>CM022303.1:156623437-157119060 GCA_011799875.1 Thinopyrum elongatum | reverse complement strand
CCCGGATAGCCTCGCCGAAAGCTTGTACAGCAGCCTGCCGGCGCCGCTGCTTCCGCTGGTAGGATCCTCCATCTCCAAGTCCACCGCACCATCGACCTCCTTCAGGTCATCTCGTCGTCCGGGTGAAGCAGGGTGGTCGGCGTCCAAGGACGATTGGGTTCAGACGCCATGGATTAGATTTGGAGGGCAAGCTACTATGCTTGTGTTGAGAGATCGATCTAGTGTGGAAGGAAGGAGGAAGGTGAGTCGAATGAAGTATGTAGTGAGCTGAGAGACAACACAATGGAGGAGTAGTACTACTATAGAGGCCATTCGGCGGCTCTTCAAATTTTGAATCCTGTTCACACCTCTGACCTCTGGTTGCGAATTGCTGGTCTGCCTCGGGACTCCCGCCACCAATGGAAGGATGGATCGTGACGACCTACATGTGGAAATTCAGTCTCTCCTTTTGACCTGACCACTCAATGTGGTAGTACTGGACTGGACTAGTTGAGAGAACACGAGCGACAGCGAGAGGTAAATTCAGCAAGTTAATTTCCCCTTGAATGGATCGTCATCGACGATTGACGTACGTGCATGCCACTGTTACAATAAAGCATCGGTGGTTTTTTTTAGAGTGAACACGCCGCTTTATTACTTAGAACTAGGAAAAGTTTCGGATCTCATCAGAGTGAACACGCCGACCCTCCACGCACGATGCATGCATGATTGACCATCAGATGGTTTTGCTGCACTTTATTCTATGATTTGATGGCTGGGTGTGAAGGATCATGGAAAAATCATGCATGAAGTGTCGTGTGCATAGCAGCGTTCGAATAAAATCTAGCTAGTGGGCTGCACCTTACAAAGTTCATCTCCTACACCTATTTTTGCTATCGTATCTCGAAATAGGCTTTCGCCCGCTTTATAAATAAAACCAACATCCATAGAAACAGTTCAAGAGTGACAAAACAGCAAAGACGGTTGGGGCAACAACCCAATCACACACAAAAAACACCTAGTGACTGCAGGCTCAACGGCTCTGTGGAGAGGAGAGATGGCGGGTGGTAGGTAGAAGCACATCAAACATGAGCCCAAGACGACCGTGGTCCCGCTGTCGACATAACGGGTGCCAGTGCTGCAGGAAAGTAAGGAATTTGAAGAACGAGTCAGAGGCTTGCTGAGGGAAGACCCTATCAATCAGCATTTTATTACGCACCGTCCACAATGTCCACGACATCACCGCAAATATAAGCCAGACAAAGATCTTGATCTTTAGGAGAAACAAGGCCTCCCACAGAGGCATGGTCCACGGAATGGTGGGCGTACGACATAACGCATGGTACGCTGAGCTCACAGGGAATACACCCGAAGGTGAAATACTCCAAGAAATGGTGTCCGGATAGTCCGGCAGCACTGGCGAGAGGGCTACCAAACAACTTAGCCCACTCTACGGTTTCCGCCTGCCCAAATGTGCATCGGAATAAGATGTTCCAAATGCCCATTTTGGGAGGCCACAGAGACCAACAACATCGGACCAACGCAAATAGTAAATAAGCTATGAAAGCCCAGCCGAAGCGGCTTGATACGTCTCCAACGTATCTATAATTTTTGCTTGTTCCATGCGGTTATATTATCATTCTTTGATGTTTTGCAATTATTTTATAGCAACTTTATATCATTTTTTGGGACTAACCTATTGACATAGTGCCCAGTGCCAGTTGCTGTTTTTTATTTGTTTTTTACTTCGCAGAAAATCAATACCAAACGGAGTCCAAACGCAGCGAAACTTTTTGGAGATTTTTTCTGGACCAGAAGACACCTGTTGGACCAAAGATGTACCAGAGGGGGGCTCCGAGGGGAGCACAACCCACCTGGGCGTGCCTGGGGGCCCAGGCACGCTCTGGTGGGTTGTGCCCACATCGGCCGCCTCCCGCACCGCCTCTTTGCTCTATAAATACCCCAAAAATCGAAAAACCCTAGGGGAGTCGACAAAACACAATTCCAGCGGCCGCAAGTTCCAGAACCATCAGATGCAATCTAGACACCATCACGGAGGGGTTCATCATCCTCATTGGTGCCTCTCCGATGATGCGTGAGTTATTCATTGTAGACCTACGGGTCCGTAGTTAGTAGTTAGAGGGCTTCCTCTGTCTATTTTGATTCTCAATACAATGGTCTCTTGGAGATCTATTTGATGTAACTCTTTTTGCGGTGTGTTTGTTGGGATTCGATGAACTTTGAGTTTATGATCAGATCTATTTTATCCATGAAAGTTATTTGAGTCTTCTTTTGATCTCTTATATGCATGATTACTTATAGCCTCGTATTTCTTCTTCGAATCTTTTATTTAGTTAGGCCGACTAGATCGATTTTTCTTGCCATGGGAAGAGGTGCTTTGTGATGGGTTCAGTCGTGCGGTGTTCTTTCCCAGTAACAGAAGGGGCAGCAAGACACGTATTGATCGTTGGCATTAAGGATAACAAGATGGGGTCTATTCCTACATGAATAGATCTTGTCTACATCATGTCATCGTTCTTATTGCATTACTCCGTTTCTCCATGAACTTAATACACTAGATGCATGCTGGATAGCGGTCTATGTGTGGAGTAATAGTAGTAGATGCAGGCAGGAGTTGGTCTACTAATCTTGGACGTGATGCCTATATAATGATCATTTCCTGGATATCGTCATAATTATTTGAAGTTCTATCAATTGCCCAACAGTAATTTGTTTACCCACCATATGCTATTTTTCTCGAGAGAAGCCACTAGTGAAATCTACGGCCCCCTGGTCTATTCTTCATCATATTTGCTTTCCGATCTATTATTTGCCACTTTTATTTTCAGATCTATATTTCCAAAAACCCAAAAATACCTTGCTGTACTTTTTTATTATTTATTTTATTTCATGTTTTATCGAGATCTATTTATCCAATCTACCACAAATTTATCTATCTTTTTACCATGGAGGGATTGACAACCCCTCTTACGCGTCGGGTTGCAAGTATTTATTCTTTGTGTGGAGGTACCGTTTACATAGTGTTGCTTGGTTCTCCTACTGGATTGAAACCATGGTTTCATAACTGAGGGAAATACTTACCGTAGCTGTGCTGCATCATCCCTTCCTCTTTGGGGAAATACCGACGTAGTTCAAGTGACATCAAAAAGAATTTCTAGCGCCTTTGCCGGAGAGACATCATCAACATCTATCAGGTTCCTAATCACAAATCTCATCTCCTTGGAATTTACATTATTTGCCATTTGCCTCTCGTTTTCATCTCCCCCACTTCACAAAAATTTGCCGTTTTATTCGCCCTCTTTTTCGTTCACCGTTTTCTCGTCAGATCTATTTATGAGTGCAACCTTGCTTGCCTACTTTGTCATTATGGCTAGCATGGCTACCCCTCCTTTGTCACCAGATTTTGAAGTTCTATACTTCAAGCAAAAACAAGGAGAAAATTTGAAAGATGCTTGGTATAGATTAATGGAATTTTATCGAATTAGCAATCTTAAAGGAGATGCAAGGATTTTGCTTCGAAATTTTTATATAGGATTAGCTTTGCATCATAGACAACTTTTGGATTTTGGCTCTAAAGGGAATTTTATTGAACTTGATGCTAATGCTCCTTATGAGATCCTAGAGGGGATCATTGGAATCCCATGAACCAAAAAGGGGATTTCTTTTACTCAAGAAGGGGTTCAAATTTTAGACAAGTTGAGTGATTTGCATAAACATATGGTCGAGTTGCAAAAATATAATGAACCTCTCAACCATATTAGAGGAAACCTCAATCGCATGAATACTTTGATTACTCTTTGTAATAAACGGTTGGATATTCTAGATCTCAAGATGGTTTCCTTTCCTGAGAATTTAGGGAAGTGTAAAGAGCCTCCTGGGTTTGAGAAAGCCCTTGCAAAAGTTGCCAAAACTAAAGATGACAATACTTGAATCTATGCTTTATGCCTAGCTAGGGGCGTAAAACGATAGTGCTTGTTGGGAGGCAACCCAATGAATAAAATTTATTTTTGCCTTTTTCTTTCTGTTCTTGAGTGGTTGCACAATTATGCCTCTGTTATGATTGTGTTTTTTATGTTTTAATTAGTGTTTGTGCCAAGTAAAGCCTTTGGGATAGCTTTGGTGATAGTTGATTTGATCCTGTTGAAAAACAGAAACTTTTGGGTCCAGTAAAATAATTGTCAAGATTTACGGAAGCGACGAAAAATTCTGAATTCTTTACACAAGATTTATATACAAATTTCCTCTATTTTCCTAATTTTCAGAAGTTTTGGGGTTACAGAAGTATGAGAGCAATTCGCATCTTTACAGACTATTCTGTTTTTGACAAATTCTGTTTTCTTTGCATTGTGTGCTTATTTTGATGATTCTATGGATTGTATCGGGGGGTATAAGCCATGGCAAAGTTAGAATACAGTAGATATAATGCAATAACAAAATTTGAATGGGTTTTCTATAGTACTTAAAGTAAAGATTGGTTTTTCTTATACTAACGGATCTCACGAAGGTTTTGTTAAGTTCTGTGTGATTGAAGTTTTCAAGTTTTGGGTGAGATCGTGATGGATGAAGGAATAAGGAGTAAGAAGAGCCTAGGCTTGGGGATGCCCATGGAACCCCAAGGTAATATTCAAGGAGAAACAAGCAACTAAGCTTGGGGATGCCCCGAGTGGCATCCCCTCTTTCTTCTAACGACCATCGGTATCTTACTTGGAACTATATTTTTATTCGTCACATATCATGAGTTTTGCTTGGAGCGTTTTGTATTATATGAGTCTTTGCTCGTTTTGGTTTTTGCTTTGTGTCAAGTATCCTTGCTGAACACACCTATGTGTGAGAGCCAAAATTATTCTATGATTTGTTAGAATTGCTCTATGTGCTTCACTTAAATTCTTTGAGCTACGGAATTGCTCTAGTGCTTCACTTATATCTTTTTGAGTACGGTGTGCTTTAATGTTTTGGAAGAAATGCTCTCATGCTTCACTTAGATTTATTTGAGAGTTAGTAATTTTTGAAGAAATTCTCTCATGCTTCACTTATATTATTTTGAGAGACGAAAAAAATTTATGCTCATGTTCTTCACTTAGATTTGTTTGAGCTATCAAAAGCAACATATGAAACTAGTCCCAAAGTGATAGATATTCAAGAGGGATATAATAAAAACTTTCATGAAGATCATTGGACAAAATAAACTTGATTCTTTGTAATAGTTTTGCGATATGATGATAGTGATATGTGAGTCATGTTGATGAGTAATTGTGCTTTAGTTAGAATATTGGTGTTAAGGTTTGTGATTCCCTATGCAAGCACGAAACTCAATAGTTATGCAATGAAATTACATCCTACTTGTGGTGCATTATTCGGTGTTAGTTATGCTTAATGCTCGCTTATTTGATTTTTCATTTCTTGGTTGGATGCTTCTCAATATTTTTGCTAGCCTTCACTTGTACTAAGTAGGAATACTACTTGTGCATCCAAAATCCTTAAACCAAGTTTTGCCATATGAGTCCACTATACCTACCTATATGCGCTATTTCCGTGCCATTCTAAGCAAATTTGTATGTGCCATCTCTAATTTTCAAAATAAATTTCCTTTTTGTGTGCTCGTACCGCTCATGAAACGGTAGGGGGTGGCTGATATTTTTCCATGCTAGATGTGTTATTCTCAAGATGAGTGTTTATTCACTTGTCATTGCACGAGAGTACGGCAAAGGTATTAGGGATGCCCAGTCCCAAAATGAAAAATGAATTTACTTTATGTTGTCAAATAATAAATTCCTTGGAAAGTGTTGGTATGGACGGCACCCGTGGATACGGCTAGCCGTGGAATGTGAAAGCATGGTGGAAAAAGGAATAAACTTTATTTTCTGTTTCGGAACCGCCTATGATATATCTAGCATGGAAAGTATTGGGAACTACTCGATCGTTTTCGTTGACAGGAAAAGCATGCCACCCAAAATGTTTTATCTCTATATTTTTTCGCTTTGAGCTCTGGCACCTCTACAAATCCCTACTGCCCTCTACGAAGGGCCTATCTATTTACTTTATGCAATTTTTATTTTTATTTGAGTCTCCATCTTCTCTTATAAGCAACAACTAAGGGGCACTATGATCGTACTTGAGCATTGGGTGTAGCTAATATGCGAGTGTGTTTCATGAATGGATCTATGATTTAGCATAATGGGCTAGGGATAACTTGCTTTAGTGTTGATATTTTGAAAGACATGGCTGCTTGTTGATATGCCTGAGTATTGGAAACTTCATGTCAAAACTAGACTATTGCTTTGAATCATATAAAAGTCCAAATGTCCATGCTACAAAAGAAAAGAATATGTGATGAACATGTTAGGCAGCATTCCACATCAAAAATTCTGTTTTTATTATTTACCTACTTGAGGACGAGTAGGAATTAAGCTTGGGGATGCTGATACGTCTCCAACGTATCTATAATTTTTACTTGTTCCATGCTATTATATTATCATTCTTGGATGTTTTACAATCATTTTATAGCAACTTCATATCATTTTTTGGGACTAACCTATTGACATAGTGCCCAGTGCCAGTTGCTATTTTTTGCTTGTTTTTTACTTCGCAGAAAATCAATACCGAACGGAGTCCAAACGCAGCGAAACTTTTTGGAGATTTTTTCTGGACCAGAAGACACCTGTTGGGCCAAAGAAGTACCAGAGGGGCGCTCCAAGGGGAGCACAACCCACCTGGGCGTGCCTGGGGGCCCAGGCGCGCCCTGGTGGGTTGTGCCCACCTCGGACGCCTCCCGCATCGCCTCTTTGCTCTATAAATACCCCAAAAATCCAAGAACCCTAGGGGAGTCGACGAAACACAATTCCAGCCGCCGCAAGTTACAGAACCACCAGGTCCAATTTAGACACCATCATGAAGGGGTTCATCATCCTCATTGGTGCCTCTCCGATGACGCGTGAGTAGTTCATTGTAGATCTATGGGTCCGTAGTTAGTAGCTAGATGGCTTCCTCTCTCTCTTTTGATTCTCAATACAATGGTCTCTAGGAGATCTATTTGATGTAACTCTTTTTGCGGTGTGTTTGTTGGGATCCGATGAACTTTGAGTTTATGATCAGATCTATTTTATCCATAAAAGTTATTTGAGTCTTCTTTTGATCTCTTATATGCATGATTACTTATAGCCTCGTATTTCTTCTTCGAATCTTTGGTTTAGTTAGGCTGACTAGATCGATTTTTCTTGCCATGGTAAGAGGTGCTTTGTGATGGGTTCGGTCGTGAGGTGTTCTTTCCCAGTGACAGAAGGGGCAGCAAGACACGTATTGATCGTTGCCATTAAGGATAACAAGATGGGGTCTATTCCTACATGAATATATGTTGTCTACATCATGTCATCGGTCTTATTGCATTACTCCGTTTATCCATGAACTTAATACACTATATGCATGCTGGATAGCGGTCTATGTGTGAAGTAATAGTAGTAGATGCAGGCAGGAGTTGGTCTACTAATCTTGGACGTGATGCCTATATAATGATCATTGGCTGGATATCGTCATAATTATTTGAAGTTCTATCAATTGCCCAACAGTAATTTGTTTACCCACCGTATGCTATTTTTCTCGAGAGAAGCCACTAGTGAAATCTACGGCCCCCGAGCCTATTCTTCATCATATTTGCTTTCTGATCTATTATTTGCCACTTTTATTTTCAGATCTATATTTCCAAAAACCCAAAAATACCTTGCTGCACTTTTTTATTATTTATTTTATTTCGCGTTTTATCGAGATCTATTTATCCAATCTACCACAAATTTATCTATCTTTTTACCATGGAGGGATTGACAACCCCTCTTACGCGTCGGGTTGCAAGTATTTGTTCTTTTTTTTTGTGCAGGTACGGTTTACATAGTGTTGCTTGGTTCTCCTACTGGATTGATACCTTGGTTTCATAACTGAGGGAAATAGCTACTGTAGCTGTGCTGCATCATCCCTTCCTCTTTGGGGAAATACCGACGTAGTTCAAGCGACATCACGGCTCACCTCCAAACCAGGGATCAAGCCAGAATAGGGTTCCTTATCCATTTCCTGTAGGAAACCCCGAGGTGAATATCCTGCTTCATTCGCTGGATGGACTTTCAAAATTAGGAACCACCCGAAGGCGAGCAGGTAAGGAGGGGCTCTCCCCTTATGTACTTGGCCTGAAGAAGTTGTAGCCACAAGCCACTGTCCCGTCGCATGATCCGCCAGACCCACCGCAGCATGAGGGCCATGTTCATGTGACAAGAGGCAAGAATTCCTAATCCACCAAAGTCCTTTGGCATACAGATGTCTGCCCACTTGAACATATGGCAAGATCCTTATCAAACGAGCTATGAACACCCTCCGATAGTACATACATCCCCATCATTTACATGGGGACACTGGAGAGGTTAGAGCCAATAAGGACAGACTTACTCCCCTTAGAGGTAAACCATCCATAGCAAGGTTCTGCCTGGGACACAACTCGCCCCATAAGCGAGTCGAATTCGCCCAGTAGGACCCTCGAATCAGACATCGGCATCCCTAAGTACAATATGGGGAAGGCTGCCAACTTGCAATTCAAGTTGTCTGCAATCCGCTGTTTCTCGACTGCAAAGCAACCTAATGTAACGACTTCACTTTTGTCAAAGTTGATCTTAAGACTAGTCATGGCCTCAAAACAGAGGAGAAGGAACTTAAGATTGACAGTGTCAAGGCCCGACCCCTCCACCATGGTCATGGTATCATTTGCATATTGGAGATGAGTGCCCCTCTGCCACGGATCAGGTGGCCCACTACCCTGAAGAGGTGACCGGCCATCCTAGATTTGTCCTGGATGGCCGCCAAGGCGTCGACGACGAGGTTAAAGAGGAAAGGGGAAAATAGGGTCCCCTTGCCTCACTCCCCTAGAGGACTCAAAAAATGGTCCCACCTCTCCATTAATATTAATCATTGTACTCCCAGTCTGGACCAACTAAATAATCCAAGAACACCACATGTCATCGAAGCTCCGACTCTGAAGCACTAACCGCAGGAAAGACTAGTCAAGGCAGTCATATGCCTGGAAGTACAATTTAAGAAAAACGCCCTTATGCCAATGCGTTGTCACCTCATGCACAATCTCATGGAGGTCCAGGATCCCATCGTGGATACGTCTGGCCTTTAGGAACATAGACTACGGACGATGAGCAAGCCGCTCCGCAATAGGGGCACAATGCATCGCAAAAACTTTAGCAAAAATCCGTTCGAGAATATTAATCACTATGATAGGCCTAAAATGTTGAATGTGTGTCGCCCTGACTACTTTGGGGGATCAGGGTAATGACACCAAAGTTCAATCGGGACATATCAAAAATCCTAATGTATAATTCCTGGAGTATTGACATTACCACCGGCTGAAGCAAAGTCCAAAACTTATGGAAAAAGGCCACCGGGAGGCCATCCGGGCCAGGAGCCGAACCGACCTTCATGGAAGCGATCGTCCTAGTAAGATCTTCAGGCAAGAATGGGAGAGTCAATTCCCCATTCTGTCAGATACTGGCCAGATGTTGTCTGCCGGAGAAACCCCGCTGCGGGGTTCCATTGTGAAGAGCTCCTTATAAAAGGAGTGGATGTGGGTGCTAATCTCCCCCGGTCGCTCCAGGAGAACATCTTCCTCCCAAAGGAATGTGATGGAGCATTTCCGCCAACGCCCATTGGAAATTTCCTGAATGTAAGAGGTATTTGATACGTTTCCATCGTATCTACTTTTCCTAATGCTTTTGCTCCTGTTTTGGACTCTAATTTGCATGATTTGAATGAAACTATACCGGACTAACGTTGTTTTCAGCAGAACTACCATGGTGTTGTTTTTGTGCAGAAATAAAAGTTCTCGGAATTGGACGAAACTTTTTGGAAAATTATTTTGGAATAAATAAAAAATACTGGACCCAAGACCCACTGGAGGGGGGGCAGCTGCCCTCAAGGCACCAGGGCGCACCACCACCCTCTGGCGCGCCCTGGTGGGTAGTGGGGCCCACGAGGCTCCGGTGACCCTAATTCCAACTCTATAAATTCCTTTTTTCAGAGAAAAAAAGAGGGGAGGATGTTTCATCGCGTTTTACGATATGGAGCCGCCGCCACTAATGTGGCTTGAGACTGCGTCGGTATTTCCCCAAAGAGGAAGGGATGATGCAGCATAGCTACGGTAAGTATTTCCCTTAGTTATGAAATGAAGGTTATCAATCCAGTAGGAAACCAAGCAACACTATGTAAATGGTACCTGCACACAAAGAACAAATACTTGCAACCCGACGCATAAGAGGGGTTGTCAATCCCTCCTCAGTAAAAAGATAGATTAAATTGTATGAGATTGGATAAATAGATCTGAATAAAACATGAAATAAAATAAGTAAGAAAAAGTGCAGCAAGGTATTTTTGGGTTTTTGGAATAATAGATCTGAAAACAATATGATAAAAGATAGACCCGGGGGCCGTAGATTTCACTAGTGGCTTCTCTCGAGAAAATAGCATATGGTGGGTAAACAAATTATTGTTGGGCAATTGATAGAAGAACAAATAATTATGACGATATCCAAGGCAATGATCATGTATATAGGCATCACGTTCAAGATTAGTAGACCGAAACGATTCTATATCTACTACTATTACTCCACACATCGACCGCTATCCAGCATGCATCTAGTGTATTAAGTTCATGGAGAAGCGGAGTAATGCAATAAGAATGATGACATGATGTAGACAAGATTTATTCATGTAGGAATAGACCCCATCTTTTTATCCTTAATAGTAACAATACATACGTGCTTCGCTACCCCTTCTGTCACTGGGTGAGGACACCGCAAGATCGAACCCATCACAAAGCACCTCTTCCCATTGCAAGAACAATCAATCTAGTTGGCCTAACTAAACCAAAGATTCGGAGAAGAAATACGAGGCTATAAAAATCATGCATATAAGAGATCAAAGAAACTCAAATAATATTCATGGATAGATTTGATCATAAACTCGAACTTCATCGGATCCCAACAAACACACTGCAAAAAGTCATTACATCAAATAGATCTCCGAGAACATTGTATTGAGAATCAAAAAGAGAGAAGAAGCCATCTAGCTACTGCCTACGGACCCGTAGGTCTATGGTGAACTACTCACGCATCATCGGAGGAGCACCAATGAGGACGATGAACCCCTCCGTGGTCGTGTTCCCCTCCGGCAGAGTGCCGGAATTGGTCTCTAGATTGGATCTCGTGGTTCTCGAACTTGCGGCGGCTGGAATTGTGTTTCGTCGACTCCCCTAGGGTTTCTGGAATATTTGGGTATTTATAGAACTAAGAGGCAGTGGAGGAGACCCCCATGGGCCCACAACCCATCAGGGCGCGCCAGCGGCCTCTCGCGCGCCCTCGTGTCTTGTGGGCCCCACATGCCTCCCCTTTGGTGCTTCCTTGGCTCCCAAGTTGTCTTCTGGTCCAAAAAAATCTCCAAAAAGTTTCGCTGCATTTGGACTCCGTCTGATAAGGATATTCTACGAAGTAACAAACAAGCAAAAAACAACAACTGGCACTGGGCACTATGTCAATAGGTTTGTCCCAAAAAATGATATAAAGTTGCTATAAAATGATTGTAAAACATCCAGGAATGATAATATAACAGCATGGAACAATCAAAAATTATAGATACGTTGGAGACATATCAGCATCCTGATAACCCACAAGTATAGGGGATCGCAACAGTTTTCGGCGGCTCCGTATCGTGAAAGGCGATGAAACTTTCTCCCTGATTTTTTTACTATGGAAATAGGATTTTATAGCGTCGGAATTAGCGTCTGCGGGGCCACGAGGTGGGGACAACCCACCAGGGCATGCCAGAGGGGGGAGGGGGGCGCCCTAGTGTCTTGTGCCAAGCCAGGAGCCCCCATCCGGTGGTTCTTGGCTCCAGTATTTTTCTTTTATTATAAAACAATTCTCCAAAAAGTTTCGTTCCATTCCGAGAACTTTTATTTTTGCACAAAAACAACACCATGGTAGTTCTGCTGAAAACAGCGTCATTCCGGGTTAGTTTCATTCAAATCATGCAAATTAGAGTCCAAAACAAGAGCAAAAGCGTTAGGAAAAGTAGATACGACAGAGACGTATCAACTCCCCCAAGCTTAAACCTTTGCTTGTCCTCAAGCAATTCAGTTGATAAACTGAAAGTGAAATAGGAAAACTTTTACGAACTCTTTTGTTCTTGTTTACATAAATAAGCTTAAGTAGCACCCAGGTTTTCAGCAAAGATCATGACTAACCATGTCAACAATAACTCTTAAAAATTATAATAACTCATATCAATAGCATAAGCAACTAGTGAGCAATAATAAGATATCTCAAATGACAACACTTTGTCAAAACAACCATGATATGATATGATATGATATGACAATAGTGGTATCTTGCTAGCCCTTTCTGAGACCACAAAACATAAATGCAGAGCACCCCCAAAGTTCAAGCAGCGACTAAACATTGTAATTCATGGTAGAAAAGATACAATCATGATGCATCCAACATTAACCATACACAATGCATGAGGATGACAATAGTGCTCTCAGATCTGGCGCTTATTTGAGAAGGTGATGACTCAGAGATTTGCAGCGGGAAGCAGGGATTTGCAGTGGTGCAAGACCTCAAAGTTTTGAAACAAAGATAAATGTAATTTTGGGAGGTACACCCTTGCTGTCAATGTAACGACCAAGAGTTATCAATATCTTCCATGTTAAACACATTAGTGGCGGTTCCCAATCCATAAAAGTAAAGGTTTACCTCCGCCAACAAACACACTCCACGGCTAGCCGAATCCACGGGTACAATCCATACCAACATCAGTCCTGGGGGATTTTTGTTTAATTATTTGCAATTTTTTATTTCGGGACTGGGAATCCCTATTACCGCCCCTCTCGTGCAAGGACGAGTGAATAAACACTCATCATGAGATTAACCCGCTTAGCATGGAAGATACTGACTACCCCTGTCGCTCCATGAGCGGTCCAGGCACACAAAACAGATGTTTATTTGTAATTTTAGAGGTGGCACATGCAAATTTACTTGGAACGGCAGGGTAATACCGCATATAGGTAAATACGGTGGACTCATCTGGAATAACTTGGGTTCTAGGATTTTGATGCACAAGCAGTATTCCCACTTAGTACAGGCGAAGGCTAGCAAATAGGTTGAGAAGCGGCCAGCTAGAGAGCAAAAACGGTCATGAACATGCGTTATGCATAATTAACATTGAATACTAGCATGAGTAGGATATGAAAACCATGAACATAAATATCATAGAGGCTATGTTGGTTTTGATTCAACTACATGCATGAACATGTGCCAAGTCAAGCCACATGAAACATTCAGAGGAGGATACCATATCATCATACTGCATCACAATCATTTTAATGCATGTTGACATCCAAGATAAATCATTATCCACTCCTAGCTACTTAAGCATGGCATGAGAAACTATAATCTCTAATTGTCATTGCAAACATGTTTGATCATAATATGCTGAATCATGGATACTAGGATAAACATATTTACAAAAATAGAACAAGTTGAGTTCATACCCGCTTCTCTCTGCCACAACCAGTTCATCAGATGTTGTCATTATTGCCTTTCACTTGCATGACCGAATGGTATGAAAATAGTAATAGTGCAAGAGTGCCGTGGACTAAGCTGGTATCTGCAAACATTTTATTCAAAAGGAGAAGACAAGGTAATTTGGGCTCTTTGTTAGATCAATAGTAATGCATATGAGAGCCACTCAACATTTTCATCGTGGTCTTCTCCTTGGTATGACTCAATAAAAGAAAAGAATTTCAAAGAAACACACTGAAATATTTTTGGAGTTTTTGGTTTTTCTTGAATAAAGCAAATTAAAGAAGGGTAAACAAAAAAACAAAAAAAACTATTTACACGGGAAAGCTCCCAACAAGCAAAAGAAGAACAAGGAAATCTTTTTGGGTTTTCTTTTTAATACTACAACTAATTAAACTAGAAAGAAAAATTGAAAAGAAGCAAGAAACATTTATTTGGATTTTCTCAAAGTTTTTCAAACACACAAGAAGAAATCGAGAAAATAAATCTAGCTTGGATAATACAATAAAAAAGTGTGAACACTGACAACTGGAATGAAATGTGTGAACATGAATGTAATGTTGGTGGAAATACGTACTCTCCCAAGCTTAGGCTTTTGTCCTAGCTTGGTAATCACCACTCGTAGTAGCCATCCGGTTCCATTTCGAAGTGCTGTGGCGGTGGCACCTGAGCGTCCCACTCCTGAGGCTCCTGCTCTACCGCTTCCTGGGCGTTCCAGTAGGCAACAATGTCCGCTAGCATGATCCTGTATCCGCCCCTAGCAATAGAATCAAACAAAGCAGGTGTAGGCAACGGAATAATATTGCGGGAATTCACACTAAAAACCAGGTTGTAACGAATATTATGAAGAGAGTCGGCCTCATCAGTAAACTGGTGAGCGACCATCACCTGGTGATCTAGATAGACTCGGGTCAAAGGATAATCATGTTGGCGTATCTGAACATTAAAGTGACTTGCTAAGCGAGTAGCCCCTAGCATAAATACCACCATGAATTTTGCCCTTGTTTCTGTTAAGGTGCAGACGGCGTGCAATAATAGCCCCTAGGCTATAAGTGCGATCATTGTGTAGTGCACGGTGTAAAATGGTGAAGTCAGGAGCACTGAGTGCACCGACCTTCTCTTTAGCAATTAAACACTTAGCGATGAATAGAGCAAAGTAATGCACCGAAGGAAACTGCAAACTAGTGGCGGTGACACTCGACACGCCTCTCTCATCTCCCACTGACAGAGTACGATAAAAGTTCTCAAACTCTGCAGGTCTAGGCTCTCTTATTTCCCTGTCAGAAGGGATGAAGCATATCTCACAAAAATCAGTAAGTGGTATCTGATGGGTTTCAGAGTATAAATTAAACTACACTTCAGGAGGATTATTCCTACTCAGAAAATGAAAATTTTGCACAAAGGAATTTGTAAGGAGGTCATATTGATCACACTCAGCTGCGATGAAGTCGGTCAGCCCAGCATTAGCAACAAATTGGGCAAACTCTTGATGGATCCCGGCCCCATCCATGAAGGCATTATGCGGCCATTCGCACGGCCGCACCTCCGCCCTTCTCGGAGTGTTGAGGTCAGTGTCCGAGGATTCCCCAATGACTCCTTTAGCATTTTTCTTGGAGGCAAACTTCCTAAAGAAACTCATCTTATTCCTATAGATAAAATTCTAAAAATTTGAGTCCATAAAATTTTTGTCAACAAAACTTAACAAGATTCATAACAACTACTCATGAGGGTGCATAGAGGCCATATTAAGCATTCAAACTACTTAGAACTCTAAGAATTCAACATGCAAGCTCATCTACATCAGCACCAAGAGTAGCTAATTATTCAAAATATAAACCACTAAAGCAAAAACTAATTGGAGCAACGGAGGAGTCACATACCAAGTAGCAATCCCCCAAAACAGTTTCAGAAACGGAGCTTCGAGCAAAGAGATCGAAATCCGCGGGTTTGAGGGCAAGAACACGAGAGAGAGAGAGCTATGGTGAATTTTTTCTGGAGGTAGGAGATGACATGGGCTAAAGAGATCAGTGAGGGGACCCACGTGGGGACCACAACCCACTAGGGCGCGCCTGGGGTTGCTGGCACGCCCTAGTGTCTTGTGGTCACCAGGTGCACCCCCTCTGATGTTATTTGCACCAGAAATTCAGAAATATTCAGAAAAAAATCGTATTAAATTTTCAGGGCATTTTGAGAACTTTTATTTTTGGGTCATTTTTTTATTGCACGGGAGATTCAGAAAACATACAAAACATGGCATTTTATTTAATTTAACTAGGAAAAACAGAAGAAAAAAAGTTGGGAGCAGAAGGTTATGCTTACTAAGTTCATCAAGTTCATACCTCTCAAAATGATCCATTAATAAGGTTGATCAAGTCTTATTAACAACCACCTTCGATTAGCATGAAACCAAAGAACTTTCGTAAAACACTAAGTTACCTCAACGGGGATATGCATGTCCTCAACAATAAGAATTTCATATTTCTTTTTGGTAGTAAGTAGTGGTAGTTGAAAACTTCCAATAGTGAGTGTCGAAGATTTTTCAATAACATTAATACCATTCACTTGGAATTGTTTCTTCGGAGGTGCACCGTATGCTCATTACCATTGATATGAAAAGTGACCTTGCTTTTATTGCAATCAATAACAGCCCATGCAGTATTCAAGAAGGGTCTACCAAGGATAATCGACATGTTGTCGTCCTCGGGTATCTCAAGTATAACAAAGTCAATTAAGATAGTAACATTTGCAACAACAACGGGCACATCCTCACATATACCGATAGGTATGGTAGTTGATTTGTCAACCATTTGCAAAGATATTTTAGTAGGTGTGAGTTTATTCAAATCAAGTCTTTTATATAAGGAGAAAGGCATAACACTAACACCAGCTCCTAAATCACACAAAGCAGTTTTAACATAATTTCTTTTGATGGAGCAAGGTATAGTTGGTATTCCTGGATCTCCAAGTTTTTTAGGTACTCCATCCTTAAAAGAATAATTAGCAAGCATGGTGGAGGTTCCAGCTTCTGGTATTTTTCTCTTATTAGTGATGATGTCTTTCATGTATTTTGCATAAGGGGCCATCTTTAAAATATAAGTCAAGCGAGTGCGCAAAAAGACTGGCCTAAGCATTTCAGCAAAGCGTTCAAATTCTTCATCATCTTTTTTCTTAGTTGGTTTATGTGGAAAGGGCATGGGTTTTTGAACGCATGGTTCTGTTTCTCTTACATGTTTCCTAGTGACAAAGTCTCTTTTATCATATCTTTTATTTTAGGTTGTGGGTTATCAAGATCAACAGCTGGTTCTATTTCAACATCATTATCTGGTTTTTTATCAATATCTAGTTGAGTGTCTTCATGAACATCATCATTATCTTTTTCATTATCACTAGATGAATGTTCATTACCAGATTGAGTTTCAGCATCAGAAATAGAAGCATCATTATTATTTTCAGGAGGTTTTTCTGTCCTATCATTTTTCTTTTTCTTGTTCCTTTTAGAAGGACTAGGTGCATTAGTGTTAATTCTTTGAGAGTCTTGTTCAATTCTTTTAGGGTGTCCCTTAGGATAAAGTGGTTCCTGAGTCATTTTACCTCCTATAGTTGCTACTCTAACAGCAAAGTCATTCATATTATTATTCATTTCACTAAGCAACTCTCTTTGAGATTTAGCAACTTGTTCTAGTTGAGTTTGAACCATAGAAGCATGTTTTCCTACACCTCTTACATCATTAGTAATTCTAAATAACAAGTCACTCAAGCAAACAATCATATTAGAGTTATATTTCAATTGTTTCATAACATTCTCATTGAAGTGATCTTGTTTTCTAATGTAATTGTCAAACTCATAAAGGCATTGACTAGGATGTTTATTGTAGGGGATGTCACTTTCATCAAATTTCATTAAAGAGTTTACCTCTACAACCTTTGGTGGTGGTGTCAAGTCCATGTATTTCTTCAATAGGAGGTAAATTTTTAACATCCTCTGCTTTAATACCCTTTTCCTTCATATTTTTCTTTGCCTCTTGCATATCCTCAAGACTGAGATATAAGATACCCCTCTTCTTCGGAGTGGGTTTAGGTGGTAGTTCAGGAAGAGTCCAATCATCATAATTTTTCAATATATTATTCAATAATTCCTCAGCTTGTTCAACAGTTCGTTCCCTGAAAACACAACCAACACAACTATCTAGGAAGTCCATAGAAGCATCGGTTAGTCCATTATAGAAGATATCAAGTATTTCATTTTTCTTAAGAGGATGATCTGGCAAAGCATTAAGCAATTGGACAAGCCTCCCCCAAGCTTGTGGGAGACTCTCTTCTTCAATTTGCACAAAATTAAATGTTTCCTATAAGGCAGCTTGTTTCTTATGAGCAGGAAAATATTTTTCAAAGAAGTAATAAATCATATCCTGGGGACTACGCACACAACCAGGAGCAAGAGTATTCTACCATATCTTAGCATCACCCTTTAATGAGATTGGAAATAATTTGAGAATATAATAGTAGCGAATCTTCTCATCATGAGCAAATAGGGTGGCTATATCATTTAATTTAGTAAGATGTGCCACAACAGTTTCAGTTTCATAGCCATGGAAAGGATCAGATTCAACCAAAATAATTAACTCTGGGTCAATAGAGAATTCATAATCCTTATCGGTAACAAAGATAGGTGAAGTAGCAAACTTAGGGTCACACTTCATTCTAGCATTCAAAGATTTTTCTTTCAGTTTGCATAGTAATTTCTTAAGATCATCCCTATCATTGCAAGCAAGAAAGTCTCAAGCTATCTCCTCATCCATAACATAACCTTCAGGTATCTTAGCCATTTCATATCTAGGAGAGTTAGGTCTAATAGGTGTTTCAAGATTTCCAGTTTCAAGTACTTCATTAGTTTCAATAATTTCATCAGTTTCAACATTCTCAATATCTTTAGCTCTAGCAAGTTGTTCATCAAGAAATTCACCTAGTGCCACATTATCATAAAGCAAGGTACTATCATCATCATAACTATCTTTCATAGCAGAAGTAGCATCATCAATAACTTGTGACATATCAGGATTAATAGCATCACTACTGCAGGATGCTGCTAACGCGACACTACAATCAGAGACCCTTCAACGAAACTGTGTGTGATGCATTAATCGCAAACGGTGATGTAAAAAAAGGTCAAAAAGATGCAAAACATTTGCGATGGCAAATACATCAAACATGGTTCAGATTTTAGATGCGTGTGCGATGCAGGGCATACGGTTGATCCATACGAACTCTTTGCGATGAGACAGAACAACAGAAACGGGCAGCCCGATCAAGGTGTGTGCGATATACGGCATATAGTTCACCCCGATGAACTATTTGTGATGAGGTGGAACAACAGAAACGGGCAGCCGGATGAAGCTGTGTGTGATATACGGCATACAGTTCACTCGGATGAACTGTTTGTGATTAGGCAACACAAAAGAAACGGTCAGCCAGATGAAGGTGTGTGTGATATATGGCATACAATTCAATGAGATGAACTATTTGCGTTGAGCCAAGAGAACAGAAACAGTTCAACTTAACAAGATGTGTGTGATATATATGCGGCAAACTGGTCTGTAATCGGAAATGTGTGGGAAGACCGATAACAACACAGACGATTCCTGTTAACAAGCCATGTGTGTTGTGAGCAAATGATTGCTGGTATACAATTGTGAGTGATTGATGAAATCATCACCGACGGGTTCCATTGTTTAGTCCGTTTGTGATGTGATTTGCTCTGTCTACAAAACATCAACATATATACTTATAAGAACAGCATTGCCTAACCAAATTAAGCATACAATTACAAAGTGACTACACACATAACATTTCCACACACCAAAGTAAGCAATTACATGCATACTAAACTAGGAGAAACGAGCATCTAATCATCTACATCTTCTTGCAATGACGCTTGCCATTGCTCTGCTTCTGGCTGTATCTCTGGTCGAGAATGGTTCATAAAATCTAAGTCTATTGCATATATTAAGGTCAAAATGGTACTACCAATATACGAGTCTCATATGATGCCATTTCAATGATTGTACCAGAAAAGCCCGAAATATTACAAGGTTCAAATTCCAAAGTTACATGGCTCAAATTCGAAGATTACAAGGTTCAAACTGATATTAGAAATGAAATTCAGCTCATTCAGCTACAAACGCCCATGCTGATCAGCTGAACATGGATATAAGAGAGGTTCAAACTAAAAATACCAATAGTAAGGCTGGTTTCGAAACCTCATCATTTCTGCAAAGGGATCAGCCGCTGACAAGTCATGTATCACTAGTAGAAAAAGGCCCATTTTTCCCGGTTCATAAGGCCCATTTGTCCCAGTTCGGGAACCGGGACTAAAGGGTCGGGACTAAAGCCCAACACCTTTAGTCCCGGTTCTTATACGAACCAGGACAGATGGGGCTCCACGTGGCCGCTGCGGCGAGCCCAGAGAGGAGGGCCTTTAGTCCCGGTTGGTAACACCAACTGGGACCAAAGATCATCCACGTGTCAGCAGCTCAGGAGCTGGGGTTTTTGTTTTTTTTTGAAAGGGGGGGGGGGTTTAGGGGTTTTGTAGGGTTAATTTAGGGGTTTCATATATTGTGTTAGCTAGCTAATAGAGAGAAGTGTCCTCTCTTATCTCCGTGCTTGGTCGACGCTACGTACTATACATATAGAGAGGACTCGACGCGCTAGCTAGTAAGCAAAAGAAGGAAACCATTAAATACACAAGATCGTCATGAACATATACAGAGAGAAGTGATCGACCTCCTCCTTCTCTGAGAGATTGGTCGAACAACAAGTTTTCGTATATCTATCCGACGCTACTAGCTACATATATACAATATAAGATCCCTAACATCTGATGTCAAGTTCCACATGGTATTCTCCGGCTGGATTGATGACATGGTCAAGAAAGAATCCAGCCAATTCCTCTTGAATTGCCTTTAAGCGATCTTGTGGTAGGAGTTCATCCCGCATCTGCCAAATCTAATTTGAAGAAGGGGGTCAATACATATATATGAATGAAACTCAACACAAATGATGGTAATAAAGTAAAATTGTGAATATTATTGCTTACGCACTTCATATTGTTTTTCAGAGTAGCCCCGCTTAGAGGTCGTTGCGTTGTAGATGTACTCGCAAACGTAGTATCCACAAAAATTATTCCCGCCTTCCTGCCACAACCACTTTACGAGAAATAGAGGTCAATCAAACTGATAATCAAGCATTATAAATGGTATTGATGAAACTAGCTAGAATCAATGGGAGATGGGCGGAACTAGCTAGTAGTACTTACTTTCGGGTGTGTAAATCGCAGATCCCCCGGCAGTCCCGGAACTTCTGGGGTGAACACTTTCGAAACCCTGCGAGACAAAGAAAATAATTACTTGATATCAGGAAATGAACAAAGTTGCCGATATGGTGCGATAATGATCGATTGAACTTACTTCTGGAGCATTTCAGTCATGGCCGCATACTCCTTGGGATCTTTTCGTCTTGAGTCTAAGACGGTTACTAGTCCCTGCTCAAGCTTAATCTCTAGGAGAATAAAGTGGAAGCTGCGCACGCATGCATAACTCATCAATTACATTACTATAACCTCGAGTAATAATGGAACCCGAATATGCAGAGGACAGTAACAATCACTTGAAGTTGTAAGGAAAGAGTATTTTATCTTTGTTTTGCTTTTTAAGCAACGATTGTAGCAAGTTGGCCTCGGTTTCTTTCGGATTATATGTAACCGTCCATTCATCTATGAGATTTGTGTTAATGAACCCAATATCATAGATTTGTGCATTTCTGCATTCGACGATCTTCAATCTGCATAATATAGTGAGGATAATTATATATACATGCAATGAAATAGCTGAGCTATATATAGAGACTTAATTACAGAAGTATAGTACTTACAGACAGTAGCAAGTGATGATTATTTTATCGAGGTCCTTTTGATTGAAAAACTGGAAGAACTCCTCAAATGGAACAGACAACAGATCAATTACAACGAGGTCGTGGTCCTCTTTAACTCTCAGCGTCAAAATATCCTTCCCAGACTTGCAGGTGTCCATGTACCACTTATGGAATCTTCGCATCATCGTTGTTAGAGGAGGATCACCAGGTCTGACGAGAGGCTTCCCGTACTGGTATTTGTGTTCGTCCACCTCCATTGTATCAAAATGTGCATCGTCGGGCAGGTAATCACCAGGATTGGTACCGGGCAGCATCCCCGGCAGATTTGCGACGATATCGCTAGACACCTTGAGCGGGGGGCACGATTGGTTTGCCTGTTCGCCGACCTGGGGAATTTTGTTCCCACTTCTTCGTTCTTGTAACCTTTTGTCAGTTGAAGTAGTTCCCAACCGGCGCGCTCCTTCCACTGCCTTTTTAAGAGCGCGGACATGGTTGTCATCCGGCGGAGGCGGTGGTGGTCGCTTCAGGTTCTTCACAGTGCGCTTCAATTTCACCGGATCCATCTTCTCCTCCGGAGGTGGATTTTTCTTTGCAAAAAAGTCCCTCACTTGGGCTTTACAGATCTCCGCGTTTTCCTCGTCGGTCATCTCGTATGGTAACTTCTCTAGAGGCGTGAGAGTCGGACCAAATCTGTATTGCTTCCCGTCTCTGGCTGTACTGCTAGACGCCAGAGCAGTCGGAGTGGCTGCGGCTGTCTTCCTTCGTTGCTTACGAGGCGGAGAAGGAGGCGGAGTGCTACAACGCGCCGGAGCAGCCAGAGCGGTGGCGGCTGTCTTCCGCTGTTGCTGACGAGGCGGAGAAGGAGGCGAGCTGCTCGGACGCGTCGGCGCAGGCGGAGAAGGAGGCGGAGTGCCCTGATCACTCGCCAGAGGAGGAGGCGGAGGAGGAGGAGGAGGCGGAGTGCTCTGACTCGCCGGAGGAGGAGGCGGAGGAGGAGGCGGAGTGCCCTGACTCACCGGAGGAGGAGGCGGAGGCATCCAGTTTGGAAGGTTGATGAGCTCCTTCCGCCATAGACATGGAGTCTTCAGAGCAAGACCCAGCTGAGTCTCCCCTTCACCGATAGGGTGGTCAAGCTGGAGCTCCTCAAATCCCTCCGTTATTTCATCGATCATCACAACAGCATAGCCTTGTGGAATCGGAAGGCAGTGAAAAGTTGTGCCGGGTTGAGGAGGTGTAACAGAGCCGACAGCCGCCTTGACTTTGAGGTGCTGCCATTGCGTCATAAGGTGGCAATCTTGAGCCTCAGTGATAGCATCCACGGGGTAGCTGGGAGCCGTGAAGTCAGGCTGCTGAAGGACCTTGGTGGAAGCAATGCTGCTTCTCCGCTGAGATGGAGGGGTAGCTTCTGGGGTAGTTCCGGCAGGTCGCTGGCTCTGAACTAGTAGTGCTTGTTCCTCTAGCGCTCGTACCCTTGCATTCAGCGACTGCAGTTCTGTCTGCTCCACTTTCCTCCTCCTCTCCCTGGTTTTGTAACCGCCTGCGCTGGGAAACCCAACCCTCCACGCAACGGAGCCTGCCGTGCCTCGTGTTCGTCCTGGGTGCTCAGGATTCCCGAGGGCCTGTGTGAGCTCGTCGTTCTCTCTCTCGGGAACGAACGTCCCTTCCTGCGCTGCGGCGATATACTTCTGAAGCTTCTTGACGTGTATTAGAAGTTGCTCCTTCGTCCAATGGCACTTCCCTGTTTCAGGGTCCAAGGTTCCCCCAACCCCGAAGAACCAAGTCCTTGAACGGTCTGGCCAGTTCAATGTCTCTGGTTCGACCCCTTTATCAAGCAGGTCCTTCTCAGCCTTGTCCCACAACGGCCGGGCTTTGAGGTAGCCACCTGACCCCGTGCGATGGTGATACTCCTTCTTTGCAGCATTTTTCTTGTTTGTCACTGACATCTTCCTACTCTTCTCCGATGTCTTGTGGGCCACAAATGCGGGCCAGTGATCTCTTATCTTCTCAAATCGGCCGGTGAATTCTGGAGTCTTCCCTTTGTCGACAAACTTTGATTTCAACTAATTCTTCCACCTCCTGAATAGATCTGCCATCTTCTTAAGAGCATGAGCCTTGACCAATGGCTCTATAACTGGCTTATCCGGATCCTCCTCTGGCGGTAGGGTGAAATTTGCCTTCAGCGCGGTCCAAAGATCATCTTTCTGTCTATCGTTGACAAAAGACACTTGAGGGTCTTCGCTCTTAGGCTTATTCCATTGGTGGATGCTGATCGGGATCATGTCCCTAACAAGAACCCCGCACTGAGCAGAAAATGCTTCCTTGGTCCGGCTGGGTTCCATCGGTTGGCCATCGCCCTTGATTGCTGTGATCGTGAACCTTTCATCCTGGCGCAACCTTTTCTTCGGGCCTCGTCTCGTTACCGAAGTTTGGCTCGATCCGGAGGCCTAGAAAAGAAGAAAGAAGAGAGTTAATATGTGTACATACCAAAACAATTAATGCATCAATTAGCTAGTCAGCACAGGATTAATTAATATATATACCTCGCCAGACTTTGCAACAGCTCCTTCCTCCGTTTGCTCATCGGAGCCATCATAATCATGTCCTTCCACCTCCATTGTTCGATCACCGGAGCCTGCTTCACCCTCTCCTTCCAGACCATCGGTGTCGTTGAGATACGACAAGATATCACCTCCGCCGAGGATTATGTCCCCCAACAACTGTTCTGCTTCGATGTCTCGGTGCTCCATAGTTTCTGCAAATATTACAACATGGAAATTAATATACAAACATGACAGATGGATATATTAGTGCAAACATAGACCTAGCTAGCTCGACGCTTCTACGGTTTGGGGTGGCCTCGACAACTCTTCTACGGACCGCCTCTCTCATGAATGTCCGACGTCCGGACCGACAAGGGATTTAACAAAATGACGCCATTCTGGATGTGCAGAAAATGGTCCATATTTTTCCTGATCTCATCTACCCTTCTATATGTCACGTTGTCTAGTGTCAAATAATTCAAGAAAACCATGACTTCATCATTAGCCGGAAATGACAGGCGTATAATGGTACGAAGCTCTTCAAAGTTGTTTTGGAACGGAGTTCCCGATAGAATAATTCGCTTTTTGGTACAAAGTTCAGCAAAGAGCCTTCCGAATATCGCTATTTGGAAGGCCTTTGCTGAAATTCATACCAAAAGGCGAATTATTCTATCCGGAACTCCGTTCCAAAACAACTTTTAAGAGCTTCATAGCATCATACGCCTGTTACTTCCGACTAATGATGAAGCCATGGATTTCTTCAATACTTTGACAGACAACGTGACATATAGAAGAATATATATATAGATGAGATCAGAAAAAAAATTGGATCAACTTGTGCACATCCATAATGGGGGCATTCTTGATAAATCTATATATGTCAAAATTCAAACTTTGACATATGATCAAACTTTGACATATGATCAAATGTTGCATATGTCAAAATTCAAACTTTGACATATGATCAAACTTTGATATATGATCAAATGTTGCATATGTCAAAATTCAAACTTTAACATATGATCAAACTTTGATATATGTCCATCACCGTGATATAAAATATACATAGACTTGTTCGGGCGAGGGGGGTTGATCGATCCCCCTCATGTTGAAGTTACCGGAGTTATCTTCTAGTGGTTTGGGTGGCCTCGAGAGTTTGTCGGGTAGGGGCGGGAGGGGTAGGAGATCGACAACGCTTTTTTTCTAGGGTTTGGGTGGCCTCGAGAGTTGGTCGCCCGGTATATCGAGAGGGGGGTGAACATTTTACCTTAGTAACTAGAAAAATGTTATCGGGAGGGGTATATCACGACCCCCCCCCCTCATGTCAAAGTTATCGGGGAGGGGCTATATCGACAACGACATACATATAGCCACATACATATAAAATGTTATCGGGGAAGGGGATATCGACCCCCCCCTCATGTTGAAGTTATCGGGGAGGGGTATATCGAGAGGGGGGTGAACATTTTAACTTAGTAACTTAGAAAAAATGTTATCGGGAGGGGGTATATCGACCCCCCCCCCCCTCATGTCAAAGTTGTCGGGGAGGGGCTATATTGACAACTACATACATATAGCCACATACATATAAAAAATGTTTATCGGGGAAGGGTATATCGACCCCCCCCCCCCCCCTCATGTTGAAGTTATCGGGGAGGGGGTATATCGAGAGGGGGTGAACATTTTACCTTAGTAACTTAGAAAAAAAATGTTATCAGGGGGGGGGTATATCGACCCCCCCCCTCATGTCAAAGTTATCGGGGAGGGCTATATCAACAACGACATACATATAGCCACATACATATAAAAAAATGTTATCGGGGAAGGGGTTAATCGACCCTCCCCCTCATGTTGAAGTTATCGGGGAGGGGGTATATTGACAACGACGTACATACAAGGAAAAAATGTTATCGGGAGGGGGTATATCGACAACGACATACTACATGGAAAAAAATGATATCCATCTATACTACAAGCCCACTACATATATACATGGAAAAAATGCTATGAAAAAAATCATATATGAACAAAAAATTAATACACATATGAACAAAAAAATACTATATGAACAAAAGAAGCTCTGAACAAAAAATTAATACATATATGAACATCCATCATACATATAGCCACTACATACCATATTATATTATATATATATGAACAAAAAATTCATCATATAAAATATGAAAAAAAAATCATCATATACACAGAGCCGGGGCGGCGGCGGCTCACAGCGGGGGCGGCCGGCGAGGGCCATGGCGGGGGCGGCGAGGGCGGCGACGGTGGGGGCGGTGGGGGCGGGCCGGGGCGCAGGGGCGCGGCCGGGCGCGCTCGGGGGCGGCGGACGGCGACGGCGATGGTGGGGGCGGGCCGGGGCGCAGGGGCACGGCCGGGCGCGCTCGGGGGCGGCGGACGGCGACGGCGTGGGCGGCGGACGGCGTCGACGTGGGCTCAGGGGCGGGGCAGGGGCACGGGCGACGGCGACGGCGTCGGGGCAGCCTGGCGGCGTCGGGGAACTGCGATGAAACTGAAAATTTTCACAAGTCTTGCTTATATACACGAAGCATTGGTCCCGGTTCGTGACACCAACCGGGACTAATGACCCCTTTAGTCCCGGTTGGTGCCACCAACCGGGACCAAAGGTCTCTTTTCAGCAGCCCAAAGGGCGGGAAGCAGGGACCACCAACCAGGACCAATGCACGCCCTTTAGTCCCGGTTGGTGCCACCAACCGGGACAAAAAGCCTTGTGCTGCTCGCGTCGCGGCCAAAAGTTTAGTCCCACCTCGCTAGTTGAGAGAGCTCGAGAGTGGTTTATAAGCGCTGCTGCGCCCACTCTCTCGAGCTCCTCTCAACTGCAGGCTTTCGGGCCTAAACTCGCACTATGTGCCTGTGGGCCTACTAGGCCTGCTGCGGGCTTGAATCCTGGCCCATGGTTGGGTTTCTAGTCGTATTCAGGCCGTGGTGGCCCAGTAGGCGACACTTTTTTATTTATTTTTTTGTTTTCTTTGTTGCTTTTTTATTTTATTTTGTTTCTACTTATTTATTAAAGTTTATTTTGTTTCTACTTATTTATTTTATTTTGTTTCTACTTATTTATTTTATTTTATTTTTTGCTTTTTTTATTTATTTTATGAAAATTCTTTTTCTTTTAATGTTTTGAAGAGAAAATACTTTGATAATTTTAGTTCTATAAATTTTATATAATTTTAGTTTCAATAATACAAGAGGTTTAAAAAGTTGAAAAGCACTTCAAATGAACTCTGAAGAGGTTGAAAATGAGCATGATATCATCATTTCACCCACATAGCATGTGCTAAAACTCTGAAGAGGTTGAAAATGGACAATCTCTTTCGAAGTATCAGGGTTTTGGAAAAAAACTCACCTGTTACAAAGGGATTTCATTTTTTTGAACTAATTTGAACTCCAGACTTTTTGTGTGCTCAAAATGAACCATTCAAAGCCACATCATCAATTTTCAACCCTTTCTGACTTCATCTGTCTTCACTTTTTCTTCGCTTGTGTCCTTTGGTTATTGCGCCGTAACCATGGATATTCTTCATCGCTTAACAGGGTGCTTGGGTGAGCTTTGACTTTGAAGGGAGAAATTTCATGAAACTTTTCATAATCTTCAGACATGTCTGTCTTACCCTCCACTCCCACGATGTCTCTTTTCCCTGAAAGAACTATGTGGCGCTTTGGCTCATCGTATGATGTATTCGCTTCCTTATCTTTTCTTTTTCTCGGTTTGGTAGACATGTCCTTCACATAGAAAAC
The DNA here is from genome assembly GCA_011799875.1 of Thinopyrum elongatum. Taxonomy (NCBI): domain Eukaryota; kingdom Viridiplantae; phylum Streptophyta; class Magnoliopsida; order Poales; family Poaceae; genus Thinopyrum; species Thinopyrum elongatum. The sequence continues at coordinate 157,091,204 of CM022303.1, read as the reverse complement.
CTGCGCCACATCATTGGCTAGGACGAATGGTTCGTCTGTGTACCCAAGATTGTTCAGATCCACTGTTGTCATTCCGTAATGTGGCTCTACCTGTACCCCGCCTCCTGACAGATTGACCCATTTGCACTTAAACAAAGGGACCTTAAAATCATGTCCGTAGTCAAGTTCCCATATGTCCACTATGTAACCATAATATGTGTCCTTTCCCCTCTTGGTTGCTGCATCAAAGCGGACACCACTGTTTTGGTTAGTGCTCTTTTGATCTTGGGCGATCGTGTAAAATGTATTCCCATTTATCTCGTATCCTTTGTAAGTCAATAGAGTCGAAGATGGTCCCCTAGACAACGAGTACAGCTCATCAGAAACAGTGTTGTCACCTCTGAGATGTGTTTCCAACCAACTGCCGAAAGTCCTGATGTGTTCACATGTAATCCAGTCGTCACACTGCTCCGGGTGTTTGGAGCGCAGAATGTTCTTGTGTTCATCGACATACGGGGTCACCAAGGTAGAGTTCTGTAGAACTGTGTAGTGTGCTTGAGACCAATAATGCCCGTCCCTGCATATTATTGAGTCCCCTCCTAGCGTGCCTTTTCCAGTCAGTCTCCCCTCATACCGCGATTGAGGGAGACCAATCTTCTTAAGGTCAGGAATGAAGTCAACACAAAACCCAATGACATCCTCTGTTTCATGGCCCATGGAGATGCTTCCTTCTGGCCTAGCGCGGTTACGGACATATTTCTTTAGGACTCCCATGAACCTCTCAAAGGGGAACATATTGTGTAGAAATACGGGGCCCAGAACGACAATCTCGTCGACTAGATGAACTAGGACGTGTGTCATGATATTGAAGAAGGATGGTGGGAACACCAGCTCGAAACTGACAAGACATTGCGCCACATCACTCCTTAGCCTTGGTATGATTTCTGGATCGATCACCTTCTGAGAGATTGCATTGAGGAATGCACATAGCTTCACAATGGCTAATCGAACGTTTTCCGGTAGAAGCCCCCTCAATGCAACCGGAAGCAGTTGCGTCATAATCACGTGGCAGTCATGAGACTTTAGGTTCTGAAACTTTTTCTCTGCCGTATTTATTATTCCCTTTATATTCGACGAGAAGCCAGACGGGACCTTCATACTAAGCAGGCATTCAAAGAAGATTTCCTTCTCTTCTTTGGTAAGAGCGTAGCTGGCAGGACCTTCATTCTGCTTTGGAGGCATGCCATCTTTTTCGTGCCAACGTTGTAGGTCCTCCCGTGCTTCCGGTGTATCTTTTGTCTTTCCATACACACCCAAGAAGCCTAGCAGGTTCACGCAAAGGTTCTTTGTCACGTGCATCACGTCGATTGAAGAGCGGACCTCTAGGTCTTTCCAGTAGGGTAGGTCCCAAAATATAGATTTCTTCTTCCACATGGGAGCGCGTCCCTCAGCGTCATTCGGAACAGATAGTCCGCCGGGACCCTTTCCAAAGATTACGTGTAAATCATTGACCATAGAAAGTACGTGATCACCGGTACGCATGGCGGGCTTCTTCCGGTGATCTGCCTCGCCTTTGAAATGCTTGCCTTTCTTTCGACATTGATGGTTGGTCGGAAGAAATCGACGATGCCCCAGGTACACATTCTTCCGGCATTTGTCTAGGTATATACTTTTGGTGTCAGCTAAACAGTGCGTGCATGCGTGGTATCCCTTGTTTGTCTGTCCTGAAAGGTTACTGAGAGTAGGCCAATCATTGATGGTTACAAACAACAACACATGCAGGTCAAATTCCTCCTGTCTGTGCTCATCCCACACACGTACACCGTTTCCATTCCACAGCTGTAAAAGTTCTTCAACTAATGGCCTTAGGTACACATCAATGTCGTTGCCGGGTTGCTTAGGGCCTTGGATGAGTACTGGCATCATAATGAACTTCCGCTTCATGCACAGCCAAGGAGGGAGGTTATAGATACATAGAGTCACGGGCCAGGTGCTGTGATTGCTGCTCTGCTCCCCGAAAGGATTAATGCCATCCGCGCTTAAACCAAACCATACGTTCCTTGGGTCACCTGCAAACTCAGTCCGGTACTTTCTCTCGATTTTTCTCCACTCCTAGAGGGCATACGACCTTCTTTGCTGCGTACGTACTGTCGGGCAATTCGTTATCCTTTGGAAGCTTCTTCTTCAATATTTTCAGTAGCTTCTCAAATCCTTTGTCAGGCACAGCATTCTCTGCCTTCCACTGCAGCAATTCCAGTACGGTACCGAGCTTTGTGTTGCCATCTTCGCAATTGGGGTACAACCCTTTTTGGTGATCCTCTAACATGCGATCGAATTTCAGCTTCTCCTTTTCACTTTCGCACTGTCTCCTTGCATCAACAATGACCCGGTGGAGATCATCATCGGGCACATCGTCTGGTTCCTCTTGATCTTCAGCTTCCCCCGTTGCAGCATCATCGTATTCAGGGGGCACATAGTTGTCATCGTCCTCTTCTTCTTCGCTGTCTTCCATCATAACCCCTATTTCTCCGTGCCTGGTCCAAACATTATAGTGTGGCATGAAACCCTTATAAAGCAGGTGGGTGTGAAGGATTTTCCGGTCAGAGTAAGACTTCGTATTCCCACATATAGGGCATGGACAACACATAAAACCATTCTGCTTGTTTTCCTCAGCCACTTCGAGAAAATTATGCACGCCCTTAATATACTCGGAGGTGCATCTGTCACCGTACATCCATTGCCGGTTCATCTGCGTGCATTATATATAATTAAGTGTGTCAAAAACCATTACAAAACATCATGAACAGATAAGTGACCAAATTAATAGAAGTTCATCATCACATTAAAACCAAAGTACATACATAGTTCTCATTGAACAACATATAGCTCTTCAGAGCATCTAATTAAACCATACATTATTGAAACTATGTAAAACATTTCAATGCAACAACAAATGCGATCATAATCGCAACCAAGGTAACAATTGATCCAACGGCATAATGATACCAAGCCTCAGTATGAATGGCATATTTTCTATACTTTCTAATCTTGAAGCGCATTGCATCCATCTTGATCTTGTGATCATCGACGACATCCGCAACATGCAACTCCAATATCATCTTCTCCTCCTCAATTTTTTTCAATTTTTCCTTCAAGTAATTGTTTTCTTCTTCAACTAAATTTAACCTCTCGACAATAGGGTCGGTTGGAATTTCCGGTTCACACACCTCCTAGATAAAAAAAATCTATGTCACGTTGGTCGACATAATTGTCATAAACAACAAATGAACCAAATAGTTATAAAATATAATATATACCACATCCGAATCATAGACAGGACGAGGGCCGACGGGGGCGGATACCAAAACCATCACACTATATAATAACAAACAATAATAAATGTAAGAAAATTATACAAGTATCTATGTAAATCATACAAGTAAGAATTTTTTTCTTTTAGAAAGAAGATAAGAACAAGAGGCTCACCACGGTTATGCCGGCGACGAGATCGGCGCGGGCGATCGACGGCGGTGAAGACGGGGACGGGACGTGACGGACCGCTAAACCTAGACAAATCTTGAGGAAAATGGAGCTTGAAGGTCGAGTTTGGAGAGGAGAAAGCTTAAGTAGTGTTGCTCGGGCATTTCATCGAACACCTCATGTGCATAGGAGGTAAGCTAGAGCACCACAAACACCTCCCCTCGCCGGCCAGAAAAAACAGAGTAGTGGAGTGCTCTGCTCGCGGGCGAGGGGTATATATAGGCACAACATTGGTCCTGGTTCGTGGTTGGAACCGGGACTAAAGGCCACCCTTTGGTCCTGGTTCCAGCCATGAACCGGGACCAATGGATGTGGGCCAGGAGCGACGCCCATTGGTCCCGGTTCGTGTCTGGAACCGGGACCAAAGGGTCCAGACGAACCGGGACCAATGCCCCACGAGCCCCGGTCGGCCCCCTGGGCGCACGAACCGGGACGTATGCCCCCATGTGTCCCGGTTCTTGACTGAACCGGGACTAATGGGCTGGGCTGGCCTGGACCAAAGCCCTGTTTTCTACTAGTGTATGGGGTTGACACAATGACTTTCGATTACTCTGTCATATGCAGTTCCAAAATGAAATTCAGCTTTTTTGGAGCCTTTTCCATTCTACAATAGTTGCGGCACTGATCAACAAACCATTCATTTTTTTGAAATAAATGCATGTCCAACCTCATTACCTTCAGCACCCTTGCTCTAACAACAAAGAACTTGGCAAATATAATCTCTGGTAAGGTCCCTCGGTAGTAGTTCAAAGCAATTTCTAAGAGATGCAGATCTAGGCATTCGATGTGATTGTTATATTGTATCACATTATCCACCACCGGGCCTAATATTATCTGCAAAAGAAGAGAACGTGTTAGTGCCTACATGCAGTTTTGAACACTACTACGTGCCTATTTGGTTTGCAGGATTTGTAAAATGCACCAACGTGCCATCTTTGATCTGACATGATTAACATGAGCATTTGATTACCATCTAGAAAAATGTAGCCTTCTTCACAAGAGGATGGAGTGGATGAAAAATTCCCTAAGAAAACTAGTACAGATGAATCCAAAGGAGAAATGCTTATGGATTGTAACCATATGAATCAAGCAACCAATATGGGGTGGGGGGATGTATGTCCTGAAATCCTCCAAAATTCCTTCAGAAACCATAGTACATTGTCATTGTAAACTTGGGAAAAGGTGCCAAAAATTGAACTCCCTTATGGTTAACATTTAACAGGAAAGGAACATCACCTCGATATACAGCTTCTCCAGGCACAGAAAGCATCTCAGGAAACTAACAACTTCGTGCAGGTTGGGGCCGATAGATTCTAGTGCCAAGATCTTCACTATGCGCAGAATCTGGGTCAAGCTTGTCGGAATCATTTTCTGGATCACAGACGAACATACATCTTCAAAATTAGAAATAGTGTTGATATCAAGAAGGAGAGGTAGAAGGCGACTGTTGTACCTGAAGGGGTGTGGATCCAATAACAAGTTCGGAGTATTTGACAGACGAGTAGCCCACCACTGTCAATTTCGGGGCAGAAATGACATTGATTCTTGTTCGACCTTGTTGATCAACTAGAATTAATCTCTCAAGTGAAGGTGTGTCCTCAATGACCATATTGTGGTCCACCTTTTGTGATCTCTTGTTGCAGCACCAGCAACACACATAAATAGTCTGGAGAGTCATGGAGGTGATGTGGAAGCTACTCGACCAATTCATCATCGGAAGACGAAGGAACTCGAGTGCAGTACAACCGCGGAGCAAGCGCTCCATGTCATCGTTTGGGATGTAGACGGCGACGAGCTTGAGGTGCTTCAGTCGTGGTAGAAAAAGGGCAGGCACATCATTAAGGGGGGGATGGCAGTTCATGAACTTGGCGAGGCGCAGCGTGGGCACGAGGCGGAGCGCGGACGTTGGCAGCGAGCGCATATGCCCATCATTAAAACTGAGCTCCTCGAGCTAATCTAGGGCGGGGGATCGGAACCACTTGTCAAGATTGGCTCGGTCCTTGATGTTTGATGACCCACAAGTATAGGGGATCAATTGTAGTCCTTTCGATAAGTAAGAGTGTCGAACCCAACGAGGAGCAGAAGGAAATGACAAGTGGTTTTCAGCAAGGTATTTTCTACAAGCACTGAAATAGTCGGTAACAAGTAATTTGATAGCAAGATAATTTGTAACGGGCAAGTAACGGTAACGGTAAATAAAGTGCAGCATGGTAGCCCAATACTTTTGTGGCAAAGGACAGGCCAAATCGGTCTATTATGATAGGCAAAGCGTTCTTGAGGGTACACGGGAATTTCATCATATCACTTTCATAATGTTGATTTGATTCGTATTCGCTACTTTGATAATTTGATATGTGGGTGGACCGGTGCTTAGGTGCTATTCTTACTTGAACAAACCTCCTACTTATGATTAACCCCCTCGCAAGCATCGGCAACTATGAGAAGAGTATTAAGATAAAATCTAACAATAGCATTAAACTTCTGGATCCAAATCAGTCCCTTATGAAATAGCGCATAAACTAGGGTTTAAGCTTCTATCACTCTAGCAACCTATCATCTAATAACTACTCCACAATGCATTCCCTTAGGCCCAAAGATGGTGAAGTGTCATGTAGTCGACGTCCACATAACACCACTAAGGGAATCACAACATACATATCATCAAAATATCGAACACATATCATGTTCACATGATTACTTGCAACATGACTTCTCCCGTGACCTCAAGAACAAAAGTAACTACTCAAAAATAATAATCATGCTCAAGATCAGAGTGGTATTAAATAGCATAATGGAACTGAACATATAATCTTTCACCAAATAAACCATATAGTAATCAACTACAAGATGTAATCAACACTACTAGTCACCCACAAGTACCAATCTAAGGTTCGGTACAAAGATTGAACACAAGAGATGAACTAGGGTTTGAGAGGAGATGGTGCTATTGAAGATGTTGATGGAGATGGCCCTCCCAAAGATGGGAGAGTTGTTGGTGATGATGATGACGATGATTTCCCCCTCCGGGAGGGAAGTTCCCCCGGCGGAATCGCTCCACCGGAGGGCAAAAGTGCTCCTACCCAAGTTCCGCCTCGAGACAGCGGCGCTTCGTCCCGAAAGTCCTCTCTCTATTTTTTCTAGGTCAAAATGACTTATATACCAGAAGAGGGGCACTAGAGGTGGGCTGAGGAGGGCATAACCCACCAGGGCGCGCCTGGGCTCCCTCGCGCGCCCAGATGGGTTGTGCCCACCTGGTGGTCCCCCTCTATTAGTTATTTGCTCCAATATTCCTCATATATTCCAAAATAATTCTTCGTAAATTTTCAGCTCATTTGGAGATGTGTAGAATAGGTAACTCTGACATAGCTTTTTTAGGTCCAGAATTCCAGCTGCTGGTATTCTCCCTCTTTGTGTAAACCTTGCATAATATGAGAGAAAAGGCATTAGAAATACTCAAAAAGGCATTATTATGCATAAAAACATTATAAATAACAATCGAAAAACATGATGCAAAATGGACGTATCAACTCCCCCAAGCTTAGACCTTGCTTGTCGCCAAGCGAAAACCGAAATCGAAAAACATGCCCACATGCTTAGAGAGAGAGGTGTCGATAAAAACAAAATACGGACATAGAAACATCATGCATATTATTATAACAGAAAAGAACTTTAACATAAAACTTTATCAAATAACTTTTATCACATAACTTTTATCATATAACTTCTCATGAACAAGTAACAATTCATCACAATATTAAAGTATAAAGCATAAACCTTATTGAAAGCCAACAAACTATGTTCTCAGTCAACTTTGCAACTACAATTCATCATATTTTCTGGAAGGGTCACGTATCGGAGCCTTTAGGCAAGTCCACATACTCAACCATCATTTAATCTTCTATGATTGCTAACACTCACAGTGTACCCATGAACAAAAAGTTTCAACCGGACACATAGAAAGATAGGGGCTTATAGTTTCGCCTCCCAACGTATTCACCTCAAGGGTGATGTCAACAGTAATAACTCATGCCTACTCATATCCAACTGGATATATGTGCCTAGATCTTTCCTCACCACATGATGCTTGCAAAAAGATAAAATAAAAAGGAATAGGGAAGAAAACTTTCACTCTTCAAAAAGTAAATGCATAAAAGTAAAAGATAGGCCCTTCACAGAGGAAAGCAGAGGTTGTCATGCGCTTATTTGTTTGTATGCCAAATCCCTTAATGCAAAAGAACGTCATGTTATATTGCCCCTTATGATAGCAACCTTTATTATGCAGTCCATCACTTTTGTTACTTTGCCATCACAAGTTCGTACAACGCTCAATTTTCTCTTACACTAAATGATCCAACACATTTAGAAGCAATTTTTATTGCCTTATTGCACCGATGACAACTTACTTCAAGGATCATCCTCAATCCATAGGTAGGTATGGTGGACTCTCAAAATAAGATTTGGGTTAAGGGTTTTTGGATGCACAAGTAGTATCTCCACTTAGTGCGGAATTTTTGGCTAGAAAAGATATTGAGCAAGCACCACATGTTGAAGGATCTATGACAATATAACTTCTATGTGAATATGAACAAACATAAATCATTACGGTGTCTTCCTTGTCCAACATCAACTATTTTGACACAAAATATTTAATGGGGGCTCACAATCATAAAAGATGTCCAAGATAGTGTATTTGCATGTGAATCTTCTCTTCCCTTATTAATTCTTTCATGAATTGCATCATTGACCAATGCTATGTTTGTCAATCTCCAATAAATTTTACCACTTATACTTTTACTTATGTGATGTCATTACTTACCATAAGATTAGCATATGATCTTTTTCATTTATTTCCCTTTCTTTTTATTGAGAGATAAAAGTAAAGAAACAGAACTCAAACTACTCTATTATATATCTCGCACATGATTACATCGATTGATAGATCACTAAGCAAACACTCGGAAAGAAAGGATCGAACTAAACCTTTTATTCAACTTAATCATAGGAAGCTAAAGATCGAACTAAAATAGATGAAAGCAAAGATAGTGGTGGTGATACGATACCGGGACACCTCCCCCAAGCTTGGCACAAGCCAAGGGGACTGTCCATACCATGAACTCAAGTCTCCTTTGGTGATGAAGAAGGTGGTGGTGGTGATGTATGAGTGTTCTTCTTCCTCAGCTTACGCTTGAGGATGGAATTTTCCTCCCTCAAGTCATCGATCTCCTGCACAAGCCTTAGTACCTTTTTGCATAATGCTTGCTTGTTTTCCTGCAAGAGATGAAAAGGGATAAACTGGATCTGAGGTTCTTTGCTTTATTAGGGAGACTTGACTTCTTGAATTCCACGTGCATGTCCCCAGGTTGGGGTAATGGATCTTCATCTTCATCCGAACTTGTCTCTTCTTTCCTTTTCGGATCATAGTCCTCTTCTTCCTTCGTGGTCCAACCATTATGTTTCACATCTCCATAAACCTTGGGGTTTGCAATATAATCAGCAACATAGCTCTCACCCTCAGAATCTTGAGATGACATATTTTCAGATCTGCTAGAAAACAGCAAGAAAGAAGAACCGAAGATTTCTTCGCGATACGGTGGTCAATACGTTCGGGGGGTATATAAAGATTTTTTTATCTTGTGAAACAAACAAACAGGAGGAAAACGGAGTCGGGAAGGTTCCCGAGGTGGGCACAACCCGCCTAGGCGCGCCAGGGGGCCCAGGCGCACCCTGGTGTCTTGTGCCCTCCTCGGGTGCCTTCCTGGTTGTTTCTTATTTTCCTAATTTTTAATATATTCCAAAACTGACAGAAAATATTTTTGCGGTTTTTTGGAGTCCGTTTACTTACCGTATCACGTACCTCCTCTTTTTTAATTATTCTGGAGTGTTCCGGAAGGTCTCCTTTATGTGTTCCTCAGGTGTCATAGTTTGAATAATATTGCTTTCAACATTAATAGGCGTACCTGAGATAGAGTGTTTAATTCTTTGCCCATTGACCACCTTTGGGTTAGTACCTTCGGCATTATTTATTTTGATAGCTCCAGAGCGGTAAACCTCTTCGATTATGTATGGTCCTTCCCATTTAGAGAGAAGTTTTCCTGCAAAGAATCTAAAATGAGAGTTGTAAAATAGAACATATTCTCCAACTTTGAATTCTCGCTTTTGTATTCTCTTGTCATGCCATCTTTTAACTTTTTCTTTAAATAACTTGGCATTTTCGTAGGCTTGGGTTCTCCATTCATCAAGTGAGCTAATATCAAATAACCTCTTTTCACCGGCAAGTTTGAAATCATAGTTGAGTTCTTTAATTGCCCAATATGCTTTGTGTTCTAACTCTAGAGGCAAATGACAAACTTTTCCATAGACCATTTTGTAGGGAGACATACCCATAGGATTTTTATATGCTGTTCGATAGGCCCAAAGTGCATCATCCAATTTCCTAGACCAATTCTTTCGGGACCTATTAACAGTTTTCTGTAATATTAGTTTTATTTCTCTATTGCTAAGTTCAACTTGACCAATAGATTGAGGATGATAGGGTGATGCAATTCTATGGTTAACATCGTATTTAGCAAGCATTTTACAGAAAGCACCATGAATAAAGTGTGAACCACCAACACTCATTAAATATCTAGGGACTCCAAACCTTGGGAAAATAACTTCTTTAAGCATTTTAATGGAAGTGTTATGACCAGCACTACTAGTTGGAATAGCTTCTACCCACTTAGTAACGTAACCAACAGCAACCAAAATATGTGTATACCCATTAGAGGAAGGAAAAGGTCCCATATAATCAAAACCCAAACTTCAAATGGTTCAACAGCAAGTGAATAATTCATAGGCATTTCTTACAACTTACCAATATTACCAATTTGTTGACATTCATCACAAGACAAAACAAACTTACAGGCATCCTTGAAGGGAGTAGGCCAATAAAAACCAGACTGCAATATATTGTGAGAAGTTCTATCTCCCGCAAGATGCCCTTCATAGGCTTCGGAGTGACATTTCCGTAGGATTTGTTCCTGTTCATGCTCAGGTACACAACGTCTAATAATACCATCTACTCCTTCTTTATAAAGATGTGGGTCATCCCAAAAGTAATGTCTTAAATCATAGAAGAACTTTTTCTTTTGTTGGTATGTGAAACTAGGTGGTATGTATTTAGCAACAATATAATTAGCATAGCAGCATACCAAGGAGTGTTATGAGAAACATTTATTATAGCTAATTGTTCATCAGGGAAGCTATCACCAATAGGTAGTGGGTCATCAAGGATATTCTCTAACCTATACAAGTTATCAGCTACAGGGTTCTCAGCTCCTTTTCTATCAGTTATATGTAAATCAAATTCTTGTAGCAAGAGAACCCACCTAATGAGTCCAGGTTTAGCATCTTTCTTTTCCATAAGATATTTAATAGCAGCATGATCGGTGTGAACAATAACTTTAAAATCAACAATGTAAGATCTGAATTTGTCACAAGAAAACACAACTGCTAAAAATTCTTTTTCAGTAGTAGCATAATTTCTTTGGGCACTGTCTAGAGTTTTGCTAGCATAATGAACAACATTTAGTTTCTTATCAACTCTTTGTCCTAGAACAGCACCAACAGCATAATCACTAGCATCACACATAATTTCAAAAGGCAAGTTCCAATCAGGTGGTTGAACAATAGGTGCAGAAGTTAAGGCTTTCTTAAGTGTTTCAAAGGCTTCTACACAATCATCATCAAAAACAAATGGAACATCCTTTTGTAAAAGATTTGTAAGAGGCCTAGAAATTTTAGATAAGTCTGTAATAAACCACCTATAGAAACCAGCATGACCAAGAAAACTACGAATACCTTTAATATCTTTTGGACATGGCATTTTCTCAATTGCATCAACTTTAGCTTTATCCACCTCAATACCTCGTTCAGAAATTTTATGTCCCAAGACAATACCTTCATTAACCATAAAGTGGCACTTCTCCCAATTCAAGACAAGATTAGTTTGCTCACATCTCTGCAAAACTCGATCAAGGTTGCTCAAGCAATCATCAAAAGAAGATCCATATACAGAAAAATCATCCATGAAAACCTCAACAATCCTTTCACAAAAATCAGAGAATATACCAGTCATACATCTTTGAAAGGTAGCAGGTGCATTGCATAAACCAAAAGGCATATGTCTATAAGCATAAGTTCCAAAAGGGCAAGTAAAGGTGGTTTTCTCTTGATCAGGTTGTGAAACCGGTATTTGAGAAAAACTAGAATATCCATCAAGGAAGCAAAAGTGTGTGTGCTTTGATAATCTTTCTAACATTTGATCAATAAAAGGCAAGGGGTAATGATCTTTTCTAGTTGCTTTATTTAATTTTCTAAAATCAATAACCATCCTATAGTAGTAACAATTCTTTCTGGAATGAGTTCATTTTTATCATTAGGAACAACGGTAATACCTCCTTTCTTAGGGACACAATGAATGGGACTCACCCATCTACTATCAGCTATGGGATAGATTATACCTGCTTCCAGAAGCTTTAATATTTCAGTTCTTATCACTTCTTTCATCTTAGAATTCAAACATCGTTGATGATCAACAACGGGTTTAGCATCAGGTTCCATATTAATCTTGTGCTGACAGAGAGTGGGACTAATGCCCTTCAGATCATCAAGAGTATATCCAATAGCAGCTCGGTGCTTCTTCAGAACTTTCAATAATCTCTCTTCTTCATGTTCTGAAAGGTTAGCACTAATAATAACAGGATATATCTTTTTCTTATCAAGATAAGCATATTTCAAAGTGTTAGGCAATTGTTTCAATTCAAACACAGGATCACCTTTAGGTGGAGGGGGACCTCCTAGAGTTTCAATAGGTAAATTGTGTTTGAGCAGAGGTCATTGTTCGAAGAAGACTTTATCTATCTCATTTCTTTCATTCATATACATATCATTTTCATGGTCTAGCAAATATTGTTCTAGTGGATCAGTAGGAGGCATGGCAATAGAAGGAAGACCAATTATTTCATCCTTACTAGGTAATTCTCTCTTGTGAGGTTGTTTATTAAACTTGGAAAAATTAAACTCATGAGACTCATCACCAAAGCTAACACTGACAGTTTGTTTAAGACAATCAATAGTAGCATTGACAGTGTTCAAGAAAGGTCTACCAAAGATAATGGGACAGAAGTCATCTTGTGGGGAACCAAGAACTAGAAAATCAGTAGGGTATTTTACTTTCCCACACAAGGCTTCAACATCTCTAACAATCCCAAGTGGTGTGATGGTGTCTCTATTAGCAAGTTTAATACTAACATCTATGTCTTCTATTCAGTTGGTGCTATGTCATTCATAATTTCTTGGTATAAGGTAAAAGGAATAGCACTCACGCTAGCACCTAAATCACATAAACCATGATAACAATGATCTCCTATTTTAACTGAGACAATAGGCATGCCAATGCTACTTCTTGAGCTTGCGTTGGTTTTTCCCTTGAAGAGGAAAGGGTGATGCAACAAAGTAGAGATAAGTATTTCCCTCAGTTAAGAACCAAGGTATCAAATCCAGTAGGAGATACAAGCAAGTCCCCAATCTATGCACCTGCACAAACAATCAAACACTTGCACCCAACGCGATAAAGGGGTTGTCAATCCCTTCACGGTCACTTGCAAAGGTGAGATCTGATACAAATAGATATAAAAGATTACTAAAACATAAACCAAAATAAAATTAAATAAATTGCAGCAAGATATTTTTGGATTTTTTGGTTTATAGATCTAAAAATATATGATTGAAAATAGACCCGGGGGCCATAGGTTTCACTAGAGGCTTCTCTCTTGAAAGCAAATAATACGGTGGGTGAACAAATTACTGTCGAGCAATTGATAGAAAAGCGCAAAGTTATGATGATATCCAAGGCAATGATTATGCATATAGGCATCACGTTAGTGTCAAGTAGACCGAAATGATTCTGCATCTAGTACTATTACTCCACACATCGACCGCTATCCAGCATGCATCTAGAGTATTAAGTTCATAAAGAACGGAGTAATGCCTTAAGTAAGATGACAAGATGTAGAGGGATAAACTCAAGCAATATGATGAAAACCCCATCTTTTTAACCTTGATGGCAACAATAGAATACGTGCCTCGCTACCCCTACTTTGTCACTGGGTGAGGACACCGCAAGATTGAACCCAAAACTAAGCACCTCTCCCATTGCAAGAAGAACTAATCTAGTTGGCCAAACCAAACTGATAATTCAAAGAGAAATACAAAGATATCAAATCATGCATATAAGAATTCAGAGAAGATTCAAATAATATTCATAGATAATCTGATCATAAATCCACAATTCATCGGATCTCGACAAACACAACGCAAAAGAATATTACATCAGATAGATGTCCAAGAACATCGAGGAGAACATGGTATTGAGAATCAAAGAGAGAGAAGAAGCCATCTAGCTACTAGCTATGGACCCATAGGTCTGTGGTAAACTACTCACGCTTCATTGGAGGGGCAATAGAGTTGATGTAGAAGCCCTCCGTGATCGAATCCCCCTCCGGCAGAATGCCAGAAAAGGCCCCAAGATGGGATCTCACGGGTACAGAAGGTTACGGCGGCGGAAAAGTATTTTGGTGGACGCTTCTGGTTGTTTGGGAATATTTGGGAATTTATAGAGGAAGAATTAGGGTTAGGAGAGCTCTGAGGGGCCCACAAGCCCTCAGGGCGCGCCCCCTGGCTTGTGCAGTCCTCGGGACTCCCCTGCCTTGAACTCCAAGTTTGCTGGGTGTCTTCTAGTCCAAGAAAAATCATCGCGAAAGTTTTATTCCGTTTGGACTCTGTTTGCTATTCCTTTTCTGTAAAACTCAAAAACAAGGAAAAAACAGAAACTGGCACTGGGATCTCGGTTAATAAGTTAGTCCCAAAAATAATATAAATAGCATATTAATGCATATAAAACATCCAAAACAGATAATATAATAGCATGGAACAATAAAAAATTATAGATACGTTGGAGACGTATCAAGCATCCCCAAGCTTAATTCCTGCTCGTCCTCGAGTAGGTAAATGATAAAAACAGAATTTTTGATGTGGAATGCTACCTAACATATTTATCCATGTAATTTTGTTTATTGTGGCATGAATATTCAGATCCATAAGATTCGAAACAAAAGTTTAATATTGACATAAAAACAATAATACTTCAAGCATACTAATAAAGCAATCATGTCTTCTCAAAATAACATGGCCAAAGAAAGTTATCCCTACAAAATCATATAGTCTGGCTATGCTCCATCTTCATCACACAAAGTATTAAATCATGCACAACCCTGATGAGAAGCCAAGCAATTGTTTCATACTTTTGATGTTCTCAAACTTTTTCAACTTTCACGCAATACATGAGCGTGAGCCATGGATATAGCACTATATGTAGAATAGAATTTGGTGGTTGTGAGAAGACAAAAAGGAGATAGTCTCACATCAACTAGGCATATCAACGGGCTATGGAGATGCCCATCAATAGATATCAATGTGAGTGAGTAGGGATTGCCATGCAACGGATGTACTAGAGCTATAAGTTTATGAAAGCTCAAAAAGAAACTAAGTGGGTGTGCATCCAACTCGCTTGCTCACGAAGACCTAGGGAAATTTTAGGAAGCCCATCATTGGAATATACAAGCCAAGTTCTATAATGAAAAATTCCCACTAGTATATGAAACTGACAACATAGGAGACTCTCTATCGTGAAGATCATGGTGCTATTTTGAAGCACAAGTGTGGTAAAAGGATAGTAGCATTGCCCCTTCTCTCTTTTCTCTCATTTTTTCTTTTTTTCTCTTTTTTTTATTTGGGCTTCTTTGGCCTCCTTTTTTTGCGGGCTTCTTTGGCCTCTTTT
The DNA here is from genome assembly GCA_011799875.1 of Thinopyrum elongatum. NCBI lineage: Eukaryota > Viridiplantae > Streptophyta > Magnoliopsida > Poales > Poaceae > Thinopyrum > Thinopyrum elongatum. The sequence continues at coordinate 157,075,807 of CM022303.1, read as the reverse complement.
ATTTTTTGTAAAAGTCCGGAGACTCATCCCATCTTGTGAGGGAATCATAGCTTCCATCATCCTTTCCTCGCATGGGACAATGCTCTAATAATGATGATCATCACACTTTTATTTACTTACAACTTAAGGATTACAACTCGATACTTAGAACAAAAATATGACTCTATATGAATGCCTCCGGCGGTGTACCGGGATGTGCAATGATCTAGCATAGCAATGACATCAAAAAACGGTCAAGCCATGAAAACATCATGTTAGCTATCTTACGATCATGCAAAGCAATATGACAATGATGGTGCGTGTCATAATAAACGGAACGGTGGAAGTTGCATGGCAATATATCCCGGAATGGCTATGGAAATGCCATAATAGGTAGGTATGGTGGCTGTTTTGAGGAAGGGTATATGGTAGGTGTAGTGCACTGGCGAAAGTTGCGCTATACTAGAGAGGCTAGCAATGGTGGAAGGGTGAGAGTGCGTATAATCCGTGGACTCAACATTAGTCATAAAGAACTCACATACTTATTGCAAAAGTCTATTAGCTATCGAAACAAAGTACTACACGCATGCTCCTAGGGGGATAGATTGGTAGGAAAAGACCATCGCTTGTCCCCGACCGCCACTCATAAGGAAGACAATCAATAAATAAATCATGCTCTGACTTCATCACATAACGGTTCACCATACGTGCATGCTACGGGAATCACAAACTTTAACACAAGTATTTCTACCAATCCACAATTACTCACTAGCATGACTCTAATATCACCATCTTTATATCTCAAAGCAATCATAAGGAATCAAACTTCTCATAGTATTCAATGCTCTCTTTATATGAAAGTTTTTATTATATCCCTCTTGGATGCACATCATATTAGGACTAAATTCATAACCTATGCAAATTACCATGCTGTTTAGAGAGACTCTCAAAATAATATAAGTGAAGCATGAGAGTTCAACAATTTCTATAAATAAAGCCACTGTCGTGCTCTAAAAAGATATAAGTGAAGCACTAGAGCAAAATTTCCTAGCTCAAAAGATATAAGTGAAGCACATAGAGTATTCTAATAAATTCACGATGCATGCGTGTCCCTCTCAAAAGGTGTGTACAGCATGGATGATTGTGGCAAACTAAAAAGCAAAGACTCATATCATACAAGACGGAGACTCCCCTGCCTTCAACTCCAAGTTTGCTGGGTGTCTTCTGGTGCAAGAAAAATCATCGCGAAAGTTTTATTCCTTTTGGACTCCGTTTGATATTCCTTTTCTGTAAAACTCAAAAACAAGGAAAAAACAGAAACTGGCACTGGGCTCTAGGTTAATAACTTAGTAACAAAAATAATATAAAATAGCATATTAAACATCCAAAACAGATAATATAATAGCATGGAACAATCAAAAATTATAGATACGTTGGAGATGTATCAGCCAAGAACAGGTCTATGTTTATCTTTTTCATCGGGTTTGGCAATTCTAGGAGCTTCATCACAGAAGTAAATAACATGCCCATCAATATTTTCTACCAAGAGATCTTTAACCATATCAACACTAGGTTCTACTTTAATTTGTTCAGCCGGTTTAGGTGCTCTAATATTACTTTTGCGAACCATAGTTGAAACCTTAGCATGTTCCTTTATCATAACAGGGAAAGGTGGGTTTTCAATATAAGCAGTAGGCACAACTGGATCAACATTGTAAATAATAGTTTCATCTTTAGCTATGTCGGGTTCTTTAATTTCTTCTTTAATAGGTTGGTGATATTTAAACCACTTCTCCTTAGGGAGATCAACATGAGTAGCAAATGATTCACAAAAGGAAGCTACTATCTCAGAGTCAAGTCCATATTTAGTGCTAAACTTGTGAAAAGCATCGGTATTCATAAAAGATTTAACACAATCAAATTCAAGCTTAATACCTGACTCTTTACCTTCATCGAGTTCCCAATCTTCAGAGTTGCGATTAATTCTTTCTAAAAGATCCCACTTGAATTCAATAGTCTTCTTCATAAAAGAACCAGTACAAGAAGTACCGAGCATGGATCGATCATCATGAGAAAGCCGAGCATAAAAATTCTGGATAATAATTTCTCTTGAGAGCTCATGATTGGGGCATGAATATAACATTGACTTAAGCCTCCCCCAAGCTAGAGCGACACTTTTTCCTTCACGAGGCCAAAAATTATATATATAATTCCGATCACGATGAACTAGATGCATAGGATAATTTTTTTGGTGAAATTCCAATTTCAATCGATTCCAATTCCAAGATCCAATATCTTCGCATAGCCTATACCATGCCAATGATTTTTAATTCAAGGATAGAGGGAAAACCTTCTTCTTAGCTTCAACTCCGGGCAAACCTGCAAGCTTAAACAATCCACAAATTTCATCCACATATATCAAGTGCATATCAGGATATTCAGTTCCATCTCCTGCATAAGGATTAGCTAGCAGTTGTTCTATCATACCCGAAGGAATTTCATAACCAATATTTTCAGTAGGTGTAGTAGGTTGAGGGTCAACTAATTGTGGTTCCGGTCGAGGTCAAGATACCCCGAACAAACCCCTCAAAGGATGATTCTCCATAGTAACAAGTGACAATAAATTTCGGCCTGTAGTAATAATTTTCCCTTACCAATTTCCACTTACCACGAGCGCTTCACTCCCCGGCAATGGTACCAGAAAAGAGCCTTGATAACCCACAAGTATAGGGGATCAATCGTAGTCCTTTCGATAAGTAAGAGTGTCGAACCCAACGAGGAGCAGACGGAAATGACAAGTGGTTTTCAGCAAGGTATTTTCTGCAAGCATTGAAATAGTCGGTAACAAGTAGTTTGATAGCAAGATAATTTGTAACGAGCAAGTAACGGTAACGGTAAATAAAGTGCAGCAAGGTAGCCCAATCCTTTTGTGGCAAAGGACAGGCCAAAACGGTCTCTTATGATAGGCAAAGCGTTCTTGAGGGTACATGGGAATTTCATCATATCACTTTGATCCACTACAAAAAAAAGACACATCCGTGACATTTTGGCCTGAACGAAATTTTTTTCTGTCATGCTTATGACACTTCTATGACAATAATTGTGACAAAAGCATGTATCATCATAGATGTGGTGGGCTCCTACTTCTATGACAAAAAATCATGACAGAAAATGGGCTTTTAGTCATGGGCGGGCCAGGGACGCACCTGCATGACATTCTTTGGGCCGTCCATGATAGAAAAAATCATGGTAGAAGCGAGGGCGAGGAAAATTTCGAGGAGTTCCCGGTTACGGTGGGTGGTCGGGGCCGAGCGATGCACGGAGGGATTGCGCGTTTCTCTTGTACACGTACGCGCGTGTGTGTGAGGCGTTGGGCTCGAACTAAACCCGAGCGAGGCGTTCGCTTACTGAACCCGAGTGATTGCACTGGCTACATGTTACTAAACCCGAGCGATCGATCGATCCCTGGTTGTTAACTGAACCCGATCGAGCGATTCCTTCCCTATTGCTGCTAACTGAAGCCGATCGAACCTGCTTCCTCTTGATGAACAGTGAGCGTTGTCGGGGGTTGGATGAGCAGTTCCCGGTGGGGGTTGGATGAACAGGACCCCGTGGTAGTAGAGGCCGTTGCCGCTGGATGAACATGACCCCGATCGAGAGGAGGCTGCCACACACCCGAGCCGGTTGGGGGTGGATGAACAGGACCCCGTGGAGGGCTGGTTGAACAGGACCCCGTGTGGAGGGCTGGTTGAACAGTAGCCGATGGAGGCTGGATGAACAGGACCCCGTGGTGAACAGTAGCTGGTGGAGGCTGGAGGAAGTTGACGGTGGATGAACAGTAGCAGGAGGAGGCTGGAGGAAGTCGACGGTGGATGAACAGTAGCCTGTGGAGGCTGGAGGGAGGCAGTAGACGGTGGATGAACAGTAGCCCATGGAGTCCCGTTTTGCGGTATGCCAGACCCCTCCCGATGAACAGGACCCCCGTTTCGACCATAGGCGCTCCAACACAAGTCCGTTTCCTCCGTTTTGCGGTACGCCACACCCCTGCCGATCAACATCACCCCATTTCGACTGTAGGCACTCGAACAGAAGGACGTTTCCTCTATTCTGCGGTACGCCAGACCCTTCCCGATGAAAAGGAACCCGTTTCGACCGTACGCGGTCGAACAGAAGGCCGTTTTCCTTCGTTTTGCGGTACGCCAGACCCCGTTCCGGCTGTTCCGTCCAAGCCAGTTGGCTCCCGATGAACAGGAAGTGTTCCGACCTAGTGGCTTAGCTCCCGATGAACAGGACGTGTTCCGACCCAGTGGCTTCGCTCCCGATGAACAGAACACGTTCCGACCCAGTCACTTGGCTCTCGGTGAACACGATACTGTTTCCTCCGTTCCGACCCAGCCGGTTAGCTGCCGACGAATAGGACGGCGTCGGTGCCGTCCGTTGCCTCTGCATGTACACGAGCCCTGGCCGTACGTATGCGCGAGTACGCATTCGAGACCCCGCCCTTATGTACGTACGTAGCCGTATTTACTTTCTTGCAGTGTGGCTGTACGTACGTGTACACGATATATATAGATGGGACTGCGTGACATGCTATGTCCGCGCCTCTACTACGACACGTGCATCTCCTTACTTGGCCATAGTTCATCACTGCAGAGAGACCGATCGACTAGTATGTACGTACACGTTCGCGACCAGACAGACAACCCTACGTACGGTTCGACCCGGTGGGTCCCAGCTGTCATGGAGGATAAGGAGGCACTTCCTTGCGTGCGAAGATATAGCTGGTGGGTCCTAGCTGTCAGGGGGAAGAATCATTTTTTTTGCCCGTAATATGGACGCACTTCCTTGCGTGCGAAGATGTAGCTGGTGGGTCCCAGCTGGCAGGTGGGACATTTTTTTCGAGGCCCTTCCGGTAGGTCCCGCTGTCAGGTGGAGGAATCATTATTATGTGCGTAATAAGGAGGCACTTCCTTGTTGCGGTTGTGGACCCAGCTGTCAGCCTCTCCACGTACAGTCCTCTTCTGACGGAAGTCGTTCATTGACCACGTTGACCACGCCGCGCCGAGAGCACCAAGGCGGTGGACGACGGCGAGGCCTAAGATGGGAATGATCTGGAGTCGTGGAACAAGGGGCACTGGAGTCCCTAGCGGAGGGGAGTACGAGAGACTGGTTCAGCTGCCGGGTGAGGCTGCCTTCGCCGGAGAATAACAGAAGGTGTGGGTGAGTACATGTATGACCTGGCCACCATTGGGAGTAGGGTGGGGCGGTGAGGTCTGGGCGGCAGCATAGTCGGCCACGGGAGGCAGATGCAGGTGCTCCAGCCGGTGATGGTTTTGGCGGCTGGAGCAAGAGCAACTAGATCAGGGATTGAAGAAGCAGGGTCGTCGTTGGATGTCAATCCAACGACTACATATGTCGGAATAATTTGTTGACTTTTTGTTTTAGAACATTAAATTGTTTTGTTCACTAAATAGACAACACCTTGCGCAGGCTTTGTCTAGTGGGCCACCAAAGTTAGCTTCAAAAGCTGTGGCGGAATGCAGCCCATTTATTTAGGTTTTACAACCCATTTCATTTTGTTTGCCAATACATCTATTTCCTGGGCTTTGACTCAAAAAGTAATCTATTTCCTGGACTGGGTAAAAATAATAATAGTCGATTTACTATTTATAATAATTTACAGCGCATTTGATTATTTATTCGAATACACCTATTTACTAAGCTGGGTGAAAAATAATATTGCATACATGCAGCGCATTTATCATTTCTGATAATTTACAAGCCATTTGATTTTAGTAGAAATGGACCCATTTTCTGGGATGGGTGAAAAAACAATGATGGTCTGGACTGAGCATTTATTATAAAAAATAATATTGAGGTACGGATATTATTAAAAAATTAAGTTGGGCTTGGTAATCTTATTATATAAAAAAAGAACTGGGCTGTGCATTTTATTAAAAGAAACATAGGCTAGGCTACGCTTATTTTAGGATCTTGTGTACAACTGTCGGCCCAGTTGCATTGCTGATGTTCAACAAAAAAGCCTGTGTAGTACAGTACAACTTTACATGGCTACTCAGCCTACATTCAACGACGCCTGAAAAGGCCCAAACAAGGCTTCTATACAACTTTTTGAAGTCACTGAGCTCAATTAATAACTTAAGAAAAAAGTTAGGGTACAATGGAACCTAATTAAAAGCTGTCACGAGCGAAGAAATAATTCATCATGTCCCACGCGTGTGTGTATGTGTGTGTGTGTGTGTGTGTGTGTGTGAGAGAGAGAGAGACCCATCGGTCGATGCTCGTAAATACATCTTTCAGCCATATGCATTGCTGATGCTCAGTAAAAACTTATATAGTTGACACAATCATATAGAACATCATAGCACACTGAACTTGCATACAAAAAATTTCACGCAGGCGGCATAATCAGGGTCGAAGCAGTGGATCGCTATGGGTAGGGCTATGTTGAAACCAACGAACTCATACATAACGGTTCATCGTCTTTATCAATGACGGGAAAATATCTTGAATGTTGTGCAAAGAAAACAGACAGACAGCATAATAAGTTCTGCTAGCACATTAAGTTGACGTACACCCCTTTCTAAAAAAAGTTCAGGTACAAAAATAGAAAAGGTCACAATCATATGTACTGGCACATTAGTGCTTCACACCGATAGCTCGGATTTAACTAGTATCTGAGAAGATTCAGTTGTTACCTCAAATTAGAGCACATCTAGGAAGCCAGCCATGCCTCTTCTCCCAAAGAAGCAGTGGCCTTCGCCGCGCGATGGAGTAGGCCCTGTGCCATCCATCGTTCCGAGCAACACGGGGAAAGTCTGATGTTAACTCCTGTAATGGACGTCGTCGACGGACCCTGCCACCAGCGGCGGCGGCAGGACTTCGATTGATGGATTAACCACTTCTTCGACATGCACGAACACTCGATATAGGTACATCCCTAACGTGGTCCGCGGCGGCCTTGGTGGCGATGAATAGTACAACCCTGGTTCCTGCACCGTTATCTCTACACCAATCACCTTCAGTATGGTGGACGGCTTCTTCATCCATGCCATAACCATTAGAGCCCAGCCGTCTGGAGGAACAAACATACTTACGAGCTCACCTCCAAGGTCGTTGATAAGCTCATTCATGGACTCGCTGTTCCAACCACGTCGAGGCATGCCGTGGAAGGTAAGCTTTGTTAAAAACTCAAGCTCAGAGGGCACCGAGCCCCATCCTGGGTGCCACCGATCAAAGCTCACCAGTGCGCCATCGCAGAACAAACGCCGGGAAGATTCGAACACATGACTGTAGTCGAGAAGTTTTCCGGAACCTGACAAAGAAATCAGCCGGTGGCGGACAGACTTCGATGAGCAAGTCACTTATTTGGATGCCGTGCGCAATGCCAAGAGCTTTGACAAGGTCGTCCGGTGAGACGGGAGGCCGGTCGCCGTTGATGGTTACCATCAGCACTTTGCCGGTAAAATGGTCGTCAAGCGCCGCCATGCCACTGTTGAGCGACATCACGCAGCGTCCGAAGGCAGGATGGACCTCAGGATCTTCGGCTCGGAGATCCGCGTTGACCGGGGACATGATAGTGCGCTTGAGTACAGGGAGTACAGGAGGGGGATTTGGGGGAACTGGAGTAGGAATCGAGATTCCAGAGGTGGGGGAGGGGCGGGAGATTGGGGATGACAAGGTAGCATGAATTTCGAACACGCGCCAATATGCTCTGGGCGCGCAAGCGCACGAAAACACCGGTGGCGCCCACATGTTGGCCTAAGAGTCCTTTTTTTTAGAGCTCGGCCTGAGAGTCATAATTGACCTATTTGGCATTGCGTTACTACTCGGCCCATATTCAATGACACCTCACTGGCCCAAACAAGTGTACATCATCGAAAAGACACTGAGCTCAAATTATAACTTGAAAAAGGAGATATACTCTGAACACTGGAGAATGGTGATGCCCTCATTTAGCTCACCAGCAGTTTGAGACAATAAACAGTTCGAAACAACGATATATACAACATTCAAACACTGACTAGTGACTACTACTGACATAAACAGCAAGACATGAGAGTTCATAAGAAGTCTTGCTACACCACCAAAACGCACCCATCTACAGCGCTCAGACTCTCGTGATCCAGACGATTATGACATTCTAAATAGAGGCAACTATTACATAGTAAGAGTGACATAGACGAGGATGACCAAATGACAAGGAATCAATACGCATAACAAAAGAGAGAACTACCCATCCAGAACAAGCAGCAAAAACAACAAGTCATTCGAAGAGGGATGATCCAACACCAGCATAATTTATAGCCCCACTTGAGCCACCAGAGATTCGGAGATACCAGTACTCCACCCTTTCGACACAACTGCCCAATTACCTATCAACCTGAAGGCTTGAACCACATCACTGCCTGTCGGACTTGAGACATCCAAGGATCAAAGTTAATCCAGATGCCTTTGTCATTTTCACCTTCTTTTGGCTGTAGGATGTATCGTTGACAATCAGGGGAGTCTGCTCCTGAAGTCCTAGGACTCGCCGTGTAGACATAGTTTTCCCAAGCAAACAGAGCCTCTCTGCCATCAAGGTCCTTGCCAACGGTGATCTCCTGGTTAATCGGATATTTGAGTCCGAGAAACAGAGAGTGTGAACCAAGGCTGTTTACCCGCCTCCAACTCAAAAATCCTGAAGGCCCCAACAAGTTAGTATCCTGCTCATAGATGTAACAGCCACTGTCCGGATACTCACGTATTTCACGGTGCTTGTACACAGTGGGGTTTTTGCAATATAACTTTTCCGGCTCATGTGTGCGAATGATCATCAGCCTTTTGCCGTCGTCTGATCGAGCGAGGAACCAGTTGTGCTTCCCTGTTTTTGGCAAAGGTGGTGTGATTACAAAGGGCAGTAACTATAGGGACACTGCATCATATCAAAAAGGACAGGCATTGTTAATGTAAGATCAGCATTGTTCAGAGTATGAGTAGGATAATGCAAGAAACAACATTGATCTGTCCCTGTTGGAACCAAGAGGAAAATACAGGGAAATGTATATTGCGTTCGAAAATATAGAAGTGCCATGCATGGTTATACTCATGTTATCTCGCAATCGATTCTTCACAGGAAACTACCATGTCATGCATCTTATGTAATCATGTTCTGTCCTCACAAACAAATTCTTCAAGGAAACTAACAGACCATGCATTGTTATATACTCATGTTCTGTGGGCAAATTTTTTGTGAGGATCTTATTCTAGCCATAGATTGCTGAAGGGCGAATATAGGTATGTACACATGGTAAGCATTACAGGATTTCACTACTTCCAAATATAGAGTTCTCCATATGCACATTTACTTCCCTAATGTATGGTTAGATGAAACCAACAGTGTGATGCATGTTTCTACATCATGAAAATGAGGAAACTAACATGGCTATTGATACACACCCATATTTAGTAGTATATAGATTACTATAAAGTAAGGAGAATATCCATATCTTCCTAACCGTTTGATTATTCAAGGGTACAAATTGGCTGTAATGACATGGTCACAATCGCATGAATTAACTCATTCCAAATATAGCTGATTTACGGTGTCTCTAATACATTGCCATAGTTCTACTCAAATTCTGCTCAAACATGGATATGCCAATCATCACAAAAAGTTCAAACAATGTCATGGCATTATCACTAACATCAGACGAAAACAACTTACACGCGCCGTCCCAGCAATACGTGGTGCCATCTACTTTCCCGATCGCGTAGATGATGCCATTGTGTTCAATAGCATCACAGAAGTGTGTATCAACTTTGACAATCCACTGCGAGGTGAGTTGTCTCCAACTAAAGAAGGCACCAGCGGAAAGATAGGCGAGTCCGCGGTCGAACAAGGCAATTAGCTTGAAGTCTGCATAGTCCACATATCGTGTGGGCACTTGGCAGATTACAATCTTCTGCAAAACAAGGTGCGTCCAACTGATGACGTAATCTAGATGACTTGGACCGTGATGGTAAAACCCTATATAATCCAAAGTAGGAAGGATAATCTCATGGCAGGTGTGGAAGTTCACCAGCACCAACTTTTTCCGGTCTTCTCTGATGGCAGCCATCAAGTGGGAGTTCATGCTGACCCAGTACATACCTGCCAAGAAGTTTCGGGCGATTGTGAGGATCGAAGTCGAGGGGCATGATGTACGGCGACCCACTACATACCTACAAAGAAGTTTCGGCTAATGGAGGTTGGATTGAAGTCGAGGGGCGTCATGTACGCCTCCGTATCATGGTGAGAAAATCTTGCAAGACCAAATAGCAGCAAGCAGGGTGTCTTGAAAAGCTTAGGCCTCGCTTCGACGATGGCCGTGTGCATGTCCCTCGAGCATGCAGCGAGCCGCACGGCGCTCAACTTATTCATACACGAACAACAGAGGTCGAGGATGTCACTGGGGAGATTGCTCCAATCGCGGCTCATATGGATGCTGCGCGGTTAGCGTTCGGCCATGGTGGAGTTTGGAAGGTGGGGTTTTTGGGGGCTTGATTTATGGGGGAGAAGGCTCTCGGTGCTGGAGCGGCTAGCAAGGGAATAGTGGTGCTGGGGGAGGCGAGCGAGGCGAGGGTACGCGGGGGCAAAGTGTGATGATGAAGAGTGACCTCAGGATCTCCGGCGAGACGGAGATGGAGATGGATTGGTGCTAGGCAGGGAGAGGGAGACGAGGCGAGGCATGCTATACAACGGCGGTGACAGTGACTGCACAGTGCACAAGGTGAGGCTGACTTTGGTAACCCGAACACGCCGCCTGGACTAGTGTCACCTCGGGCGCAGGGTCTTGTCACTTCACTGTGAGGACCGTATGAATAATATTTTGACCATCAAGTGTACCACAGTTGTACTACTACTAGTAGTAACATACGGAGTAGTACTGTATAGCGGAAATAGGTCTCCCGTGCTAGCATGCCTCTGGGTTCACTTCATCCTCCAGATAGCATCCATATTGCGAGAAGAACCAAATTCTCGTGCATGCGGAAGCGCGAAGAAGGGCTTTTCCTTTTTTTAGTATAACCGCATATATTCCTTAATCAGAAAAGGTTGTGTCTCACAGGCACGCGCCAATATCCATCCGAACCAGCTACGACATAGTTTTTTTGTGCAAAGAGATGGATATGTTTGTATATCTGTTCGTCCACCCAAGTGGGTTTAGCATAGATCCCACCTGTCAGGAGGGCTACAGAAATAAAAAGTAATCATAAAATGTTTCGCCACGGTGATTCGAAAGAGTGAACTCAACTAACCAGTGGCACATGTAGCGATAGAAGGATGGGCACGTACACGGACACGGACCACTGCTCAGTACGCTACCCGCATAGCCTTTTCGTTTTGCAGGTTGGTCTACTTAGCCGTCTAATCAACTGCCTGCATGCCACTTCTCCCATTTACTTCTCCATCGGGAACCGATTTTCCTCGGCTTCTTCACCTCTCCTTCATTTGCATTCAAACCCCACTGGACTGGATTCACATCCTCCTTGAGTAATTCCGAAGCCCCTTTAAATAATCATCTTCTTCAGTTAGACTAGCCATCTTAATCCGGTCCAGTGGTTCCAAATGGCGAAAGAGATCCCTATGCAGGTTTTTAGCGTCAAACATGTCCTCGTCGAAGGCTCGTTGAGCATAGTTGCCACCGTCATCGACCACCCAAGGGTTGTTCGGGAGTGGATCAACAATGTATCCAACTCCCTCCAAAAGGTGGAGATGAAGGTCGTCGGTCCCGACGCAGAGTACAGGGAGCATGCCACTGGGAAGATCCAATGAAGTTTTGGTGTATCACATCATACACGCGCCCTCCATACCAGGTGAGCTCCACGATTTCATGTCTCGGGAGGACATATACTTCTGTGGGGCAGCCATCGAAGGGGACAAAGAGAAGCTGGCGCCGTACAACCTTGACTTGGAAAAGATCGCTGACCTACAAACCAGAATTCCTATAGACGATTGTGATGAAAAAAACACCATCCCTGTTCGACATAGCAAATTCTATGCCCGAAACAAATCTTGAGAAGGGTGACGAGACGCTGGGATTAAGGTCGTCCGGATGGGAGAATTATCCCTTGACCTACGAGCGGATAAAATATGATGTCCTCGATGCCCGTGTGAGTTTCGAGATAGCTGCAAGGTCGAAAGAGCTTGTTGCGAAGCCGTCTCCCACAGAAAATGAGAAGAAGAAGAAGAAAAAGAAGAAGAAGAAGAAGAAGAAGAAGAAGAAGAAGAAAGAAGAAGAAGAAGAAGAAGCTGCACTAGCAGCAGGGCATTATACATGGATGAACTATTTCCTCTCTTGTAAAAATTATATTTCCTCTCTGTGTACATTGATATAGATGAACTATTTCACTGGTGTGCATGTCTTTGGAACAAGTGTACTCTGTGTACATTGATATAGGTACGCTTGACTATAATGAACTATTTATCTGCCTAGTTTTCTCTACTACTACTCCTTGCAGTGAGCGGTATGCAATGCATGTGTCATGTCTACCGCAATACATGTGTCAGTAGACATGACAGCTTGTCCATGGAAGTTGAACCACGGCGACCATCACGTTTCTACCGCTACCACACGCGATTCCCACGACGTCGCTCCAATCCATGGCACCACGTCCCACGATGTGCGCCTCACCCCTCTCGGGCCCACCGCTCCTCTGCCTTTGTGTGCATGACATGTGGGCCAGCTAAACTGCGGCGTCCATCAAGTTTCTACCAGTGCCACACGCGATTGGACGCGGCTTGCATGCTCCGCTCCTGGCTCCGATCTGTACTACCGCACCATCCAATTTTCATCCAGCGGCTATGACACATTTCGTCCCGGGCATCACTCCTCAGCCACAAATATAATAAATAAAATAAAGGCCCGTCTTTGCCTTCTACTTCTGTAATACAGGTAGTACCCGCCGGTGTGGCCATCTACGCCTCGTAACACCCCGACGTCCAGCTGTGGCACCCTCGCCACGGCCAAGCCACCACCGGCCAGTTCATCTCGAACGAGTGAGTCACAAACACCGCCGCGACAATGGTCAGCTGGGCATCTCGAACCACACCGATGCCACTTCCCCGTAGCCGACCTACGCTGGCCCGTGGCCGCACGCTGTTGAGCCGCGCGTCAACGTACGACGGCAGGAACGGCTCCAGTCTCGTTGGCTCAACTACGTCGAGTATATCACGTTCGCAAACCGGTATCCGTTGAGCAGGTTGCTCCCTCCCACGAGCACATGCCTATACATATCCAACATTCCAGCCTCGCCGCTGAGTGGTACATCCTCGGGACGGTGCAAGCGGTCGGAATCTCGAGCCCAAGTCTTGCTATGTACCCCGGGTAGATCACTGGCTCCCGCCCGAGCTCATCCAGAGCGCGAGCTAGTAAACGTCGTGCGGCACGTCACAACAGACAAGCACCTCGACATGCGTCTGCTGGGCAGAGACTTTTCTTGGCCACAAGCTCCATGGTCTCGTCCAAGATCGGTGTGGTACTGTAGTCGAACATGCGGGTAAAATACTACGAGAGCAGCTGCATGCGCATGGCCCAGACGCCAATGTTGGCGTGGAGGAGGTGCTACTCGCTTGCAACGCAGCGTGCTACATGGGTTAGGCAGGCACCTCTTGCCACGCTCGGAGGACGAGCAGGAAAGGAAAGGGTCTTGCATGCGTGTACAGATTCATGCCGGAAATTATTTCCTGGAAATACGGCCTTTGTTTACCTTTTTTTGAGGCTATAGATGACCCACACGAGGAAATCTATTATAGTATAACCGTTGGATGAAAATTAGTGGTGCGGGAGTACGGATCGGAGCATGGGAGGGGAGCAGGCAAGCCTCGTCCCACTCGATTCCCACGACGCCTCTCGAACCCATGACACCACATGTCCGCTGACCTGCGCCTCACCCCTCTCGGTCCCACCGCCCCTCTGCTTTTATGAGAATGACATGCGGGCCAGCCGCATTTAGGGTCCACATATCATTGACTCAAAGGCAGGTGGAATAGCCGTTGAAGCTCGGTCCCGTGGGCCCCGAGAGGGAAATGTAACTCCTGTGCCAGGCCTTGTGGTGCTCCCGCAGTACGAACTCGTGCCAAACCCAGAATTTGTTTCTTACTACTACCAATGTGCCGGCCCATGTGTTGCAATGGATCCAAAGTAGTAGAATAATACTTGTTCACAAACTTGAAATATAAACACTCTAGTTTTGATATACATATATCAGTAAAAATAAATTATGCTTCACTGAAGACATATTCCTCGGGCTGGTTTGACGAGGTGAGGGGCGGGTGTGGCTGGTTTCAAGATAATAATAAATTATTAAAGCATTGGAGCAGATTTTTTTCTAACATTTTGTAGCGTGGCACGGCATCCAGTGCACCTAAGCGTCTGAAAAAAAGTGGAGTGCACTCTAAAGATATTTACATGCTCCCATTTAGTGGAGTGCACTCTAAACACATTATCTATTTATTTTTCCTCTAGCCTTTCCTAGCCATGCAACCAAGCCACATAAGCTAGTCATGCATGCAATCCATAAATTGCAATATACTCCAGTATGTAATGCCGCCACATCATCTATTTATGCCTGTTAGTCATAGGTTGTTTTTTGCATTAGTCCAAATATTAATGTTCCATAAAACTAAACTCCAAATGTCCGCCGGAGCCGAGGCAGAGGACGTATGACGGGGGCGGTGGAGGCGTCTTCGTAAGAGGAGGAGAGCTCGAAGGATAATCTTGCACGTCCGCCGCCACCTGCATATCGGCGTGGGACTCCTCGAGCGCCCACTGGAGCTCGCGCTCCTCCAGGGAGCGCGGAGTCACGGGATTTTCCTAAACCACGATGGGCACCATGCAGTACTCCTCGTAGCCGGGGGCACGGTGCTCACGTCCTGACTCCTGTGGTACTGTCTGGAGCACCCGCTCAACCACCTCATGAGCCGCGAGGTTGCCATGCTCGCGGTTGTGCTGTTGGAGCACATGCTCGTGCGCCTGAGCAGTGAGGATGCGATGTTCGCGGGCGTGCTGCCGGAGCACGCGCTCGTCCACGTCGAGAGCGGCGACGATGCGATGTTCACGGGCGGCGATGATGCGATGCTCGCGAGCATGCTCCTGGAGAACTCGCTCGTCCACATTGTGAGCGGCGAGGATGCGATGTTCGCGGGCGTGCTGCCGGAGCACGTGCTCGTCCACGTCTAGAGCGGCGATGTTCGCGGGCGTGCTCTCGACGATGCGATGCTCGCGGGCATGCTGCTGGAGAACCCGCTTGTCCACATTGTCAGCGGCGAGGACGCGATGCACCTCCTCGTGACCGACCAGGGCGTGCTGCTGGAGCACAGCTACCCCTCGTGGCCGACGAGGGCGAGCCGCTAGGTCACACTGTCCTCCGCGTGGACAGTCAGCACGCGCTACTCGTGGCCGTAGAGGGCGTGCTCCACCTCGGTGATGTCGGAGACTCCGTCCTCTTCCCAGACCGCGGCGCCGTCCACTTCGGCAACGGCTGCATGCTCCGGTGGGTGTTGTGTCCGTATGGGAGCTTCGAGCTACAGTACTGGTGGGGGCGGGGGGGGGGGGACCTTTTCGTGGTTTCACATGGTCTGAGGAGAAAAATAGAATCAGAAGTAGCACAATATGTTAGAACGTGTCGGAGGAATGCTGGCAGGAGCAGTACAACAAACATCACATGCACACCATATTTTGTGAAGGGTTTAATGTAATTTGTGTGAAATGGGTCTGTGTGATGTACGGGTAGTACATCCATATCATTGACATTCATGCACGCAACAAACATTTGTGTGCACGATTTCACCCTATTTTCTTATTCTGTTTGGGAGTGGATTGGATTTTTGTAATCGGAGCTCATTTTTGTACTTGGTTTCAATTTAGACTATGCATGTATTATTGAGAGAGATATATATAGAGAAAATAATTGTGTGACAAAGAGGGGGGCAGGGGCAGCGATACCTAACGAGAGAGGGG
This sequence comes from Thinopyrum elongatum, assembly GCA_011799875.1. Taxonomy (NCBI): domain Eukaryota; kingdom Viridiplantae; phylum Streptophyta; class Magnoliopsida; order Poales; family Poaceae; genus Thinopyrum; species Thinopyrum elongatum. The sequence goes on along the minus strand of CM022303.1, from coordinate 157,059,827 downwards.
CTTATGCGTGTTCGAAAGACTTTGTGTGTCGTAGAGAGAGGAGTGTCCGAAAGGGAGAGAGAGGGTGTGTGTGTTAGAGAGAGAGAGAGAGAGAGAGGGGTGCGTGTAACATTGGGATCGACAAGGTTACAAGGTTGCGGATATGGGAGAGCGATAGTGTGTGTGCGATGAAGGGACACACAGACAGCGTCTGTTTGCGTGTGAGAGAGCTGGATAGACCTCGACAGCACGGCTGGATAGGGGTGGAAGGTTATGTGTGGTAGAAAGAGATAGTAGAGAGACAGATGAATGCTTGTTTGTTGCAAGAAGACCTAACTACATAGACGGGGGAAGCAAGAAGAAAAGAATGGCAGTGTGCCTTTTGTCATGGGATGGAAGAGAGACCAAGAGACACGCATCATGTGGAGAGGTGTGTGTGTTTCCAGAGAGAGAGGGAGGAGTGGACCTGAATAATGAGATGGGTGCTCATGTGTATGTTATAGGGAAGGAATTGTCTAGGTGGTAGTCTTATGATGGCGACCCAATCTTTCAATGAGAGTGGGGATAAATATCGACTTGGTGGATTTTGACATTGACGATCCAGCTATATCATACCCGGTGATACAAATCGACAATCGTTCCTAACAAATCTTCGATGGACGATGATCTTGTCGTATGCACAAAATCAACCTGAATAACGAGATGGAGTTCCTCCAAGCAACCGAAGAATCGGCTAGCACTAAGATAATGCAATCGTAATTGCCAATATGAAGTAATTAAGGATAATGGTGTGGTTGATGGTACTGAACAAAAGGCGGTAGTCCTACACACACCCCGCAAATGCAAATTATAGCAAGAATAAAACAATGTGTACACAACAACGCGAGTTCTAACGTAGAAAAATGGTAATAGCCTTATTTATATCTATAGACTATATTACTATATTTTTTATTTGTATAGTTATATCTATATCTATTCTACTCCCTCCATTTGTAATTTACTCCGCACATATATAGCTTTCACTGCATCCAAATTTTATAAAGCTTGACCGAATTTGGTGAAAACAATATGAACATTTACACTAACAAATTTACACGATGTGGAAATAAAAGCAATGATGAATCAAATGATATATATTTGATGGTGTATATGTTAATACTTTTTACTACAATTTGTTGAAAGTATACAAAGTATGACTTTAGAGAAACCCAATATGCGGAGTCAATGCGTGTATTTGTGCGTACAGGATATAAACCGTTGATTGATGTTGATCCAATGATCCAGGTGGCTGCGATTCGGATCTACTATAAGTACCCATACACGCTCTTCTCGAACGACCAGCACGACAGTGTGATCGATCCACACAAGAAGCTCAAAATAAGACCTTCAGACGTGCCACGTGGCTTCATGGGTGCCCCCCACATCAGATTATTCATACTACGTTGACTGAAATAAAGATAAATCACCCAAAACAAGATCTTCCCATTTTTTGTTCCTACGATGTTGTGCCGTGCACGTACCTAGTTGTATAGTGGTAGTAGTAGTAGTACAAACTTCGTAGTAGGTGTACTAGGGAGTGCTCCTACTCTATCAACGAGTCCCATCTGACACCAAATTTCTTGGCTTCCGTGCTACAGCTAGATCTTCCCGTCCCCGTTTCTATTTTCCAACGCGGCGGGCGGGGTGCGGTTTGCCGATAGTCGGTTTGCTCAATTGCGGTCCCACATCAAAGTGAAAATGCTAGGCAACACGCCTTCCCTAGGTATGTGGCGTGCCGGACGGGCCGTGGAGTACTCCCGATTCCCTGACGTGTGGGGGTGCGACGCGAACGCGGCAGGTCTTTTCCTTTTACTAGCAATGTGCCCGTGCATTGCAACGGATCCAAAGTAGAATAGTACTTGATCACAAACTTGAAAGAAAACACTCTTGTTTTGATATACATATATACCACTAAAAATATATTACTTTTCACTCAAAATATAATTCTCAGGTTGTTTTGATGAGGTGAGGGAGGGATGTGGTTGCTTTCAAGATAACTAGCAGAGTGACCCCCGCATTTGCGCGGCTAGACTTGCTATTTATTTTATTTTTGTTAGTTTTCACAACGTATCCTCTTTCATCTGATCCGTCAATGCATCCTTAATGAAAAGATAAGCAGAATTTATATATTGAGAAAAATATTATTAAACATGGATAGAAATATTTCCTCTTTATAAAATTGTCGATAAATATTGTGATGTTTGACCCCCAAGGGCTTTGGTACTAATCTCTATATTTCACTGCTCCATTTTTTTCTCTTCCCGCGGCATATATCTTTGCACCTAATAAAATTATTTTTGGATTTTTCACCGAGAAAATTAAACATTCCTCGGCGCCATCCGTATTGCCCTTTTCTCTTTATTAAGTACAATGTCTTATATATGGTGTTGTGCCATGTTATTTAATGCAACTTTTATCTCAGTTTCGAATATAATTGATGAATAGTGTGGAAATTGCTAAAATGTTATGTCACACTCGCTCAAGAAAACATGATTAGAAGTTGAAGGGAACTCTATGTTTAATTGTATTATTATTATTATTAAACACATCAGTCTGCTATGCTGATCAGCATCCTTCAATGTAGCACATCAAAATTCCATACTGTTTCTCAAAAAAAATAAAATTTCCATACTAATCTTTATGTTCTCTTTATTTTTCAATTGTCATTATTTATTCCCACAACCAAGTGTTATCTGATTTGCAATGTCACCATTGTTATAACATTAAGATATAAAACAACTATTATAGTTTGGGATGTGCCTTCTTAGGAAACATGGCCTCGATTTGACTTGAACCTTTTCGTTGAATGTATTACTATTGTTGAAGACATAATTCTGTTACAAAAATGACTAATGCACATATGCCACTATTTAGATTGCCACTTTCTGTGGTCTCTTCCTCTATCTATATCGTAACTTTTTGTGTTGCAGTTTCCTGATGGTACAATATCATGTCTCTCGATCTTCCATGCATGCTTCCATATGCCTCTCGATCTAACTCAAGTAATTTGTTGGTGTATATTTATGGAAAGTTGTTATTAGTTTTTTCTCGTTGATAATCCTGTAAAATGTTCTTTTTTGTTTCCATGTTGGTCAGCATGAACTTATATTTTAATCAGACTATAATGGAATTCAATCACTAATTTATTTTTTTATTCCAGTTCAGCTCTGTGAGTTACATTTTGAACTCTTGTAGTTGAATCTTATATATGAAAACTATTTTTAAAAAAATCATACATATTATTTTTCCATCTAATTGGAGATGTCTTTGTAGTTATTTAGAATAATTTGTCTTGACATCATGATCAACTCTACATATGATGATTTCGCACCTTAAAGTAAGAATTTCTATAGCTTCTCATTCTATAGGGGTTCCGTGACCTTTTGCAAAAAAAAAATGGCGTTGTTGATTTAAAAGGGTGTCTTGATAGTTTAGCGTTTGCTTTTAATTTGCTTGCTACCGATGTCTTTCTATGATCGGTTGGCCTTTTGAGTTCCGTATGTGACATATGCCCGTGAACCTATAGAATAAATAATATGGTATGTGCGTGTCCCGGGCACACACACACAAAATGGCTCGGGCGTGTGGTGTACGCATGTTTTTTTAGCGCGTGGGGAGGCTAGAGTATGTAGAAGATTGAACGGTTAGTGCAACCATATTTTCTTCGAGGAGAGACGTGCACATGTTTATATTTTTTAAAGTATAGATGATCTGGTTTGTGGTCCGAGAGACTTTTCCGCGGAGAGACATGGACATGATTTTTTTAGGGGAACATGACTACTTTTAAAGGTGTATATGATCGGGTCTGTACATGTCCTTTTTAACGTGTTGGAGTTTTTTTTAGGGGGGTAACGTGTTGGAGTTGGATTCAATCTGTATGGTGTCCGGCTGTAAAAAAATATATGTATTGTGTCATCATAGAATTGTAAAAGGAAAGAAAATACTTGCCGTACTTTCCAACACGACAACACCAACCAAAGGTGGTCTTTCTTTATACAGAGCTTTTAGTAGAAACACATATGAGTTAAATATACGTGTTTGTTCTAAAAAAAAAAAGATGTGTTGGACGTGACATGTCAAACTATTTGTTCGTGGTAATATTTGTATGTAACGCTGCATATTTTAAATCTAAGCCGTTAATCTTTAAAATTTATGGTCAAGATAATTTAATCTATGTGGAGTAACGTCATGGCTTGTTTGACTTCTGTTTTAATTAAATAATAGATAAGGGGTTTTCTGCACATTGGAGCAGAGAAGTGGGCTATTGTTACAAAAATGCCACAACTTACCTCACAGCCGTTAGATGCAGGTCTAATGGTCAGAAATGACGGATGACAGACACACCACCATCACCAACTGACTCTTTTATGGAAGTAGAGAAATATGTATAAATTGTAACATTTGGTTCTGCTCCTTGGCATGATCGATAGATAGAAATAACAATTGGAAACGCTAGGGCGGGGCTTTTCCCGCCAGATAAGCAGGGTAGTAGCTAGGTTGGCGCATCGTCGGTTTGGTCACATGCGGTCCCACATGTTGTAGTGATATAAAGCCTAGCCAATGCGCTTTGACCGGGGGGAGGGGCAGAACGACAGTGTGGTATGCGACGGGGAAGGGACATGCTTCATGTACGTGGTCCAGTTTCTCGTTTTGAACTTGCGAACGTGACAGGCGTGCTGCATGAGTAGTTTTGAATTTATAGGTTCAGTCTCAGTTTTTGAATTTAGGAGTAGTTCATAGGTCGGGTCAAGCATCGAACGTAAATTACGAAGTTGATGAAAAAGGTAAGCACAACTTATAAATTGACGGATGGAGTACTAGTTACAGTGATGCATATAATTGCCTCCAAATATGAGCAAAGGGATCGCACATGTCTGTATTGACTGGAACGAGAATGCAATAGTACAATAAGAATTAAGGCCACGATGATGCGATCGTAGTGGTGGTTACAGGAGGCAAGAAGAAAGATGCATCCATCAACGTACGACCTCCTCCTCCTCGACTCAGTGCGCCGGGCCACCGACCGGCGGCTTAGGAGTGGCAACTTTTGTGGCGAGGTCAAGGTGCTTCTCAACAAAGGCATCCAAGGCTTCCAGCCGGTTGACGAAGGCCAACGTCGTAGCGTCCTCACCGGCCTTGTAGATACCTATGTACACAACTTCCTCATACACGTGGATGTGTAGGTCGACGAATTATTGTAGGGCGAGGCGCCTCACGGCGAGCGCGACCTCCAGGTGGACATTCTTCGTTGCGTCAGCGGGCAGTCGTAGGGCCACCAGTGCTTGAAAGAGGTTCTCGCCATGGAGGCCGATTAGGGTGGCAGGCAATGAGGAGCCCGGGTGCGCGGGCTGGAAGAGTACGGTGATGTCGTCCGCGAGCTTCTTGACGATGGTGAACTTGTTGATGGTGGCAACGATCATCTTGTCCAACTGAGAGTTGTAGCTGGCGTCGATGATGGCCATGAACCAGCCGGTCGCCAACACCGTCTGGAGACGATCCTCGGTGCCATGCTGCAGGCCGGCGTTGTGGACCATCTGGTACAGCCGCTGGCCGCTCGCGCGCATCGCCTCCATGGGTCTAGAGTGAGCACTTTTGCGCTTAGTGTAGGTGCTTAGGTGCGTACGATGTGGTAGATGCATTGGAATGGAGGGGCGCCTTTATATGAGTGCAAACTGCGTAGCATTCACATCGTGCTGCCTCTTTTCCCGGTCCTCCTCCCATTACTTCCCTCATGCATTCAGGATGCTAATTGAAGGAGGATGCATCATTGGTCGTTCAACATTTCGGGAACCGTTACCCTCTCCCTCGTCTGCATTAAAGCCATATCGGGAACTGTCCTGGTTTACTAGTAGCTGTCAAATCGAATAGTATTGCGCCGCCTGCTGCACGCCTGGCTAAACACGCCTCCTCGTCTCCATCAAACGCCTCCGTTAAACCTGCATGCAAACCAAGAAACCTACTCCGGCCACACGTACATTCATGAGCGGGCCGGAATTAAACGCAACGCCGACCGAGCTCCTCCCGTCCGCCCTCAGTTTAAACGAGGCCAGACGCCGGCCAAGCTCCTACCATCCGCCCTCTATTTAAAAGAGGCCAGACAGGGGCAAGAATCGCACCCCTCCGCCGCTCCCCCATCTCCTCCTTCACCATTTTCACTCTTTCGATGGCTTCCGAGGAGCCGTTCTCTGGCATACTACCCGGCTGGGTGGCCAGCCGAGCCCTCCGGATACGAGCGAGGCTGCTCGGTGCTTCACCTACCTCGCCTGGCCCGACGGAGCCAGTTGCCGCCCCAAGCCGGCGCGTGGTTCAGCAACTCGCCACTCCAGTTCAGCTCGATGAGGAGTGGCGAGTTGCTCCACGCTGGCACGACGGCGAGCACGGCGGCACGGGCGGCGTCGCTGCCGCGTCGTACCACGCCACTAGTGTCTTCGGCCGCGCCTCCCGTGTCTGTGGGCGCGCCTCCCGTGCCTGTGGCAGCGCCATGCAGGTAGAGACAGAAGCTGGGTGCGCGGAGAGCGACGAGTCGGTGGCCAGCTTCTCTGTGTCCGCCGCCATCATCGAGGAGAAGTAGAACACGGGAGGCCGCCGCCACTTGGGTCTCATGAAGGCCACCGCCGAGGCGACGACTGCGTATATAGGTGGTTTCTTGGCTGCTTCGTCTCTTGTGAGGACCTTCGTCGACCCTGCAAGTGTCTGCCGGACATGAGGAAGACAAAGGGATCCGCGGGCGGCCATTTAGATTAGGTATTAATTATACCACGAGAGCCAGATTAGCACCGCTTAGTTCATGTAAATGTAATGAAATCTGTCATGTTTATGATCTGGCTTTTTTATACGAAATCCTTCATGCTTATATGAAATCAGTCCGTGTTTGCACGAATTTCCTCTAGTTGGTTAGAGTTGTGAAAATGTATGCCGCTGGCGTTGGATGTCGTCCTCCGCGGAAGGAAGCGGGAGGAAATTTGCCGTTTGGCATTGGAGATGCTCTTATGCTGGAAATAATAGAGTCACATCCAATCCATTTGAGTTAATTGCGTGTATGATTCTCCCCCTATAAAAAGTTAATTGCATGTATAGTGTACATGACTTGCAGGGTGGCTATAGATTCGTACAGAAAGTTTAAAAGAAACAAATCCATCCTTAATCTTTTATTCTAAGTACTCTGTGGGTTCCACTGTCAGTACAGTAGCGAAAGAAGTATATATTAAAAATATATAATATAAAAATCTAAAGTTAAGGACATAATTCAAACTCAGGTCATCGCATTGCGAGCATCTGAAGCTAACCAGTCTAGCAGATGTTCGTTGTGGACGATGCTGGAGATATATCTCTATGTCTACTTTTCTACTCCCTCCGTTCCTAAATATTTGTCTTTTTGAGATTTCAAATGGACTACCACATACAGATGTATATAGACATATTTTAGAGTGTAGATTCACTCATTTTGCTCCGTATGTAGTCACTTGTTGAAATCTCTAAAAAGAGAAATATTTAGGAATGGAGGGAGTAGAAAACAGAGTTGGTGATGATGGTGTGCCTGTCATCCTGCAATATAGGCCGTCCGATTTATATCTGACGGATAGGAAGGAAACTATGGCAATTTTGCAAAAAGATACCCACACCCCTCTCCACATTTGCAAATAAGACCTTCCCTCATTCATCCTTTTCTCTCACAAGATAAACTACTCATACAAATGCATCTTGATATTCCATGCAATACACGGGCATCTTGCTAGTTTCTTTTTAAATAGTTACTGCGATAATTGGGTTGAAGTGATATATTTTATGTCTGCCCCGAATGATCTCAAATTCACTAGTAGTAACAACGAAAAGGTTGCCTTGTTAATTAACAGAAAGCAGGGTGAAAACTATCACATGAGGCCGGTAAAAACAAGGCACACTGGGTTCAGCGTCATCGTCACTACAGATGTGCGCGCGCGAGAAGTCTACATATCGAGGGGGTTACGGAGAGAAAGACGTATCGAGTGTGTGTGAGCGAGGCACATAGACACAACTAGCGTGTGTGTGTGTGTGTGTGTTTGAGAGAGAAGCCAATTGATAGATTAAGATCAAGATCGAGTTGTCACCCTTCTGCTGTCATTGTTGGGGTGGGGGTGGGGAGGGGGGAGGGAGAGAAAGACGCATCGAGAGTGTGCGCGCGGTAGGCACAGAGGCACAACTAGCGAGTGTGTGTGTGTGTGTGTGTGTGTGTTTGAGAGAGAAGCTAGTAGATAGATTAGTATCAAGATCGAGGTGCCACCCTACTCCTTCGGTGTCGGGTAGTGTGTGTGTGTGTTTTTGAGAGAGAAGCCAGTAGATAGATTAGTATCAAGATTGAGGTGTCACCCTACTCCTTCGGTGTCAGGAAGTGTGTGTGTGTGTGGGTGTGGGGGGGGGGGCAGTGACACTTAGATATAGGGAGAAGGAGTTTGTGTGATACATATCTATTTTAAGGGATAGGTAGATAGCATGTGTGTGAGGCATACTTAAAGCATGACGGAGATAATCAAGTGGTGTGCATGCAAGTGCTGGAAAAAAATGAAGAGAGAAACAATGTCTACGTGTGTGTGTGTGAGAGAGAGAGAGAGCGAAATCTCAAAACAAAAGGTGCTCTGCTGGAATCCCATTGTATCTATTCATATGGTTCCGGGACTCGAGTTAACCTTAGGCATATGTGTCCGAGACATAGTTATACTTTGAGACATTAGTGGCGGTGGGTGGGCGGAATTAAAGGGGTGGGCGTGTTCGATAGAGAGAGCGTGTTTGTTTCTGTGTGAGAGACTTGTAGGACGGGGTAGAAAGACGAATTCTAACCTTGACGGAGGGAGAGAAATACACGAAGTGCGCGTGTGTGATTCCGATGCCCACGGAGAAATGAGATATGTATGCTTGTGAGAGAGATTGCACAATTCATTCACGTATCACTATCTAGCGATCGTGGACATGCATCGCTTGAACATAAATCAATATCTACTTCGTATCGTGGCCAAAGATACAATATCGATTCAACGCTATAAAGATTGGACACTCACATATCGCATTTTTTTTCCAAATAATCCTTTTCAATTGTGCATGCCAAAGTTATAGTGATGTTTCTTCAAACAACCACTGTAGCTATCATGTACACGCACCATTGTTAGTTTTGCATTCAAATTCATTAGTCTTGGTTGATTTAAGGTTCTATTATGAAGTAATATATGTAATATTCATAAATGAATTCAACGGGTATGCAATTTATGAAATGGAGGCCATGTAATCATATGAGGTAACACTTTTAAGTAGTGGACTACAATATCCATTTCTTTTGTGGGACTACAATGTCCATTTCTTTTTGTGCGCCTCTACAATAACACGTCAATGCATTATGTTTAAAGTAAATAACCAATGGCACTAAATTATATAATTACACGAGAAATACATAGGCTGAGCGTTTGATCCGATTTTTTGTGAACGCGCCTCTACACCCGTACGATTGGCCGCGCCCGTGTGAACGTCTAAGTTATCGGTGCATCATCCCGATTTATTGTCTTTTTTTCTGGGGTGGACTTCATACCGGTTATTAACTGCTGAAGTGTGCCCCGTGTACACAGTCTCGCATGACCTTCCCGCTAGCACTTTCCAAAATTAGTTGAAACTGGATACGAACGATCCCGCGGGCGGCAAAATCTCCCACCTCCTTTTAAAATTTCCACCACCTAGTCTTTAGCATGCGAAATTCCCCTTTTGTCCTTGGTGCACGGAGAACAATAGTTACAATACGACCCTCATTTACATAATAGGTCGGGGCTGCTTTGGTAACTTCCGGATCCCCCCACCACACGGCACCCGCATTTCCTCTCCCCCTCCCGCAAAAACGACTACTCCACAGCACCAGAGCATCTTACATCACGCCGTCCGTACTTCATCGGCCTTTCTACCCCTCCCCTCTCGAAACCCTAGACTGCTCATCCACTGGCGTACCAGAGCCCATTCACTGCCAGCGGCGTCCACCTCACCGGATCTGCTTCTACGGCTGCATCTACCCCTCCCACCTCCCCTTGAAACAAGTAGACTGCTCATCCACCACTGTACCACAGCCCATTTAGTGCCGGCCTTGTCCACGATGCCGGATCTCCTTCTCTAGTACTCTCATCAACCGCATCGCATCTGCAGCGGCTCCTTCGTACTCCCCACCGGAGACGCTTCGTCCACACCCCCGGAGTTGCCCCACTGACGCCCCCGTCGACGGCCTCTGATCCTCTTCGCCGACACCTTCCTCAACCCTACCGGAGTTGCTTCACCGACACCATCCTCAACCCTACCGGAGTAGCTTCGCCTATACCATTCTCAACCCTACCGGGGCCGCTTTGCCAACGCACAAGTCCACAGCCTCAGATCCACTTCGTCGCACCCTCATCCAACCTACCGGAGCAGCTTCTGACGCCCAGTCCACGGCCGAAGATCCGCATCGTCGACACCATCCTGAACCCAATCACCGGAGCAGCTTCACCGACGCCCTCGTCCACGGCCTCAGATCCGCTTCGCCCACACCATAGTCCACCCTACCGGAGCCGCTCCACAAACACCCTACTCGACGGTTCTAGATCTCCTTAACGGACCCGACAGCCAGCGCAGCGTCATCACCCTTGACGTTTCTAACCTGATTCGCACCGTCGGGCAAGATGCCAAGCACCCGCCACGGCCTAGGTACTTGTCACCTTTAAACCCGTCCAGCATCACCTGCCCGATGTACTTCAAATATACTAATAGGTCGTTGTTACATGTTATGCAGCTGGCAAAAACTACAAGGACAATGTTTGTTCTGGATCTAACAGCTTGGCCAACCAAGATCCTGGACTGAGGTATTGCTATGATCTTGTAAGTGCGTCTCTCTCTCTTGTATTGTTGTGTGCCTGCCAGCGTGCTTTGCTAGGATTTTTGACCAGTAATCCCTTTGTGCAGACAATGATTTCCACTACTGGCTGCTAAATTAGAGATGTAGATGTCATACATGATACTCCCTCCATTCCTAAATATAAGTCTTTCTAGAGATTCCACTACACACTACATACAGAGCAAAATGAGTGAATCTACACTCGAAAATGCATCTATATACATCTGTATGTGGTCCATACTGGAATCTCTACAAAGACATATATTTAGGAACAGAGGTAGTACATTACACAAAATCGTAGGTGGCATGTAGGAATTCCAGTGCACTACATTAGGCTCCCTTAGAGTGCCTGCTAGTCCAGTACACAGAGTCATGCCTAGTTTATGCTACGCACACAATCGTTAATTGGTGGTTTAAATATGCGCAAGGGATATGCAATGTATTATCATGTAGAGATATCTGAAATTAGTCGTGTCAACTTGCAGATAGGGTTACGCAATGAAAAAGTACAAGATGTATGTGGCAATTTCATGGAACATCGCAAAAAAAGAAGAGGCAGCGGTGAGCCTATAAAGTGTGCTATGGTAGGTCACTCTGGCCCAGTTCTTTTGCAGGATTCTCCTAGAATTTGCCTCTCTCTAGCTTCTCCTAGAATCTTTGACCCCCATTTGTTTTACAATCCTAACTAATTAGACCCTAACTAGATAGGATTGTAAAACAAATGGGGCTCAAAGATTCTGGGAGAATCTGGGTAGGGGTCAGATTCTGGGAGAATCTGGTAAAAGAACTGGGCCTCCATTGCAATCATCGTGACATGTTATTTGTATGTGAATTCTATTGGCCGAGTTTCTTAGGGGCAATTATTTCGAGTTATCCTAAGAAAATAAGCACCTTTGAATATAGCTCCAGATAATAAGCCAACCAGTTCTTTTCATTGCCTGCCTTTTCAGCTTATCTGTGGTATGATCAGTGAAAAGTCTAGATTGCATTATATTTTGTCATTTTGCTGCCCATATGAAAATTAATTTGACTTGCAAACATCACAAATTGAACCCAGTGCAGTAATTAATATGATAGGAAAACATACCATCAATATTTGTACAAAATGCAAATACAAAGATACCATCTACTTGGCACAATCTACTTTGGTCAATGTCTTCCATAGAGATCCCATTGCCTAATTTAAAGAACGCATGACCTAAATTTAAATGAAGAACCATTATTTATCAAAATTCGATGGTCCAAGTGGCTGGTTATTATCATATAGCAGCACCACCTGAAAGCATCATATAGCAGCAGCAGCTCATAGCAACTCATCATACAGCAGCAGCAGCAGCAGCAGCTAGCAATTCATCATATACCAGCAGCAGCTCATAACAATTCATCATATAGCAGCAGGAGTAGCTCATAGCAATTCATCATATAGCAGCAGCAGGAGCAGCTTATAGCAACTCATCATATAGCAGCAGCAGCTCATAGCAATTCATCATATAGTAGCAGCAGCTCATAGCAATTCATCATATAGCAGCAGCAGGAGCAGCTCGTAGCAATGCATCATATAGCAGCAGAAGCAGCAGCTCATAGCAATTCATCGTATAGCGGATCAGAATGAAAATTTGGCAAAAAATCATAGGAGATCCTCACCTTGTTGGATGAGCTCATCCTTCAACAGCACCTCAAGGCCACGGCCTTGGAGGAGGGGATGGGGAACGAGGTGCCTTCTGCCGGAGTGGGGCATCGGCCGTAGTTGTGCGGCGATCGCCGGAGTAGTGCGTTGGATGGACCACAGCGAAGCAGCTGCTGGAGACCATGAGAATGAGGGGCGGCGCCAGAGGGAGGAGCAGCCGGGGAGATTTGGCCCTACCTGCCGGCCATGTAGCCTAGCTGGACAGAGCATCATCGAGGACCAGACCAGATGGGACCAGTGGCGATGGATCGCTGGAGGAACCCTAGCGCTGCAGGCAGGGGATCGAGGTAGAGGGAAAGGGGAGAGGAGATGCAAGCGGGCAGGGCAATGAACGCTTGCGTGTTTGTTTTTACTTGAGGGTCAGGTGTGACGCGGGCGTGAGCAGTGGCATTTTGAGTGTAATATTGGCAGACAGCAGAGTCATTTCACTATTCCCCTTCCCTTCAATTTTTAGTGAGCTTCTACCCGAAGCACCCCCCTCCAAAGCGAAATAAGTTAAGCCACATAATGAAACATGCCACATATTGAGGCGTGCATGTATGCATGCTGCCAACTCAACAGTTCAATTGCTTGTTGGTTTCAGGCATAGTTAAATTGCTCTTTTCAATTGCTTTATTTGTCCTCAGTTAATGAGATGCCCAAACAATGATGCCTGATGTTGGGTACTTGTATAACTATTAGTTGACATAATTAAAGGCCTTACCATTTAATTACTCTGGCGAAGTGTGCCTGAAGCTTTGAAGTCTATTAACCAACTATTACTGCATGAGGCTCACAATCTAGTTTATACTAGGCTAATGATTGCATAGTTTTGCTTGCTGTAGTAGGTTTGTATGAATCCCTCTGCTGTTCATTATGCTCCCTAAGACTTTAATTGAGCTACAGAATGGCCAACTACTTGCTTACTTATACACAAGATATATATATATATATATATATATATATATATATATATATATATATATACATACATACATACATACATACATACATACATACATAAACACTATTCTGATCACGGGATCAGAATATTATTCTGATCACAACCTGAACTTCCTGAGTTACACGCCTGAACTTCCCTCTATAGGAACCCGACCTTCGGGCTATCTTCGCAACCGTGTCTCCCCGCGCGAATTATTTTGGTCAGTCGTGTTCTATGTGATGTAAGTGTAATCTCCAAACAGTTTTTAGCAACTAAATGCCCGTTTTAAATAGGAATCTTGCTCATTGGCGGATTTTGCTCTCGGGTCGTGATGAACATGCGTCTGTTGCAATTTTACTGCCTGAGTTGTTCGACCTGAACTTCTCCAAGTGCTAGGTTGAACTTCCGCCAACATTGCCCAAATGGGGCTTGCGATATACCGTTGGAAAGCTATGGACATGAGTATCATGACCCAAGCTGAATTTTTTGGCAAAATGTAAGCGGTTTAAGAGCAGTTTTGAAAACCGTTTTTTCTTCATACAAAAAACGTGAATCGTATTTTCGATCACATTTCTAAACCATTTATCGGAATGAGGTAAATAATATGGCATTGGAAAGCTGCTGCAAAACCGCTCCTCCCACATGTTGAAAGTTTTCTCTAATTCCCTATGGTTAAAGAGTAATTTCAAAAATCGTAAAATTTCGCCAACCGAACAGCCGAGTTCGTATTTTCGATGTCATTTCTAAACGGCTAATCCAATTGAGGCAAATAATATGGCGTTGGAAAGCTTATGAAAATGCGCTACTTTATCATGTTGAAATGTTTTTCTAATTTTGAACGGTTTAAAAGTAATTTAGAAAACGGTACAAGTTCACCGAGTTCGTATTTTCGAGCTAATTTTTTAACCGTACGTCCGAATGCAGCAAATGATATGGCGTTGGAAAGCTTGAGGAAATGCGGAACTTTTTCGTATATATTGTTTCTCCAAAATCTTTACGGTTTTAAGTCAATTTTGAAAATGGCTAAAAACGTAGTTTCGCCGTAATTTCTACAAACTTTATTGGAATAGGGCAAATAATATACCGCTGAATAGCTATGGAAAATGCGAAACTTTTTCATATTGATGGTTTTCTCGGATTCCTAGCCGTTTTCAAGCAATTTTGAAAACGGTGAGATCATGCGTTGTGCGTTTTATCACGAAACAGAGTCTTCGAAAATGCACCGCGTGAAGAACTTGAACTCCTCGGCATGTCTACTTGAACTTCACTCTGTTTCTTCACGTGTTGTTTTTTGTTCGTAACTCTCCATCCACTCACCGGAATTGAGCAAGTGATATACCGACGGAAAGCTGCTGTAAACACGCAAGTTTTCCATCTTGATCATTTTTTTCATACTCGCGACGGTTTAAAAGATTTTCATCTGAAATTCATTCGGTGTAGTAGCTGAACTTCCTGCTGTTTGCACGTTGAACTTCTGTCGTGTATTTTCATTTGTAATTTCTCACCCATTCGTCGGTGTTACACAAATGATATTCCTTTTGTACAAACCTCTCTCGCGATAATTTTTTTAACTTTTTCCGACCGAGGACTTGAACTTACACAAATGATATTCCTGTCATTTTGAAGTAAATTAGAAAATGACGAGATCATGATTTCTGCCTTCATGGCGAATGGAAATGCACTGCATGAAGTAGTTGAACTTCTGGGGCATGTCTGTTTTGAACTTCACTCTATTTCTGACGTGATGTTTTTTGCCCGTAACTCCCAAACCACTTACCGGAATTGAGCAAATGATATACCGATGGAAAGCTGTTGAAAACACGCAACTTTTTCATGTTGTTCAGTTTTTCATACTCGCGACGGTTCAAAATATTTTTTTGAATGCGTAAAAATGTGTTTTTAACGGTATGCATAAAATTTTAATCTATTCATCGGAATATAGCATATAATATACCGTTGGAAAGCTTATGAATAGGAGCATCTTTTTCATGTAGACACGCGTTACAATTTTTTATCGTTTGAGAGCAGTTTTAAAAATGGCAAAAACAACGTCGTTTTTTGCCTGTTTTTTACATGTAATTGAAGGTTGGACGTCTCGCTCTAGAGATCTTGAACTTCACCGGGAGGAGCACGTGAACTTCTTGCAACTAACCTTTTAAGCTCTTTGTTTTCTATTCATATTTTCTTACGTGAAATGCATTCCGTGTAGTAGTTGAACTTCCCGCTGATTTTCACCTTGAACTTCTGTCACGTATTTTTGTTCAACCTCTCTCACAAGAATTTTTGAACTTCTCGGGACCGAGCACTTGAACTTCTAGCAACAAAACTTTTAGCCTTCGCTTTTTTCATTCTTTTTTTCATACAAATGCACATCGTGTAGTACGTGAACTTCTGGCAGTTATCAATCTGAACTTCTCTCGGTTTCGCTTTAGTAATGGAAAAAGTCCGAGTTTTTTATAGATATCGAACCTCTCTAACTTTTTTATTTGAACTTCTTTGTGTATTTTTTAGAAATGTGAAAATTGGAGTTTTGTTAGAAACATCGAATTCTTTGTTATTTTGAATTGAACTTATTGGTTTTATTTTTTAGTAATCGAAAAAATCCGAGTTTTTAAATAAATATCAAACTGCTATGCTTTTTCCAATTGAACTTTTTTGTTATTTTGAGTTGAACTTCTTGGTTTTATTCTTTAGAAGCCACTAAACTTTTTCATCTGAAATTCGTTCAGTGTAGTAGTTGAACTTCCTGTTGTTTTCATGTTGAACTTCTGTGACGTATTTTCGTTTTTAATTTTCTCATCCATTCGTCAGTGTTACACAAATGATATTCCTTTTGTACAAACCTCTCTCACAATAATTTTTTTAACTTTGTCCGACCAAGGACTTGAACTTCTAACAACAACAAAATTGGACCTTGCCTTTTAATTCATTTTTCTCATATTAAACACATACCATGTAGTTCATGAACTTTTTCCGTTTTTATAATTTGAATTTTTTATTTTCTTTTTTAAAACAAATTGCTCCCAAATAATAACTGAACTTCTTTGTGGATTGAGAGAATTATTTTAAAACGCAAAAAAGTAATTTCTTTTTTCTGTTTTTGAATATGGAAATACAAGGTGAACCTCTCTCTCAAGAATTTTTTAACTTCCCCGGACAGATTACTTGAACTTTTTCAAGAAACCTTTTAAGCTTTTATTTTTTCTATACTTTTATTCTTAGCTGAAATGCATCCCTTCCAGTATTTGAACTTTTCGTTGTTTTCACTATGAACTTCTGTCGCATTTTTGTGGATACGTCGAATTACACGCAATTGAAGGTCGGACGTCATTTTTTGCCATTTTAAAACATGTAATTGGAGGTCGGACGTCCTGCAATATAAATTCTGAACCATGCACGGACATGCACGTGAACTTCTTGCAACAAATCTGAGTTTTTTATATACTTCGAACTTCTCTGTTATTTTAATTTCAACTTCTTAGTCATATTCTTAGAAAGGAAATATGTTTTTAAATAAGCATCAAACATTTTGTTTTTGTAAATTGAACTTCATAGTTTTATTTTTCTTAGAAACGGTAATAATTTGAGTTTCCCGTATACATCGAACTACTCCTCTATTTTAATTTGAACTTCGTCATTTTTATTCTTTAGTAACAAGGAAAATCTGAGTTTTTTATAAATATCAAACTTCTCTATTTTGTTAATTTGGACTTCTTGGTTTATTTCTTTCAGTAACGGAAATATCCTAGTTTTGTAATAAATATTGGACCGTCCGTTATTTAAATTTGAACTCCTAGAGGTTTTTAAATATTAGAAATGATGAAAGCCCTTTTTATGGTTTTTAAATTTGAACTGTTGTGTTATTTTAATTTGACCTTCTTACAAATTTTTCACAAACGTGGAAATATATGTTTCTGTTACAAACATTGGATTGCTCTTTTTTACTTTGAACTTTTTTATTATATTTTTCCAATAAAGGAATCCATAGGAGAAATATTGTACACCCATAACATTTTCTTTTGATCTACCCATTTTTACCTAAATTTTGAACGTCTAGAGTTAACGTTTTCTTGGTAAGGGTTCTTTTTCTTCTTGGTTTATAAACATCGAACAACTCCATTATTTTAATTTGCACTTATTATTTTTTCTTTATTAACTTGAAAATATCCGAGTTTTCTATTAACATCTAACCGCTCGAGTATTTTAATTTGAACTTCTACATTTTTTTAGAAATGTGGCAAATCCATTTTTATAAAAAAATTGAAATTCTCAATTCATTTTGAACTCCTACATTAGTATTTTAGATATTAAGAAGATAGAAACAATTTTTTGTTTTGGATATTCCAAAATAAAACCATATTTTATTATATAGATGCTCTTTAGCGTTTCCATTTTTTTGAACTTACCGTTTATTGTTTTTGAACTTCCTTTTTTGCTACTGTGTTATTTAATTCTTGAAGCTCGTTTTTGCAATGGTGAACATCTCAATTTTATTCTTGAGTAAACGAAGAAAATTTGAGTATTTTTATAAACATCGAACAACTCCGCCACTTTAAATTCAGCTTCTTGGTCTTATTCTCGAGCAACGGTGAAAATTTGAGTTCTATAACAAATATTGAACCGCTCCTTTAATTTAATTTGAACTTCTTGGTTTTTTAGAAATTGGGTGAATCTACTTTTTTAATAAACTCTAGAACTGCTCTGTAATTTTAATATGAACTTCTCAGATATTTTTTGAGAAACAGGGAAATACAAGGGTTTTATACTTATCGGACTGCTCGGTTATTTCAAATTGAACTTCGTGAATGTATATTTTATAAACGAGGGAAATCCATTTTTTAATTCTTGGTTTTATTTTTTATACACTTGAATTTTTTTATTGTTATATTTAACATCCAACCGCTCTCCTTTTTTAATTTGAAGCTCCTTCTTTACTTTTTATAAACAAAAAAATCCTTCTTTTATAAAGAAGAATTGTTGTGTATTATTGTAATTTATTTTTATTGGAACTTCATGGATTTTCTAGCTTGAACTTTCAAAATAGGGGGGCAAGTTTTTTCAACAAACTTTTTGAAGCTTACATAGTTTTGATGTTTTGTTTCTAATTTTCCCATACTGAACTTGCGTGCACGTGTTCTTTTAGACACAAAGAAATGTAGTTTAAGAATTTGAACCTCAGGTTTTATGTACTTTCTTCCTGTAAATGAGGTTAAGGAACTTTTTTCACAAGTTAACTTCTGGCATTTAAAAAGGAAAAAATTCCTATGAAACTTTAACTATGTCGAGAACATACGTATGTGAGGAACATCACCATCCAGATTTGCACCATCTTACAAACACATAACAGACATCAGACCACGTATATTTTATAACCAAAATGAAGCAACATTACAGCAGCCAAGGAGATGATGGGAAGAAACAAGCAGAGCAGACGCAGTTCAAATAATATGCCATCAAGAAACACAACATCGACCAAGTGGTCAGGTATAGAACAAGATCACCAATTGACAAGCAAAACCTTTTAGGCTTTAGCATAGAAACAAACCACTGGTCGTTGCATCATCAAGAACCATCAATTCACATCCGCACACAAATATATTCTCAACATCAAGCACCAACAGGAACCATAAACAAGCATCATTTAATCACTTTAAAAAGCGCAGGCATGAAGAAAGATTGCTGCGGCTAAACAAAAGGAAAATTTATCAGCTGCAAGTTTTTTTGTGCTCCCCTGCATAGACACAATAATTATCAACTTCCATATACATGGACTTCAATTCTCTGTCAACATGAACTTCGCCTGTAACCAAAGATGCACTGAGACAGGGTAAAATGTTACAAAAAATACACTTTTTTGTGTGAGACATATACACAAACAACTTCTGTGCGTTGCTAGTACAAGTAGAGGGGCAGCTCGATGCGGAGACAGGGCGCGGGGGCAGAGTGAAAGGCAGCAGCAACATGGAGGAAGGGGGAAGCAACAACATGGAGGAAGTGGGCGGCAGTGACGACGAGTGTGGTGCGCTGCTCCGCACACCGGCGCCGGAGCCGGGAGGAGGCGCGTGGCCTGGTGTGGCGCATGACCTGCCCAAGGGATTGCCCGTGACCTTCCCAGGGCGCTGCCGCGACCTGCCCTCACGCGCACCTCGGATGACACTGGATCTAGGGGGACGCATGCGTCAGATCCGCGTCGGCGGCCGAGGCGGTGGATGGGCCCATGGGAAGGAGGGTGCCGCTGCAGCCGGGACAACAGCGAGCGAGGATTTGGGCAGCCGTGCGCGTGAGGTTGACGGCCCGTGGAGGAGGCCGCCGCCATGGTGGATTCAGGGGGAGGTTGGCCACCACTGAGGTGGATCCAGGGGGAGGGGTTCGCCGCCGCGATGGATTCAGGGGGGAGAGGCCACCACTACGGTGGATTCAGGGGGAGGGAGGCGGCGGCTACTCGTGGGATCCGGGGACCAGCGATGGTGCTCGAGAACCAGGGCAGACCGGCGAAAGCACGTGAGGGTTCCGGGGCCGCGCCGCCGTTGGCGAGGAGGGGAGGTGGCGAGCCGGCCGCGGGGGGGGGGGGGGGGGGGGGGGACCGTGCCGCAGTTGGGGAGGTGGCGCACCGGCCGCCGGGGAGGAGGCGCTGCGCTGTGGGGGATGTCGGTCGGGGATGGGGGCCGAGAGGTGGAAGAGTGGGAGGTGGGAGGTGGGGTTCGGTTTTTTGTTTTTAGATCTCAGAAACGTCCGATCGCGCCCTATATAGGCCGCGCCATGATCCGAATAGTTATTCTAATCCTGGGATTAGAATAGTGCTACTAATATATATATATATATATATATATATATATATATATATATATATATATATATATATATATATATATATATATATATATATATATATATATATATAGGGCTGGGCTATTCTGTTACTTTCACGCCCTACAGGGCCTGATGATGTGCGTAGCCTAATGAAAACCAGCCCACCTCAACGCGTCATGCCCCCATCTTCAACCTCCTGCCGCGGCGCCTCCACCAGCCGGCGATGCGCCCCACCCCCACCATCCGTCGCGGGCACCGCCCCACCACCAGCCCGCGGCCGCCGCGCCTCCACCAGCCGGCGACGCGCCGCCCCCACCTTCCATCACGGCCGAAGCCCTACCTCCCACCGCGGCCACCGCCCCACCCCCAACCCGCGGACGCCGCGCCCCCACCAGCCGGCAACGCGCCGCCCCCACCTTCCATCGCGGCCGCCACCCTACCTCCCGCCACGGCCGCCGCCCCACCACCAGCCCGTGGCCGCCGCGCCCACCTCCCGCCGCGGCCGCCGTCCACCAAGACAACCGGCCGACCAGCCGCGGATCAGGCAGGCACTCGCACGTTGAGGTGGTCTTGCTCCGGCGAGCTCCTCCGTTCCCAACCACGACATGTCTGTGTCGGCCTCCTCCATCCCGTTTCCTCCTCCAATAAGTTCAATCATTCAGGTATTACTAGTGCAAGATGACCTGAAGCACCGACAAGTCGTGCCATTTACGAGGTGGCGGTTCAAGCCGGCAGGGACTCACAGTCCAGCAGTGGCATGTAGATGGTCGCAGTAGCGGTAGTAGCGACCACCTCGTGCGGCATACACGGCGAGCTGCACACGCCGCCATCTACGTCCACGTGTGGATGCGACGGTGGCATGTTGCCGGGTGCTCGTCCAGCAGCAAGACACAAATGTTGTGGCCATGGGCGAGCTATCAGCAGTATGCAACGCAAGGCTCAACTAGTTCCTTCTTCCTGTTTCATAGTAGTGTGCACGCTATATGTTTGACAAAATGTCTCAATGAGTTGCAGTACTAGTTCATGCGTGTTTGTGCTCTATTCTAGCTGCCCTTGCTTGCTACTTGCTACAACTCAAATTAGTTTCTTCCTTGTATTATTAGATGGAGAGAGAAAAAAAAGTTTGATCTTCCTACCATCTATTCCCATTGAGAGAAAAAATAAGCTGATAATTTCTTCCCTGTATGTATGCATGGAATGGATAGTAAATATTGTTTTTTCATGAGTGTAAAGAATTACCTGTTTCAGGATGATGCATTTTGTTGGTTTAGTGCGTAGTAAAAGTATCATGGCCTGCGCTTCAGCGGCGAAAAAGTGGAACCTGCAGGAGAAGCCATGGGGAGCGAGGACGTCCAACTTAGCAGTCCAACTCGGCGAGATTAATGTCATCGTTGACCCCATGTTCGCTGGCAAGACCACCGTGGTTCTCCGCCGGCACCGGTAGGTACTCACCCTGGTGCTGTCTCTTGCTTACTGATTCATTTCGCCCCTGTTCCTGTCAGTCGGCCAGGGTTATCTGGTAAGAAGAAAAATGAACACTGAGAAGAGTAGGTATTAAGCCAAGTATATAAAACTAATGTGCTTCAAAGTGTTTGCTTAAATGCATAAACAAAGATCTATTTTAGTTCAGTTCATCATGAGCAGTAGTCCAAGGCCTCAACTCCTCTTTCCTCTGTAGTGACGATCGCATCAGCTTCACCATCTCCTTCCTGCTGCAGTCCATGGCTGGAGCTTGCCGGTGATGGAAGATGTGGAGATTCACCACCATTCGCAGCTCCAACCGTGATCCAGTTCATCATGAGGCTCTCTAGCTTGAATTTTTTTCAGTTCATCTAATGTAAGCTATTCAGTACATCTAATTCCCAATCGTAAGTAAGATTCCCTTTATGTTTTCCATTTTCTTCCTATAACACAAAACATGCACTGTAGGATGAAATGAGAAGATATACTAAAAGAAAATGTGTGGTGGCGATGTCCATGTTTTCAATTTAAACCACTAGCTATTCGGTGCAATAAATTACATCAGTTCATTAAACAAAAAAAGAAACACATTTTTTGGTTTAGCGCCGATACTAAAAAACAGTTCAGTAGCTAAAAAACTTTTAAAAAGTTCCCTATGCAAAATGCAGAAAGTTCGATTAGAACAATCGTGGTAGTTGGAAAATATATAAACCCATGTGGCTCCCCAACATATTATATGTAAAAAAGCAAACAATGGGTGCTAGAGAATCAGCTAAGTTCGATGGGTGCCCAGAACCTGTTGTAATGTTTCTAAGAAATTGGACTTCATTTTAGGTTCTCTTTTTGACTAAATTTATTTATTTCACATGAAATCAAACATACCTATGTACGTATTCCTGCATCCAGCTGTGATGAGTTTGCTATGGAGCAGTACACATATTTAAACTTTCATGTAGTTGCAAAAAACATGAATTCTCATTCCCAAAAACCTACAAAAAACATCAATTTATATTGATAGTTGTTCTAGTCCTTATGCTACAACAGTGCAATGACCAGAAACTCATCAGTTCAAAAGCATGAACATGATAATGCTGTAGAGATCTTGTGCAGCAAGGCAGAGGTAGTAATCTCAAAAAAATTATGAAATACATTAGTGTGAACAGCTAGCAGTTCATCTTCCAAAATGGATTTATATTATGTTAATAACCGGTGTGCTCTTGTTATCAGTTCATGTGTGCTCTTGTCATCAGGTCATGTGCCAATTTGTTCTCTGTTTTGTGTGTATGTGAGTTGGTAAACCAAGTGTGGCTGTTGCAGAAAAAAGGCACGGGGATGTGTTGCCCTCAATTCTCTCTCGACAAATCCAGCAGTGCAGGTTCTCTGGTGCGCCAAGTATTGCCGGAGGCGATGCCTGCATCATGGCCCATTTGAGAGATGCTACTTTTGTGTATGCATATTTATCTATTTAGTTTTGTGTTCTGTTATTTGCCCCAATTGATCCTTGTGTTAATGTTTGTATATGTTGTGCACTTCTGATCCCATCGTGAAAGTGAAAAATGACAAGCGAGCTAAGTACTAGTTCGGAAAGTTTGCAAGTTCGAACACATAAACCTAAAAAACTTCACTGAAAAAGTTCGGTTTGCCTGTTCCATGAAAATGTCTTGCTAAAGAAATATCTCTTGTGCACTTATTTATTCGCCCGAATATTTGGTTTGATTCTCTGGTGCGAGATGATGGCCGCCGACGTCGCTAAATCCCTCTACAAACTAGTGGTTGGCTGCTCCCAGCGGAAAATGTGGTCGGGTTGTGCATCTACTACTCAAAAGTCTGCAATAGTTCAACAAGAAATGTCTACATCAGTTTCAACTCAAAAAGACCATAAGTTGAGAGGAAGAAAAAGACCACCAGCACGTTTTGGTCCACGCAGGCCATCAGAGGAAGATTTTTTTTCTTCATTCAGTTCAGCTGGTTCTAGGATTTGTCCATGTTCTGGAGGGAAGTTATTGACGTGTGGTTTGGAGTGGTACCTACTGTATAACAAATATGTGTCACCAAATATGTGTTGAATACTGTTGATTGGAGGGATGTGTACCGATGTACCTTTCGTGCCGGATCCTTCTTTTATAGAATAAATATTTGTTATTTTTTACAGGAATAATTATTTGTTATGTGATGTGATCTGCAAACTATGTATCTAGATTTGGTTCTTTTTATTTTTCTAACATACTACAGAACATTGAATGATCCATTATATGTAGTTTCATTTGAAACCTTGATTTAATTTTAAATGAAAAGCGCAGAATTTTTAATATGTACTTGTACATGTGCTTATCTGGGTTGTGCGTGTGCTATACAAAATATTTGAAGCAATTCGGTAAAGATTATATTTGCATCAGTTCGTACTCAAATATACAACAAGTTTAGAGAAAAACGAAAAAAAAGTTTGAAGTTGAGAAACATGGGATGTTTGCTCATATGTATAAAAATAATTATGTTTGTACAGAAGTTTAAAAATAATGAAAAATGAAGAAGTTATATTTTCAAAGTTCATAGAGCAAAAATTGAAAAGTTGAAATTGAGAAACGTGGTAAGCATGAAATAAAATTCAAAGAACGAAAAAAGAAACAAGTTCAACGAATTTTTTTTAGCACTTCGTGAAAGTAAAACTCCGAAGTTCAGAGATGATACCACCGAGAAGTTCAAAATTACTCTATGAAAAATACTCTATGAAACATTCAGAATTACTCTGGGAAAAATACATCAGTACAAACACACACATAGATCAGTATAAGTACTCTGTTTTTTCTGACGAGAAAACAACACGATATGTCTCACCGTATTTCAAAATTACTCTTCAACGATTGCGAATTTGAGAAAACATTCAACACGACTAAGTTTCGCATTTTGGATAGCTTTCCAACGGTATATTATTTGCCCCATTTTGACATGTTTAAAAAAAATCACTTCCGAAATTAAATTTGACCGTATTTGAATTCAAGTTTAAACCGTAAGGAATTAGAAAAACATTTCTATACGAAAAAGTTGCGCATTTTCCATAGCTTTCCAACGCCGTATCATTTGCATCAATCCGACAAACCGTTTCCAAAAAAAGGCGAAAATACGTTTCGTCCAGAATTTCACCGTTTTTCAAATTTCTTTTAAATCGTATAGAATTTGAAAAAACATTAGATATATGGAAGATGCGGATTTTCACCAGCTTTCCAACGCCATCTTATTTGCTCAATTCCGACAAAGTTTGAAAATTAAGTCCAAAATACGATTCGTGTTTTCGGTTTTGAAAAAAAAAATGATTTTTTCAAAACTGCTCTTAAACCGTGATGATTTTGCAAAAAATTCCTATATTACTGTAATGTAGCTGTCAAAAGTTTTCCAATGATATATTACACGCCCCATTCTGACAAAAAAAAATCGTAATTTTTTTTTGAACTAGAGAGGACGATCAGTTCGACGAGATGAAAATCATCAGTACAACTGCCTAAAACCGCCAGTTCAAGTAGAGTAACAGAATAATATTCTGTTACGCGAAACAGAATAGCCCAGATGTGTGTGTGTGTGTATATATATATATATATATATATATATATATATATATATATATATATATATATAATGTTCAGTAGCTGCGTGTGGTCTAAATTTGTAACCTGTCTATGTTTTGGATTTGACCCCAACATCATGCTCCTCTGGTGAGCTAAGAGAGATTTCTATATGCGGGCTGCACAGACTATCATTTTTATAATTTTAAAAATATCACCTACTTATGCCTCATGATGTGTAACATTATTGTTAGTCCTGTTTTGTCTTGTACAAAATAGTCTGTCTTGCTCGCTTCACTGTTATAACTATATTTTTGCCCTAGTCATGTGTACTTACAGAAACATTTCAGGATGAAGTGACATCAACACAAAGATCTGCGAGCAGTGCGGCATGGCCGTTACCAAATAATTATGGATTGGAATTGAAATGTGCTGATGTTCTCGAGCATCAACTAGAGGTGGCAAGACAACATGTACACGGTTCGCAACATGCACTCAACAAGTTGAGACTGGAGTTGCAGGTATTAGATGTAGAAGTCAAAAAAAAAATGGAACGAGACACTGAGGTAACCACGAAGGAATTGGAGATTTTGCAGACTGAAATTTGTGCTATCTGAATCCGGCCAATCCTATTTTCTGAAGAGATTATAGTTCAAATGGTAAATTCTGTTGATGCGTGTCCATGATGTATGAGCTTTATTTGCCCAGTGTATGTAATTTGCTGTTTGTGTACGCTTTATTATCACTGGTGCCAAACTACAATGCCCAATGGGTATAATCTGCTGTAATTTCTTTATTGTATAGTATAGGTTTACTCTACGTTTCTATGCCTTAGTCTCTTTATTGTATAGTGTACATTTTTTAGAGGCGATAGTATAGAGTAGGATAATTCTTTGTATATGCTATACCGTTGAAACAGGGGCCAACACACCCAAACATTACCTGGACGTCATCCGAACGAACAAACATGTGTAGTCAAAGCGGGCCTTAATTGGGCTGGTCAAATTAATATTTAGTAGATCCCAAATGATGTGGCCCACCGTAACAACGGCTCTTAGCAGGCCATTAACATGCCGAAAGCTCGATAGGGCCGTATAAATGGAAATGGCCCGCGGGCCTCTAGCAGGCCAAAATAAATGTCAATTTTGTCTCGCCCCTTTTACTTTACGGGCCAGTAAGAGGCCGAAAGTGTTTTGGGCCAGAAGAGGCCCAATTTGCAAACTAGACTTTTAACAGGCCGAAAGTCGCGTCGGGCTGAAATTGTGCCCGGTGAAAGGTGGGCCGCTAATGGACCCAACATTAGGTTGCACAATCAAAGGCCCAACTGTTGTACGGGCCGTTAACAGGCCGAAAGACAAAATGGGCTAGGAATTGGCCCATTTACCGAATGGGTCGAGGAAAGGCCTAAAGTCACAACGGGCTAGAAGTTGGCCCAACTGCAGAATGGGCCGAGAAAAGGCCGAAAGACGTACCGGGCCGTTAATGGGCTGGAACTGACGATGGGCTGCTAACAGGCCAAAAGAAGGCCGGGCCGTAATTGGGCCCAAAGACGTAGCGGGCCGTTAATGGGCTGGAACTGACGATGGGCTGTAAATTGTCAAATCTAGAATGGGCCTTTGATGGGCCGATTCTGTGTAACTTGTATGGGCCGTGCTTGTGAATGGGCCTGACTCAAGTAGGCCGCTAATGGGCCGGCCCGCTTATTTTGACAGGCCCGACCTTTTAACCTAAACGGGCCACTGTTGGGCCGAGCCACGTGTCGACGTACCATAGGCTCGTCTAGTCCACTCGCTTGATCACACCTGTCCCAATGCGGATCTGACACATGGATACTAAGGCGAATCAGAATTTTACATGCGGAAAATCCCCATTGGTCCGGGCGGTTAACGGGTTATCGGATCCAAACCGGAACCCGATAGCTTAACGGCGACCCGTTATGGTGGATGCCACGTGTCGGTTACCCTTGACGAAAGCACTTCCATGACGCGCCATTTATCGTCATGGAAGTGGACACTTCCGTGATGATAATTTTGGTATTCTCATGGAACACTTCTATGACAGCACAGGTATGACTATCTTGATTCTGTCATAAAATCATCATGGATGTACATGCATGATAGAAAACGTGACCTAATGTGACAAACACGTATCATCACGGAAGTGTATTGTTTTTGTAGTGATCATGTCGATTTGATTCGTGTTCACTACTTTGATAATTTGATATGTGGGTGGACCGGTGCTTAGGTGTTGTTCTTAGTTGAACAAACCTCCTACTTATGATTAACCCCCTCGCAAGCATCCGCAACTACGAGAAAAGTATTAAGATAAAATCTAACCATAGCATTAAACTTCTGGATCCAAATCAGTCCCTTATGAAATAGCGCATAAACTAGGGTTTAAGATTCTGCCACTCTAGCAACCCATCATCTAATAACTACTCCACAATGCATTCCCTTAGGCCCAAATATGGTGAAGTGCCATGTAGTCGACGTTCACGTGACACCACTAAGGGAATCACAACATACATATCATCAAAATATCGAACACATATCAAGTTCACATGATTACTTGCAACATGACTTCTCCCGTGACCTCAAGAACAGAAGTAACTACTCACAAATAATAATCATGCTCAAGATCAGAGGGGTATTAAATAGCATAATGGATCTGAACATATAATCTTCCACCAAATAAACCATATAGTAATCAACTACGAGAGGTAATCAACACTACTAGTCACCCACAAGTACCAATCTAAGGTTCCGGTACAAAGATTGAACACAAGAGATGAACTAGGGTTTGAGAGGAGATGGTGCTGTTGAAGATGTTAATGGAGATGGCCCTCCCAAAGATGGGAGAGTTGTTGGTGATGATGATGACGATGATTTCCCCCTTCGGGAGGGAAGTTCCCCCGGCGGACTCTCTCTGCCGGAGGGCAAAAGTGCTCCTGCCCAAGTTCCGCCTCGAGACGGCAGCGCTTCATCCCGAAAGTCCTCTCTCTATTTTTTTCTAGGTCAAAATGACTTATATACCAGAAGAGGGGCACCAGAGGTGCGCCGAGGAGGGCACAACCCACCAGGGCGCACCTGGGCTCCCTGGCGCGCCCAGGTGGGTTGTGCCCACCTGGTGGGTGAGGGAGTCCTGGATTAGGTGGTCCTCGGGTGTCCGGTCTATTTGGTATGGGCCGGACTGATGGGCCATGAAGATAAAGTAGAAGATTATCCCCCGTGTCCGGGTGGGACTCCTGTATACGTGGAGGGCAAGTTTGGTGTCCGGATGTACTCTTTCCTTCCTTTGTAAAACGACTCTGTACGACCCTGGGCCCCTCCAGTGTGTATATAAACCGGAGGGTTTAGTCCGTAGAGGCCATCAGAATAATCATAGGCTAGACAACTAGGGTTTAGCCATTATGATCTCGAGGTAGATCAACTCTTGTATCCCCCTATACTCATCGAATACAATCAAGCAGGACATAGGGTTTTACCTCCATTAAGAGGGCCCGAACCTGGGTAAACATTGTGTCCCCATTGTCCCCTATTACCATTGATCCTTAAACTCACAGCTTGGGCCCCCCTACCCGAGATCTGCCGGTTTTGACGCCGACATTGGTGCTTTCATTCAGAGCTCCGTTGTGTAGTTACGAGAAGCGATCTATGGCTCGCCTTGTCATCAATTACGATATCACCTCTGGAAGGAGCCTAACTTCAGGACAGGTCCTCCAGCTCGGTAGTTTCACCGTGGGTGCCGGCATGGCCATCAAGCCAGCAGCGCCCCCCGTGATCGCCAAACATCACCCCCGTATCGGTCTCGAACACTCCGAAAAGATGGATCCGGCGGAAGTCTCGTCCTTAAACAAGCTGCTAGATCGCATCGCCGCCCTGGGGCTTTCAACGGATTATGATCGGATCGGGCTCAAACCCGACCAGAGGTAAATTAATTCCCCGCCTATCACCCACCTGGTAGCGGTCATCGAGGAACGAGCCGAAAACACTTCTTCCCCTAAACTAAAGACCAGCTATGTTCGGGTCTCCGAACCTCTTAGGTCGGACACCCTCCCTTTGGATGAGACTCCATGTCCCCCGAACTCCGGGCCGGACATTGGGTCCGGGGAGCACTTGGATCTCCCTGGACCCGAACTGGTGACTTCGGAGATCTTACAGGCTCCGGATGCAATCTTGGGTCGGGATTCGAGGTTTTGCCCACCCACCCACCACAATTAATACTCTCCAAGTAATTCAGGCCCTCCAGACATATGTGACCTAATGTATGTATGACAGCAACCTCGGGAAACAGTCCATCACTTCTGGGCCAAATTCCTACTTGTTAAAAACAAGATTAAAGATTGCTACGACGACGATGCAGTCTCGGTCTTTCATCGCAATTGTACCGACAAGGGAATTCGAAATGCCCTCAACCGTCGTTGCATACAGAGTTTCACGGAGCTATCGCACGTAGTACGGAAGTACTGCGCGATGGAAAGCACTTGGAAGGCACAAAAAACCCAATTGGAACCTGCTGCCTTTAAGCAGTGCACTGCCCGGGCAAAACGGATACACCCTTACGAGGCATCCGACCATAAGCCCGTCGGCAAGACAAGCAAACCCTCTGCGGGATACGGGTCCGTCCTTGACGAACTCCTCGACAAGCCCTGTCCGGTACATACGACGCCGAGCACTGACTCAACTCACAACCTTCGAGCATGTTGGGTACTCCGGCAGGTAGCTTAAAGTGGCGAGGCCATCCTCACCACCGCTACTCCAGAGAAGCATTCTCCGGAGAATGACGATTTTAACGTCCTTACGGTCTTCGAGACTTTCTCCTCGAATAATCAGCGTAAGAGGGCACTCCGCGACCTCGCCGAAGTCCACCAAGTAACCACAGTGAGCCCATGGAACGACGCGGCAATAACCTTCACTGCTAATGATGAACCACGGGCCCGATCAGTCCGAGCACCCGCCGCTTTAGTTCTAAACCCAATTGTGGACGGCTTTCGACTTACCAAAGTGCTCATGGACGGCGGTAGCGGGCTTAACCTCATCTACGAGGACACACTCAACAAAATGCAGATCGATAGAACACGCACCGAGCAAAGCAGTACCACCTTTCGAGGTATCATCCCCATTTGAGGAGCTCGATGTTCGGGGAGAATTAAACTCGACGTAGTATTCGGCACGCCTAAAAATTACAGATCAGAGGAGCTGCTCTTTCACATAGCTCCCTTCAATAGCGGCTACCACGCCCTTCTAGGATGGGGCACTTTTTTATGCTTCCAAGATGTACCCCATTATGGGTACATGGAGCTTAAAATGCCGGGGCCCAATGGAATAATCACAGTTACAAGTGATCCGGATACAGCACTCCGTGCCGAAAACAAAACCGCATCCTTGGCCCTTGAGGCACTCTCCAAAGCCCTTGCGGCCGAAGAATTAACCACCCTACGATCCACGGTGGACAAGGATGATGTGATTCTCGATAAGAGACCTAAATGCACCTCTTTTAAGCCAGCAGATAAAATAGTTAAATATCAAGTGCACCCGACGGATCCTAGCAAAACAGCGTTCATCGGAGCACAACCGGATCCGACGGTAGATGCCGCCTTACGCGCGTTCCTACATGAAAATTGTGATATCTTCGCCTGGCACCCTTCGGACATGCCCGGTATCCCACGCAGACTGGCCGAACACAGCCTCAACATAATTAAGGGGTTCAAACCGGTCAAGCAAATGCTATGGCGATTTTCCGAACCCAAATGACAAGCTATGGGGGAGGAGCTAGCCAAACTACTCGAGGCCGGGTTCATCAGAGAAATCGAACACCCGGATTGGCTAGCCAACTTGGTCATGGTGCCGAAGGAGGACAAATCTTGGCGCCTTTATGTCGATTTCAAAGACCTCAATAAGGCTTGCCTTAAAGACCCTTTCCTATTGCCCCGCATTGACAAGATTATTGATGCGACCGCGGGACATGACTCATTGTGTTTCCTCGACGCTTACTTCGGATACCATCAGATTAAAATGAAGGAGTCCGACCAGGCCGCAACGGCGTTCATCACCCCGTATGGGCCTTTCTGTTTCAACACTATGCCTTTTGGGCTTAAAAACGCTGGTGCCACTTACCAACGCATGATTCAAACATGCTTGGAAAAACAAATCGGCAAGACAGTAGAAGCATATGTGGACGACGTGCTCATCAAGACCAAACACGTCGAATCATTGGTGGACGATCTCCGCCTCACATTCGACAACCTCCGAACATACGACATACGACTCAATTCGAAAAAATGCATCTTCGGTGTTCCAGCTGGAAAGCTACTAGGGTTCATTGTCTCCTATAGAGGAATTGAAGCAAACCCAGCTAAAATCCAAGCCCTGTCGCAATTGGCTACGCCAAGAGACCTAAAACAGGTCCAAAAGCTAGCAGGGTGCGTAGCGGCCTTGCGCCGCTTTATCTCCAGATTAGGAGAAAAAGCACTACCACTTTATAGACTGCTCAGATGCACCGACAACTTTGAATGGACGGAAGCGGCCACAGCCGGATTGGAAGAAATAAAAATCATATTAGCAGGCAATCCAATCCTAGCCGCCCCAAGTGTTAGCGAGCCTATGCTGCTTTATATCTCCGCAACTCATCAGGTAGTGAGTGCCGTACTCGTCATCGAGTGAGAGGAAGAGGGACATAAATTCTCGATCCAAAAGCCAGTGTATTACGTATCGGAGGTCCTTACACCCTGCAAATCCCGATACCCTCACTACCAAAAGATAGCTTACGCGGTCTTCATGGCATCCCGAAAACTCCGACACTATTTTCAAGACTGTTCGATCATGGTGGCATCCAAAGTACCACTTAACGACATTATAAATAATAGGGACGCCACCGGCCGCATAGCTAAATGGGCCATTGAGCTCTTACCGTTTGAAATAACATACAAGCCACGCCGAGCTATTAAATCTCAGGTGCTGGCTGACTTCATCTCAGAGTGGACGGAAGCCGAGCTCCCCAAAGAGTACAGTTCCTACTCCAACTGGATCATGTACTTCGACGGCTCTAAAATGCTAGACGGACTGGGGGCTGGCATCATCTTAACATCCCCTACGGGGGACACAGTCCGCTACGTGTTGCAAATCATGTATACGGACTCCAATAACGCAGCCGAATACGAGGCACTTCTACATGGTCTCCACATGGCTGTCTCCATGGGAATACAACGCCTAGAGGTGCGTGGCGATTCGAACCTCGCAATATCTCAGATAAATGGAGAGTTCGATGCAAAAGATCCAAAAATGGCGGCATATCGAAACGCCGTTTTAAAAATATCAGCTCAGTTCGAGGCGCTCAAATTTCATCTCGTCGCTAGAGACAACAACCAGGCTGCTGATATACTCGCTCGCATGGGCGCCAAGTGTGACCCCGTCCCGCCTAACACCTTCATGGAAAGGCTCTTCAAGCCATCCGTGGTATGGCAGGACGAGAGCGGAGACGCAAGTACGGACCTGATCACACCCCCTTCAGCCAAACATGATAGAGGTATCATCGGGGGTTCGGATACCGAAATAACACCCTCTACTCATGAGATCATGGCCGTTATTGCTCCATGGACTGAACCCTTCCTAGCCTACCTTAATAGGCAGGAGCTTCCTGATGATCAAAATGAGGCCCATCGCATAGTTCGGCGTTCTAAAGCCTACAAAGTTCACGAAGGTGAACTGTACAAGAAAAGCACTACCGGAGTTCTGCAAAGGTGTATCTCCGAAGAGGAGGGACGACAACTCTTGGCTGAAATACATGCTGGTCTGGGCGGCCATCACGCCGCAGCTCGGGCCCTCGTAAGCAAAGCTTTCTGGACAGGTTTTTTCTGGCCAACGGCCCGAGGAGACGCACAAGCCCTTGTCCAGTGTTGTGTGGGATATCAGCTTTTCGCCAACCAGAATCATATGCCGCCCACCGCCTTAAGAATGATCCCCATTACCTGGCCCTCCGCGGCCTTGGGGCTCGATATGATCGGACCCCTTAAAGGGGGAAGCCATAAAAAGAAATATTTACTGGTTATGGTGGATAAATTCACTAAGTGGATAGAGGCCAAACCAGTAAAAATGGCTGAAGCAGGGCCAGTGATCGACTTTATATCCGGCGTGGTACACCGCTATGGTGTCCTGCACAGTATCATCACTGACAATGGCTCCAATTTCACAGCTGATGAGGTGAAAAACTGGTGTGCTAAATTGGGCATTAAACTCGACTATGCATCCGTTTACCACCCTGAAACAAACGGTCAGGTTGAACGGGCCAATGGCATGATAATGACCGGCATCAAACCCCGACTGGTGCGCTCCCTACGGGAGTCAGATAAACACTGGGTTGAGGAACTCGATTCCGTGCTCTGGGGGCTGCGGACTACACCTAACCGGACAACCGGATATACACCTTTCTTCATGGTGTACGGCGCGGAAGCTGTCCTGCCCTGTGACATTATTCATGACTCACCCCGAGTGCGCATGTACGAAGAGCGAGAAGCTGAGCTCGATCGGCAGGACGACCTAGACAGTCTCGAAGAGGAGCGTGATATTGCACAAGCCCGTTCCGCACTTTATCAACAACAGGCCAGGCGATACCAAAGTAGAGAAGTGCGGGCCAAGACTTATAACGTTGGCGAACTCGTCTTGCGTCTCCCGGAGAAGAAGAAGGATAAGGTCAAACCGAGATGGGAGGGGCCCTTCATCATAGATGAAGTTCTCACAGGAGGAGCCTATCGCCTTCATAACGCATCGGATAATCGCCTTGAGCCAAATCCATGGAAAGCTGCTCGGCTCCGACGATTCTACGGATAGTTCGGTCGCATCCTTTTTGCTTTTTTGATTAGGTTCCCTTTTTCTCCTCTTCTTTTTTATTTTTTCCTTCTTTTATCACAGGGTATGTTCGGATCTACCGAACTGTTGGGGGTACACATCTTTAAATGTATACACCCCACTATAACTGGGGGCTTCATTGACGAAGCTTATTACTGAAAGCTTGTTGCTTTCATTGTTTACGTCGTTTGATCTATACATCTTTTGCCATTATATGCACCACTATGACTTAAGTTTTTGCCAAGCTGGGTTGCATCGCTCCTGTGTTTATACCCTACGTTCCCGATTGTTCGGCTAGGGTGTAAAGGGAGCACCTCTGCGATTGTTACAACCGGGTACTCTGGATCTATACCTCAGACGGGTGAGGCCAAAAGCTAGCGTTCTTAAGGGAATAATTGGTCGGCAAGCAATGACGGATTATTTACGTTCGTGTAATTCTTCTAACAAATACGGGATAGGCTGCCCGTAGCTCGGATCAAACCCTAGGCATGCATACTCAAGCGTGCCGACCCAAGGAAAGGAACCCTTAACGGAACTATTTTCCCTGGAAGATGTTTCTTAAGTTAAAAAGTAATATAACATAACTCCCCGAACATATTTTGTCTGTTCGAGCAACATGACTGGATTGCCTGGTTTCCAGACATAATGAATGTTTATCACATTCTAACATGGTATCTGGAAACACTCCAACTTCTTGGTTTGGAGGTTGAAGCCGAAGGCCTGCGATGACAAATTTTGACTAGTTTGGTTGGAGATAAGTTCGATGATAAAGTACATTGATACATCGAATCGAACGCCTACTCTTTATCCATGTCATCTATAAGACTGCTTAAGCTACAGTCTTCTTGCGAATATTTCGCAGCTATCATCACTTGGTCATATACCAAGTTCACAGGAATCTCTTTTCCGTCCGGTCCCTGTGGTCCAACTCGGGCCATACGATTCGGATCAAGCCCGGTGTAACGTGTCTTCACCATTGCCCATGCCTCTCGTGCACCTTCCCGGCTTGCTGACGTCTTCCATAGCTCAAAACAGCACCGGGCACCTTTGAACAGGTTTGCCAACCCCTCCATACTTTCTGGAGGGGCATCGGATGGCCATAAGGCCTTGGCCATACTTCTCATGGCTTTCCGGGCCCGCTCATGCACTACGGATAGCTCTTTTAAAACATCGCCTCGGAATCCGGATACTTCTTCATGACGCCCGATTAACAGACCTGCAAGAGCAGCATTATAACACTCCGAATTACGGGATAATATGAGTAACTTGGATGGTTCAAAGGTCATACTGAATATGCCGCCTTTTAATTTTTATTATCTTTTTGAGCATCCGATAATTGAGCCTTTAAGCTCTTTATCTCTTCGGCTTGCTTATCATTTTCCTCCTCCAGTTTGTTCTTTTGATCAACGGTCATCGTGACCTTCTTCAGTTCTTCTAGCTCTGTGGTGGCGGCGTTTAGCTTTGTCCGGCTCGTTTCAAGCTCCTGGGACAGTGCGTTGTTCTTCTCTTTGAGGACCTGCGATCATAACGATCCTTAAATCGGTTGGCCTAAACCGCTTCAAGTCTCGGGGGCTACTGGCATATATCTATTAAATTTACACAAACCATTACCTACATATCTTTTGAAAACAAATGGGTAACTCCAGCAAGTCCTTCCCGGGCGGCTCGAATATATGCATCCACGGTGCGGAGGGCTGTAAATTCTTGCTCCATCAAAACTGGAGTGCGCATGGTCTCTTTCAGTCGTCGATGATTCATCACGCTCTCTACTTCAGAATTTGTGACGGATATGTCATCCGAATCTTCATGAGACGGATGAGTTGGCGCTGCATCCATATTGGCTCTTGTCCTGGTCGATGAGCCCAGCGCCGGATTAGCTGATGATCGGCTAACAAGGATTTTGGACACGGTTCGCCGTGTGCTCCTCCTGGAATAAGACGGGAGGAGAAATATGACAATCCGGTTTTATGCCTAGGCATATATTAAAGGTTATACCTCTTTGATGAAGGAGGGGGTTCGGCGGCGCTCCTGGTTTCCTTTCGTTTTGAAGGCTCATCCTGCACAGATGCTACCTTCCTAGGGGCCTCCCTCGATGGAATACGGCTCGCCGAGCGCCGATCCTATAAAGCATGATTCAGTGTGATGGGTGAGATGCAAGTGGGGACTCCTCTTTCTGAGGATGATTTCCAAGTACTTACCTTAGAGAAAGGGAGAGGGCCAGGGTAGTCGGCCGTAATGGCCACTTCCGAACCGTCAAGGCTTGCTTGATAAAAGACTCCATCATCAAACTCTATAAATATATCCGGATCCTCGCAGAGGCCGGGATCTTCATGGCAACCATAGTCCTCTGGTTGTGGGGAGGGGGAGTGCACATTTTCGACGACCTTCCTCCATGTCTGTTTTAAAGACAACCAGAACAATTCAATTAGTATGCGTCGATAATGAGGTAGGACAATGATGATAATCAAAAAAGAACTCACCCATTCAATGGGGTTATACATGGAGAAACCTTCCCGACAATTTAAACGGAGGAATTATTCTTTCTCCCCCTTATAAAGATCTGCCAGAATGGCGGCCGGAGCGGCGGGGGTATCCGGGCCCTCGCGCTTATAGCGAGATGCATCATCCTCTCCATTGTAACACCATAAAGGGGTCACTCTGGACTGAAGGGGCTGGTTGCATCGCTTTATCGCGATGGCCGACTTCGATTATCGAGAGTCCGGAATGAGCAAGTAACCTGACCCTACTGACCAACCTCCTTACTTCCACACTGTCTTCTTCTTTGGGGCTCCGGGGGCGCCAGTTGAGGCGTTTCTTCAAAGGAGCACTGGAGAATTCGGGAAGTCCATGTCGAACTAGGTCCGGAAGGGGAACATCCTCGATATAAAACCATTCCAAAGCCCATTCTTCGGATGCCCTTTTGGGAGTTCCGACGAGGTAACCTGATCCGGCTATGCGCCATACTTCGGCACCGCCCACTTCAAATATAGAACCCCCTTGATGACGAGGGACGAGGCAAAAGAACTTTCTCCATAGTTCGAAATGAGCCTCACAGCCTAAGAATAGTTCGCAGAAGCCGACAAAACCAGAAATGTGCAGAATAGAACCTGGTGTGCGGTTGTGCAGCTGGATCCCGTAGAATTCCAATAGACCTCTGAGGAAGGGGTGGATCGGGAATCCTAAGCCCCACAGAATAAACGAGATGAAACAAACCCTCTCCTCCTTGTTAGGATTGGGGAAGTTCTCTGCTAGCACATTGTTGCCAGTCGAGACCAAATCCCGCCCGCACGAAGACTAGATCTGCGGGAGGGAGATATGCTTACGTCTGAGGTCAATTCAGCTAAAGGTAAGACACTGAGCAGCTTCACCAATCACCCGTTTGAGGGCCATGAGGGCGCGAGGAAGAGCTAGGAGCGCTCACCATGTTTGGATTTTTTGTGGTTTGCTTTTGATGCTCTTTGCGCGATATGGGATGGCATTGGAAGATCTAACCTCCTTATATAGATACTGCCCTTGCATGATAAGGGGCTTATTTGTAAAAAAATATGGACTATTCACATTCGCTTGACGCGTGGAAATCGAGGCGATGACAGGGAGGAATCATAAAGGCAGAACATGGAGGTCAAAACCGGACTGTCATCAATTCGGAGTATGATGAAGAACCCGCCTTGCAAAGCCGAATACATAAGCCGTATACTATATCGTCATTGAAGGCAAGTTCGGGGGCTACTGAGGGAGTCCTGGATTAGGGGGTCCTCGGGTGTCCGTTCTATTCGGTATGGGCCGGACTGATGGGACATGAAGATAAAGCAGAACTATCCCCCGTGTCCAGGTGGGACTCCTGTATGCGTGGAGGGCAAGTTTGGTGTCCGCATGTACTCTTTCCTTCCTTTGTAAACCGACTTTGTACGACCTTGGGCCCCTCCGGTGTGTATATAAACCGGAGGGTTTAGTCCGTAGAGGCCATCAGAATAATCATAGGCTAGACAGCTAGGGTTTAGCCATTACGATCTCGAGGTAGATCAACTCTTGTATCCCCCTATACTCATCGAATACAATCAAGCAGGACGTAGGGTTTTACCTCCATTAAGAGGGCCCGAACCTGGGTAAACATCATGTCCCCATTGTCCCCTGTTACCATTGATCCTTAAAATCACTGCTTGGGCCCCCCTACCCGAGATCTGCCGGTTTTGACGCCGACAGTGGGCCCCCTCTAGTAGTTATTTGCTCCAATATTCCTCATATATTCCAAAACAATTCTTCGTAAATTTTAAGCTCATTTGGAGATGTGCAGAATAGGTAACTTTGACGTAGCTTTTTCAGGTCTAGAATTCCAGCTGCCGGTATTCTCTCTCTTTGTGTAAACCTTGCATAATATGAGAGAAAAGGCATTAGAAATACTCCAAAAGGCATTATTATGCATAAAAACATTATAAATAACAGTAGCAAAACATGATGCAAAATGGACGTATCATCGTTGGAACAGAACTTGCCCATGATAAGGCCTCTGATTGGGCAATGGTGACTGCCGAGGATCTGGGAGAACGCACCCAAGCTTTTGCGATAGCCATGGCAGAGCTCGTGGGCGTCGATGAGGTCAAGAGGGGTGGAGAGCCATAGGGGGCACCATCGCCGGGAAAGGACGGTTGTCCTCGCCCCTTATTTGATTGGGAGGAGGGGTATGATGACTTTCAACATATCATCGGGGAGGCTGCTGATGAAGTCTAGGCCTGCTGGAGTCGCTTGCGGTTCTTTCTCGACCCACCTCTGCTTGTTGGCAGCCTCGTTCTCCACCTTTGAAGTCTCCAAAAAAATGGCACAAACATATATGTAGGTCATTCAAAATCAATTGTCAAGACCTGGCTAGGAATTATATTAGCACGAACACTAACCCTAGTCGGATTATTGGCAGAAATCATTTGCACATATGAAACAACTAATCACTTATCATTTGTACCATTCAAACAATCAATACACTACACGGATCTAATGAAACTTACTCAGATTACATGGATTGAGAGAACATAACCATAGGATATCTATTCCAAAAAGGGGGAGGCAGGAGTAACCAGAGAAACCCTAGGATGTATTTGACACATAAATGGGTATAGATGACTAACCGGTTGCCCGTCGTCGTCGGAGTTGTCGCCGGAGTGGTCGTCAGAGTCATCGCCGGTGTCGGTGTGGACCTCCGGCTCCGGCTGTGGAAGCACGACGCCGTCGATGATGTCGAGGTGCAGCGATACCTCATCGGCGGCGACGGCAACCTCCGTCTCCATATTCACGCCGTGCTCCGGTGCTTCAGTAGCCCCGGCGTCGCAACTCCCTCCGATGGGGCGCTTCGGCGGGATCCTCATACACTGGCGGCTTTGAGGACTGAGAGTGGCATCGAGGATGCGGGCGGAGAGAGAGGATTGTGTGTGTGGCGAGGATGGGGGGTGCGGCCGCTCGGGCGCGCCATTAATATGGATTAGTGGGAGAGAGGCGGGCCTCGGTCAAACAACTGGCTCGCCTCCCGTTGAGCCTGCACGGTGGACTTCTGGGATTCCTACCATCATTTCACACAGCTACTCGCATGCCTCCCGATGACACTATGCAGCGAAAATGCCTCCCGTCAATTCACACACCTGCACGCACGCCTCCCAATTTGCTTGCGCATCGGACTGCTCGCATGCGTCCCGTCAACTCACGCCTGCTCGCATGCCACACGGGGCGCGTGGCGGCACATATATATTTTTTGTTTTTTGATGATTCATTCTGCCGCTTTACTGCTTAACCGAAGCATGGCACGGTCTAACGCACACGGTCCGAATAAATATTCCGTATGAGATATTGGTTGCCAGTTATTAACAATCTACCATTTGTAAGAAGATTATATCAAACCTTGTTTCAAATTTGACTAAAAAATACAATATCACAGTCTACTGTGTCCATATATGACACCACGATAAGTTTCATGAATTTCAAATAAGTTTTGGATTTACTAAATTTTAAAAATCAATATTCTCAATGTTTTTAAATCTCTTTCATGGGGAAACATGCACCCAAGGACACACACATAATTTTGCAATCCATTTTGGTGCAATTGTAGCTCAAATTTGATTTTTGCACATTAAATCCCTAGGAAATCGATCAATATATAAAACGGACCGAATGATCTCTGTTTTTTTTCAAACTTTAACACAACACTCCTTTGGTCACATGTTCATTGCAGAAAAAGTTTGACATGCCTCAGAGTGGCGGTGGTGGTGCGGGATGTGTGTCTGTGTGTGTGGGGGGGGGGGGGGGGGGGGTGGGGTCCGGCAGAACACTACTAGTCGCGAGCCTCCGTGATGTAGGATTATTGGTAATTTTGTGAGTCATGTATATATGCCATATCAAAGTCGTGAATTGGTTATTTAAAGCATTACACAACCCTTTCATACATCTTGGCATGTGTGTTACGGTGTGGATCATGCTGAGATTCCATATCAAAGTTCGGGCACGTGCGTACACATGAGTCCCTCCCACCGGCTCAAAGTGAGGGGGCTACACATCGTGAACCTCTGCGTAGTGCGTTTCCGGTTTGCAAAGCATGTGCCACGCCAAAGTTGTGCATTGGGTATTCAAACATCACACAACACACGGGAACATGCACCCGGTGGTTGTCCTATGACACTCGCTCGCGTGTGACTCTCTCTGTGGGCCCGCGAGGTCGTCGTCGATCAATTGAACGTACAACGAGAGAGAGGTTAATTTGACCAACAAGGATGGTTATTTTTTTGTGTGTTATGTATATGCACGGTAGGAGTATGTAGTACATGTCAAAGAGGGGGCAACATGTATACTCTATATATATGTGTCATAACCTTGCTCCATGTGGGAACTTTCCGGTTCCCAAGGCAGGTGCCTGATACGTCCATTTTGCATCAAGCTTTACTACTATTATTTATAATGTTTTTATGCATAATAATGCTTTTGGGAGTAATTCTAATGCCTTTTCTCTCATAATATGCAAGGTTTACACAAAGAGGGAGAATACCGGTAGCTAGAATTCTCGACCTGAAAAAGCTACGTCAGAGTTACCTATTCTGCACATCTCCAAATGAGCTGAAAATTTACGGAGAATTATTTTGCAATATATGAAAAATACCGGAGCAAATAACTACCGAAGGAGGCCCACCATGTGGGCACAACCCACTAGGCGCGCCAGGCCCCCCAGACGCGCCCTGATGGGTTATTCCCTCCTCGGCCCACCTCCGGTGCCCATCTTCTGGTATATA
The DNA here is from genome assembly GCA_011799875.1 of Thinopyrum elongatum. Lineage (NCBI taxonomy): Eukaryota > Viridiplantae > Streptophyta > Magnoliopsida > Poales > Poaceae > Thinopyrum > Thinopyrum elongatum. The sequence continues at coordinate 157,018,394 of CM022303.1, read as the reverse complement.
GGTCATTTTGACCTAGAAACAATCAGGAGGGGACTTTCGGGATGAAGCGCCGTCGTCTCGAGGCGAAACTTGGGCAGGAGCACTTTTGCCCTCCAGCGGAGCAATTCCGCCGGGGGAACTTCCCTCCCGGAGGGGGAAATCATCGCCATCGTCATCACTAACAACTCTCTCATCTTTGGGAGGGCCATCTCCATCAACAGCACCATCTCCTCTCAAACCCTAGTTCAACTCTTGTGTTCAATCTTTGTACCGAAACCTTAGATTGGTACATGTGGGTGACTAGTAGTGTTGATTACATCTTGTAGTTGATTACTATATGGTTTATTTGGTGGAAGATTATATGTTCATATCCATTATGCTATTTAATACCCCTCTGATCTTGAGCATGATTATCATTTGTTAGTAGTTACTTTTGTTCTTGAGGTCACGGGAGAAGTCATGTTGCAAGTAATCTTGTGAACTTGATATGTGTTCGATATTTTGATGATATGTATGTTGTGATTCCCTTAGTGGTGTCATGTGAACGTCGACTACATGGAACTTAACTATATTTGGGCCTAAGGGAATGCATTGTGGAGTAGTTATTAGATGATGGGTTGCTAGAGTGATAGAAGCTTAAACCCTAGTTTATGCGCTACTTCGTAAGGGACCGATTTGGATCCAAAAGTTAAATGCTATGGTTAGATTTTATCTTAATACTTTTCTCGTAGTTGCGGATGCTTGTGAGAGGGTTAATCATAAGTAGGAGGTTTGTTCAAGTAAGAACAGCACCTAAGCACCGGTCCACCCACATATCAAATTATCAAAGTAGCGAACACGAATCGAATCAACATGATGAAATTCCCGTGTGCCCTCAAGAACGCTTTGCTTATCATAAGAGACCGTTTTGGCCTGTCCTTTGTCACAAAAGGATTGGGCTACAATGCTGCATATTATTTACCGTTACTGTTACTTGCTCGTTGCAAATTATCTTGCTATCAAACTACTTGTTACCGACTATTTCAGTGCTTGCAGAAAATACCTTGCTGAAATCCACTTGTCATTTCCTTCTTCTCCTCGTTGGGTTCGACACTGTTACTTATCGAAAGGACTACAATTGATCCCCTATACTTGTGGGTCATCAAGGCTCTTTTCTGGCGCAGTTGTCGGGGAGTGAAGCGCTCTTGGTAAGTGGAAATTGGTACAGAAAAATTATTACTACGTGCTGAAATTTATTGTCACTTGTTACTATAGAGAAGCATCCTTTGAGTGGTTTGTTTAGGGTATCTTCACCTTGACCGGAAACACAATTAGTTACCCCTCAACCTACTGCACCTACTGAAAATATTGGTTACGAAATTCCTTCGGGTATGATAGAACAGCTGCTAGCTAATCCTTATGCAGGAGATGGGACTGAACATCCTGATATGCACTTGATATATGTGGATGAAATCTGTGGATTATTTAAGCTTGCAGGTTTATCCGAAGATGAAGCTAAGAAGAAGGTTTTCCCTTTATCTTTGAAGGGAAAAGCATTGACATGGTATAGGCTATGCGATGATATTGGATCTTGGAACTGGAATCGATTGAAATTGGAATTTTACCAAAATTTTTATCCTATGCATCTAGTTTATCGTGATGGAAATTATATATATAATTTTTAGCCTCGTGAAGGATAAAGTATCGCTCTAGCTTGGGGGAGGCTGAAGTCAATGTTATATTCATGCCCCAATCATGAGCTCTCTAGAGAAATTATCATTCAGAATTTTTATGCTCGGCTTTCTCGTGATGATCAATCCATGCTCGACACTTCTTGTACTGGTTCTTTTATTAAGAAGACTATTGAATTCAGGTGGGATCTTTTAGAAAGAATTAAACGCAACTCTGAAGATTGGGAAATCGACGAAGGTAAAGAGTCAGGTATTAAGCTTGAATTTGATTGTGTTAAATCTTTTATGAATACCGATGCTTTTCACAAGTTTAGCACTAAATATGGACATGACTCTGAGAAAGTAGCCTCTTTTTGTAAATCATTTGCTACTCATGTTGATCTCCCCAAAGGGAAGTGGTTTAAATATCATCCCCCTATCAAAGAAGAAATTAAAAAAACCCGACATAGCTAAAGATGAAACTATTATTTACAATGTTGATCCAGTTATGCCTACTGCTTATATTGAAAAACCACCTTTCCCTGTTAGGATAAAGGAACATGCTAAGGTTTCAACTGTGGCTCGCAAAAGTAATATTAGAGCACCTAAACCTGCTGAACAAATTAAAGTAGAACCTAGTGTTCCTATGGTTAAAGATCTCCTAGTAGAAAATATTGACGGGCATGTTATTTACTTCTGTGATGAAGCTGCTAGAATAGCCAAACCCGATGAAAAAGATAAACATAGACCTGTTGCTGGCATGCCTATTGTCTTAGTTAAAATAGGAGATCATTGTTATCATGGTTTATGTGACTTAGGTGCTAGCGTGAGTGCTATTCCTTTTACCATATACCAAGAAATTATGAATGACATAGCACCTGCTGAAATAGAAGATATAGATGTCACTATTAAACTTGCTAATAGAGACACCATCACAGCACTTGTAATTGTTAGATATGTTGAAGTCTTGTGTGGGAAAATAAAATACCCTACTGATTTTATAGTTCTTGGTTCCCCACAAGATGACTTCTGTCCCATTATCTTTGGTAGACCTTTCTTGAACACTGTTAATGCAACTATAGATTGTCATAAACAAACTGTCAGTGTTAGTTTTGGTGATGAGTCTCATGAATTTAATTTTTTCAAGTTTAATAGACAACCTCATAAGAAAGAATTACCTAGTAAGGATGAAATAATTGGTCATGCTTCTATTGCTGTGCCTCCTACTGATCCACTAGAACAATATTTGCTAGACCATGAAAATGATATGCATATGCATGAAAGAAATGAGATAGATAAAATTTTCTTTGAACAACGACCCCTGCTCAAACATAATTTGCCTATTGAAACTCTAGGAGGTCCTCCTCCACCTAAGGGTGATCCCTTGTTTGAATTAAAACAACTAGTCAAGTGGCCCGCCCGATGTGCGGGCTAGTATTTATAAAGTTATATCGAGAGCATAATTTTTTTTTTCTGTTTCATCTAATGTAAATTGGTACTAAATGTGACCACATTTAAAAATATGAGCCTTTTGCAATAATATTTTTTTCTTAGTTACGTTCGGTTTTGTCATTGATATGGTCATGCTATTCATCACTTTGGGTGAGGAATTCTGATTCCTCACCCCTCGCCCACCCCATGGACAAACTTAAAAATTACAATGGGGAGGGAGGAGACTAATCTCCCATCGTAACAAAACAGAGCGTGGTAATTTTACAACATGCATGCCTGTAAGTTACGCCCTGCATGTGAGAAACCATTATGACGTCAGAAACCCGTCATAACTTACTAACATGCATAATGTAAAATTACCTCTCTCCCTTTTACTATGATGGGAGTTCTATTTTACCCCTCCCACTGTAATTTTGCCTCAAGTCTTTTTATTTCTTATGTTTTGAAGTTTTGGTGGGCTAGGGGTGAGGAATTAGAATTCTTGTGCCTAGGGTGATAAATAGTGTATATATATTATGCAATAATCATGTACCTGCTTGTTATGCAGATAATACTAACTTTTCAAAATCATTCCTATTGTGCAATTTATATTGATATAATTTTGTATATGTATATCGGATAATTTTGTGTAAGAATGCCATGTTAACATGTTTAGTTGTATATGTATGTACCTATAATATTCGTCAATTGTGTTTGACCTAGTCTTTTAAATTGATTGTGAACATATTTTCAGTTATTGAATTTGGTATATGAAATAAAAGGGCATTTATATACTATATATCCATTAAAATGCTTCGTGTTAGCTTTTCTTTATTTGGTGGACATTAATTTAGTTAAGTTAAAACACATACTACACTCGAAGCAGGACCGGCATTGATTCATCTTCTCACCTAAGCATCCCATTGACCTGAAATTTCCACCTTAGAAAGACGAGGATACCTCTCACCTAAGCATCCCATTGACCTGAAAAGACCACCTTAGAAATAGGAGGATACCTTGTGCACAGTTATAGCTTCACCGCATCCATGACCAACTTTATGTGCTCCATGGAAAATCCATAGTTGTACTACCAGTTCAAGAGAAGACCAGATTCGCCAATACACAGTAGCCGGTAACGTCACTGGGCCGATGTCGAACTCGATACCCAGTTGCATAGTCAGTTTTGACGGGCCATGGTTCCATTCCACCCGTATGACAGTGTCAGTTTCAATAGGGCGAGGGAAGTCATTGTGTTTATATGTTCTATTTATCAAATATATGCTCACACTTTCCCCAAGCAGCAGGGTTCCACTTTCTTAAGAGACGATGCAACAAATGATAAATTTCCTAAATAGTTGTAATTTAGTATATTGTAGGCCGACGAAAGCAAACCTTATTTTTTTATAGGTCTCAAGTGCCGTGCCCAACAGTTATGCGCATAAGGGAAAAAAAAGGTGTCAACGCCTCAAGCTTGGACATGCTTTTTATCTAGCCTCTTGGGATCTGTACATCATAGAAATAAAAAAAGCAAACAATCAAAGAAACATGCATATGCACGAGTTCCTAGCTAGCCGGTTGTGTACGTGCTTTAATCTTGCATCCATGCGAGTCACAGAGGATGAGAATTAAACAATAGTCCGTGTGCCTCTTAATTAATAATGAATTGAACAATTATCTACCTGAGAATTTGGAAAAGAAGTAAAAGTGTCTACCAGACTTGCGGGTTTGCCCCTGTACATCGCCATACTGGTAGTCCTTCCGTCGGCGGAGCCTGGATGTTGCTCAGGCAACCACGCAAGGGCATGGCCGATTGGCTGGTAAGATGTGCAGCGGCGCTGCCCTATTATTCCTTTTTTTGCTTAGGGTTTCCCTCGTATATTTCTTTTCTATACAGAGCATTGCTCCTTGGTTCGCCTAGACGGGATCGAGGGTGCATTGAGAGGTGCGGCGGTCCTCATGTATATAGTTTTTTTTTCTTTCTCAAAGATAGATCTAGTCCGTTTATTTTTAAATTAAAATTAAATATAAAGGTCCACCAAATTAATGGCTAGATGTTTCTAATTATTGTGGGATTTTCTAAATTATTTCACTTTTTCTAATTAGCACATTAATTACTTTTTATATATAATAGATAGCTGGTGCTTTTCTCTTTCTTATAAAGAAACAACCTAATCCATAAAATAATGCATATTTTGGATTTCTATGTTTGAGCATGTCAAGACGGAAATTTTACAATTAAGTCAGCCTTTCAGTTGATGGTGTATATTCTAGGAAATTCTCTATTGCAGTTGTATATGGGTCAAGGTGCTACTATAGCTGGTAGTCGAATATCTACTGGTTGATGCTTATTTATTTATAGGTGCTGATTGAATTTTAAATATGAAATATATACGGTTTTAGTTTTCACGAATAACTTGATATGTCTTCTTTTCATGATTGACATTATTATATTTGCTGTATAGGTCTTTTTGACCGGAACTATTTCCTTGTATCCTTATCCTATGGTCCTGAATAGTTTTTGGTATTATGGATTAACAATTACCCTGGTGAAATGTAATTACATGACCCATTGTAAACGTGAGTCCGAGGTAGTTGCACAACGAAAGGTGACCCTCCGACCAGTATCGTTTTGGGCACGTAGAAGAGGACATAAGAAATTTTGAGTATTACATGTGCTCATACCAAAGATAAGACCATAGAAATATTATAAATCCTTACAGACAAAGGTCTGAGGGTTGTTATCGTCTGAACACATCGATCTAAGTAAGGGTCTCGTCGCATCCTAACTTTGAATGGATCTCCGCTCAAGGCTCAACCCGTATTTGTGTTTCGTGTTTGGAGCTCGATGATGGACTCCAATGACCCTGGATGTAGAAGCAATCGATAATGGTAAAGAGCGGCTATAGGACCGGTATAAATCCTTACAGACAAAGGTCTGAGGATCGTTATCGTCTGAACACATCGATCTATGTCCAGGTCTCGGCACATCCTAACTTTGAATGGATCTCCGCTCAAGGCTAAACCAGTATCTGTGTTTCGTGTTTGGAGCTCGATGATGGACTCCAATGAATCTAGATGTAGAAGCAATCGATAATGGTAAAGAGCGGCTATAGGACTGGTATAAATCCTTACAGACAAAGGTCCGAGGATCGTTATCGTCTGAACACATCGATCTAAGTCCAGGTCTCGGCACATCCTAACTTTGAATGAATCTCCGCTCAAGGCTCAACCAGTATCCGTGTTTCGTGTTTGGAGCTTGATGATGGACTCTAATGACCCTGGATGTAGAAGCAATCGATGACGGTAAAGAGCGGCTATAGGACCGGAAGAACCGAGCTGCTAGCAGAGCCGTTTCGAACATAGGTTTCACATAAACATAGAGTTTGAACCCAGCGAGATGAGTTGTAGGAAGCTGGACGGCGGAAGAATAGCCCTGGACCAGTATTTTTTTTTTGCCTTGTGAGAGTTGACGTTGTTGCCTCTGGTCGTTTCGTCAATCTGCTCGACACCGGTGGAAAATATGACCCAAGGAGCCACCGCAGAATAGGACCATAGAAACCAAGGATTTTTTTCATGTGTCCATGTATATAAAACATGGCTGTACATTTCATTATATATAGGGGAATGCATGCAATTTATTTTTTGATACGTGGGTGTCTCAAGGAAAGATTGCATGCATGCATATATGCATCCACCCACGTCCTGCTTAGCTTTTTTAGGAAACGTGCTCCTCCAGGAAACGTGCCATCCTCTCTTTTCTTTCTTTAGGAAACGTACCATCTTGTCCTTTTCTTTACAGCAAACGTACCATCCTTTTTTTTCATTAATGGCAATGGTGGGTAATTTCTTCACTTTAAATAATATCTAATGGCTATAGATTTTTATTCTAGTAAATGAATGGTCGGATGTTTCTGATTTTTATGGGATTTTCTAGATTATTATCTTTTTTCTAGCGAGGCCATCAATCACTTTTCATATATAATAGATTGCCTGACACTTTGAAGTATTCTAATCTTGATGAGAAAAAGATATATCATGTTATTATTAGTGCTAACCTTTCAGAACATGAAGAAGAAAGAATATTAAAAATTCTGAAGAAGCACTGTGCTGCTATTGGATATACTTTTGATGATATTAAGGGCATTAGTCCCACTCTCTGTCAGCACAAGATTAATATGGAACCTGATGCTAAACCCGTTGTTGATCATCAGCGACGTTTGAATCCTAAGATGAAATAAGTGGTAAGAACTGAAATATTAAAGCTTCTGGAAGCAGGTATAATCTATCCCATAGCTTATAGTAGATGGGTAAGGCCCGTTCATTGTGTCCCTAAGAAGGGAGGTATTACTGTTGTTCCTAATGATAAAAATGAACTCATTCCACAAAGAATTGTTACTGGCTGTAGAATGGTAATTGATTTTAGAAAATTAAATAAAGCAACTAGAAAAGATCACTACCCTTTGCCTTTATTGATGAAATGTTGGAGAGACTATCGAAGCACAGACACTTTTGGTTTCTAGATGGATATTCTAGTTTTTCTCAAATACCTGTTTCACAATGTGATCAAGAGAAAACCACCTTTACTTGCCCTTTTGAAACTTTTGCTTATAGACGTATGCCTTTTGGTTTATGCAATGCACCTACTACTTTTCAAAGATGTATGACTGCTATATTCTCTGAATTTTGTGAAAAGATTGTTGAGGTTTTCATGGATCATTTTTCTATTTATGGAACTTGTTTCGATGATTGCTTAAGCAACCATGATCGAGTTTTGCAGAGATGTGAGCAAACTAAACTTGTCTAGAATTAGGAGAAGTGCCACTTTAGGGTTAATGAAGGTATTGTCTTGGGGCATAAAATTTCTGAATGAGGTATTGAGGTGGACCAAGCTAAAGTTGATGCAATTGAGAAAATGCCATGTCCTAAAGTTATTAAAGGTATTCGTAGATTCCTTGGTCATGCTGGTTTCTGTAGGAGGTTTATTAAAGACTTCTCTAAAATTTCTAGGCCTCTTACTAATCTTTTACAAAAGGATGTTCCATTTGTTTTTTATGATGACTGTGTAGAAGCCTTTGAAACACTTAAGAAAGCCTTAACTTCTGCACCTATTGTTCAACCACCTGATTGGAACTTGCCTTTTGAAATCATGTGTAATGCTAGTGATTATGCTATTGGTGTTGTTCTAGGACAAAGAGTTGATAAGAAATTAAGTGTTATTCATTATGCTAGCAAAACTCTAGACAGTGCTGATACGTCTCCAACGTATCTATAATTTTTGATTGTTCCATGCTATTATATTATCTGTTTTGGATGTTTTATATGCATTAATATGCTATTTTATATTATTTTTGGGACTAACTTATTAACATAGAGCCTAGTGCCAGTTTATGTTTTCCCTTGTTTTTGAGTTTTACAGAAAAGGAATACCAAACGGAGTCCAAACGGAATAAAACTTTCGCGCTGATTTTTCTTGAACTAGAAGACACACGTAGGAGTTGGAGAGGAAGGCAGACGAGTCCCGAGGGCTCCACAAGCCCTCAGGGCGCGCCCTGGCTTGTGGACCCCACGGGACTCCTCCAACCCTAATCTTTGGCCTATAAATTCAGAAATATTCTCAAACCACCGGAAGCGTCCACCAAAATACTTTTCCACCGCCGTAACCTTCTGTTCCCGTGAGATCCCATCTTGGAGCCTTTTCTGGCATCCTGCTGGAGGGGGATTCGATCACGGAGGGCTTCTACATCAACTCTATTGCCCTTCCGATGAAGCGTGAGTAGTTTACCTCAGACCTAGGGGTCCATAGCTAGTAGCTAGATGGCTTCTTCTCTCTCTTTGATCCTCGATACCATGTTCTCCGCGTTGTTCTTGGAGATCTATCTGATGTAATATTCTTTTGCGGTGTGTTTGTCGAGATCCGATGAATTGTGGATTTATGATCAGTTTATCTATGAATATTATTTGAATCTTCTCTGAATTCTTATATGCATGATTTGATATCTTTGTTTTTCTCTTCGAATTATCGGTTTGGTTTGCCCAACTAGATTGGTTCTTCTTGCAATGGGAGAGGTGCTTAGTTTTGGGTTCAATCTTGCGGTGTCCTCACCCAGTGACAAAGTAGGGGTAGCGAGGCACATATTGTATTGTTGCCATCAAGGGTAAAAAGATGGGGTTTTCATCATATTGCTTGAGTTTATCCCTCTACATCATGTCATCTTACTTAAGGTATTACTCCGTTCTTATGAACTTAATACTCTAGATGCATGCTGGATAGCGGTCGATGTGTGGAGTAATAGTAGTAGATGCAGAATCGTTTCGGTCTACTTGACACGGACGTGATGCCTATATTCATAATCATTGCCTCGGATATCGTCATAACTTTGCGCTTTTCTATCAATTGCTCGACAGTAATTTGTTCACCCACCGTATTATTTGCCTTCAAGAGAGAAGCCTCTAGTGAAACCTATGGCCTCCAGGTCTATTTTCCATCATATATTTTCAGATCTATAAACCAAAAATACCTTGCTACAATTTATTTTCTTTTATTTTGTTTTATGTTTTAGTAAGCTTTTATATCTATCTCGATCAGATCTCACCTTTGCAAGTGACCGTGAAGGGATTGACAACCCCTTTATCACGTTGGGTGCAAGTGTTTGATTGTTTGTGCTGGTGCATAGATTGTTGACTTGCGTGTATCTCCTACTGGATTGATACCTTAGTTCTTAACTCAGGGAAATGCTTATCTCTACTTTGCTACATCACCCTTTCCTCTTCATGGGAAAAATCAACGCAAGCTCAAGAAGAAGCAAGTGCCCAAAGAAATTATGCTACTACTGAAAAAGAATTCTTAGCAGTTGTGTTTGCTTGTGATAAATTCAGATCTTACATTGTTGATTCCAAAGTTATTGTTCACACCGATCATGCTGCTATTAAATATCTTATGGAAGAGAAAGATGCTAAACCTAGACTCATTAGGTGGGTTCTCTTGCTACAAGAATTTTATTTACATATTACTGATAGAAAAGGAGCTGAGAACCCCATAGCTGATAACTTATCTAGGTTAGAAAATATCCTTGATGACCCACTACCTATTGATGATAGCTTTCCTGATGAACAACTAGCTACAATAAATGTTTCTCATAATACTCCTTGGTATGCTGACTATGTTAATTATATTGTTGCTAAATACATACCACCTAGTTTCACATACCAACAAAAGAAAATTTTCTTCTATGATTTAAGACATTACTTTTGGGATGATCCACATCTTTATAAAGAAGGAGTAGATGGTATTATTAGACGTTGTGTACCTGAGCATGAACAGGAACAAATCTTATGGAAATGTCACTCCGAAGCTTATGGAGGGCATCATGCGGGGGATAGAACTGCTCATAAGGTATTGCAAACTGGTTTTTATTGGCCTACACTCTTCAAGGATGCCCGTAAGTTTTTTTTATCTTGTGATGAATGTCAAAGAATTGGTAATATTAGTAAGCGTCAGCAAATGCCTATGAATTATTCACTTGCTGTTGAACCATTTGATGTTTGGGGTTTTGATTATATGGGACCTTTTCCTTCCTCCAATGGGTATACTCATATTTTGGTTGCTGTTGATTATGTTACTAAGGACCATATATTATCGAGGAGGTTTATCGCTCTGGAGCTATCAAAATCAATAATGCCAAAGGTACTAACTCGAAGGTGGTCAATGGGCAAAGAATTAAATACTATATCTCAGGTACGCCTATTAATGTTGAAAGCAATATTATTCAAACCATGACACCGGAGGAACACATAAAAGAGACCTTCCGGAACACTCCAGAATACTAAAAAAGAGGAGGTACGTGATACGGTAAGTAAACGGACTCCAAAATATCCGCAAAAATATTTTCTGTCAGTTTTGGAATATTACAAAAATTAGGAAAATATGAAACAACCAGGAAGGCAACCGAGGAGGGCACAAGATACCAGGGCATGCCTGGGTCTCCTGGCGCGCCCAGGTGGGTTGTGCCCACCTCGAGAACCTTCCCGACTCCGTTTTCCTCCTGTTTGCTTGTTTCCCAAGATAAAAAAAATCTTTATATACCCCCTGAACGTATTGACCGCCGTATCGGGGAGAAATCTTCTGTTCTTCTCTCTTGCTGTTTTCTGTCAGATCTGTTAAGCCAAGCATCATATCTTCTCCCTCCTCCAGCAAAGTAGAAGAGGATGCTTGGTTGATGAAGATGGAACTAAAGAGAGAGGAACCAGAGAAAACCATCAAAGGTGACAAGGTTAAGGAAGTCACGGGAGATGAAGTCCCGGCAGTAGGGCAGGCCGTTTGAGCAGCAGAAGAAGAAGACGTCCTTCAACCTTACTATGATTATCTTACCCCTACTGAAATTGAAGCTTTCAGGGTCATTGAAATGGTTCGTGTGCAAAATAAATATCTCACTCGTGAAAATATTCTGTTGCAAGAGCATATCATCGCCCTCCGGAGCATCATCCGTAGATTGGAGAACTTCCTTAGCCTGAAGTGTGAAGCTACCTCTTCACCACCACCATCATCATCTCGCCCACCAAAGGAGACTTGAGTTCATGGTATGGGCACTCCCCTTGGCTTGTTCCAACCTTGGGGGAGGTGCCCCGGTATCGGATCACCACCACTATCTTTGCTTTCATCTATTTTAGTTCAATCTTTAGTTATCCTATGATTTAGTTGAATAAAATTTTAGTTCGATCCTTTCTTTTTGAGTGCTTGCTTAGTGATCTATCTATGTAATCGTGTGCGAGATATATAATAATGAGTAGTTTGAGTTTTGTTTCTTTACTCTTTTGTTCCAATAAAAAGAAAGGAAAATAAATGAAAAAGATCATATGCTAATCTTATTGTAAGTAGTGACATCACATAGGGAAAAGTATAAGTGGTAAAATTTATTGGGGATTGACAAACGTAGCATTGGTCAATGATGCAATTCATGAAAGAATTAATAAGGGAAAAGAAGATTCACATGCAAATACACTATCTTGGACATCTTTTATGATTGTGAACCCCCATTAAATATTTTGTGTCAAAATTGTTGACGTTGGACAAGGAAGACAATGTAATGATTTATGTTTGTTCATATTCACATAGAAGTTATATTGTCATAGATCCTTCAACATGTGGTGCTTGCTCAATATCTTTGCTAGCCAAAAACTCCGCACTAAGTAGAGATACTACTTGTGCATCCAAAAACCCTTAACCCAAAATCTTATTTTGAGAGTCCACCATATCTACCTATGGATTGAGTAAGATCCTTCAAGTAAGTTGTCATCGGTGCAATAAGGCAATAAAAATTTCTTCTAAATGTGTTGGATCATTTAGTGTAAGTGAAAATTGAGCGTTGTACGAACTTATGATGGCAAAGTAATAAAAGCGACGGACTGCATAATAAAGGTTGCTATCATAAGGGGCAATGTAACGTGATGTTCTTTTGCATTAAGGGATTTGGCATACAAACAAATAAGCGCATGACAACCTCTGCTTCCCTCTGCGAAGGGCCTATCTTTTACTTTTATGCATTTACTTTTATGTAAGAGTCAAAGTATTCTTCCCTATTCCTTTTTATTTTCTCTTTTGGCAAGCCTCTTGTGGTGAGGAAAGATCTAGGCACATATATCCAGTTGGATATGGGTGGGCATGAGTTATTATTTTTGACATCACCCTTGAGGTGAATATGTTGGGAGGCGAAACTACAAGCCCCTATATTGCTATGTGTCCGGTTGAAACTTTTTGTTCACGGGTATGCTGTGAGTGTTAGCAATCATAGAAGGTTACATGATGGTAGAGTATGTGGACTTGCCAAAAGGCTCCGATACGTGACACTTCCTGAAAATATGATGAATTGTAGTTGCAAATTTGACTGCGAACATAGTTTGTGGTTTTCAATAAAGTTTATGCTTTATACTTCAATTTTGTGATGAATTGTTACCTGTTCATGAGAAGTTATATGATAAAAGTTATTTGATAAAGTTTTATGTTGAAGTTCCTTGCTGTTATAATAATATGCAAGATGCTTCTATGTCCGTATTTTGTTTTTATCGACACCTCTCTCTCTAAGCATGTGGGAATGTTTTTCGATTTCAGTTTTTTGCTTGAGGACAAGCGAGGTCTAAGCTTGGGGGAGTTGATACGTCCATTTTGCATCATGTTTTCCTACTGTTATTTATAATGTTTTTGTGCATAATAATGCTTTTGGGAGTAATTCTAATGCCTTTTCTCTCATAATATGCAAGGTTTACACAAAGAGGAAGAATACGGGCAGCTGGAATTGTGGACCTGAAAAAGCTACGTCAGAGTTACCTATTCTGCACATCTCCAAATGAGCTAAAAATTTACAGATAATTGTTTTGCAATATATGAAAAATACTGGAGCAAATAACTACCGGAGTAGGCCCACCAGGTGGGCACAACCGACCTGGGTGCGCCAGGCCCCCCAGGCGCGCCCTGGTGGGTTGTGCCCTCCTCGGCCCACCTCCGGTGCCCATCTTCTGGTATATAGGTCATTTTGACCTAGAAAAAAATCAGGAGGGGACTTTCGGGACGAAGCGTCGCTGTCTCGAGGCGGAACTTGGGCAGGAGCACTTTTGCCCTCCGACAGAGCGATTCCGCTGGGGGAACTTCCCTCCGGGAGGGGGAAATCATCGCCATCGTCATCACCAACAACTCTCCCATCTTTGGGAGGGCCATCTCCATCAACATCTTCAACATCACCATCTCCTCTCAAACCCTAGTTCATCTCTTGTGTTCAATCGTTGTACCGGAACCTTAGATTGGTACTTGTGGGTGACTAGTAGTGTTGATTACGTCTTGTAGTTGATTACTATATGGTTTATTTGGTGGAAGATTATATGTTCAGATCCATTATGCTATTTAATACCCCTCTGATCTTGAGCATGATTATCATTTGTGAGTAGTTACTTTTGTTCTTGAGGTCACGGGAGAAGTCATGTTGCAAGTAATCTTGTGAACTTGATATGTGTTCGATATTTTGATGATATGTATGTTGTGATTCCCTTAGTGGTGTCATGTGAACGTCGACTACATGGCACTTCACCATATTTGGGCCTAAGGGAATGCATTGTGGAGTAGTTATTAGATGATGGGTTGCTAGAGTGACAGAAGCTTAAACCCTAGTTTATGCGCTACTTCGTATGGGACCGATTTGGATCCAAAAGTTTAATGTTATGGTTAGATTTTATCTTAATACTTTTCTCGTAGTTGCGGATGCTTGCGAGAGAGTTAATCATAAGTAGGAGTTTTGTTCAAGTAAGAACAAAACCTAAGCACCGGTCCACCCACATATCAAATTATCAAAGTAGCGAACACGAATCGAACCAACATGATGAAAGGGACATGATGAAATTCCCGTGTGCCCTCAAGAACACTTTGCTTATCATAAGAGAACGTTTTGGCCTGTCCTTTGTCACAAAAGGATTGAGCTACCTTACTGCATATTATTTACCGTTACCGTTACTTGATAGTTACAAATTATCTTGCTATCAAACTACTTGTTACCGACTATTTCAGTGCTTGCACAAAATAGCTTGCTAAAAACCACTTGTCATTTCCTTCTGCTCCTCATTGGGTTTGACACTCTTACTTATCGAAAGGACTACGATTGATCCCCTATACTTGTGGGTCATCAGTGCCACATCAAAGTTGTGCATTGGTATTCAAACATCACGCAATACCATGCAGGCGGTGGTTGCCCTATAGGAACTCACTCGCGTGCGGCGCTTCCATCTATGGGCCCGCGAGGTTGTCTTCCATCACTTTGACCCAACGAGAGAGAGGTTAATTTGACCATCAAGGAATGACAATTCTTTTTGGTTTGTGCTATATAGTATAAGTATATATATACCATATATTGAATGGTACATCACAGAAAGAGGTTTGTGCGTTGCTTATTCAAACATCACACAAACACCTCTTTGGGCCACATGTAGACGGTGGTACGTAGTCCTATATAGGATGCTCACTCGTGTGCGGCATACGCTTTGTTCCTGTGCGCCTGCGAGGTCATCGTCCATCACTTTGACCCAACGAGAGAGAGGCACATTTGGCGAACAAGGAGGATTAATTCTTTTAGGGCTGTGTTAGGGTAGGAGTATATATATAGTACGTGTCGAAGGGGGGATGGGACCAACATATACTAGGTGTCACATGAACCTCACTCTGTGTGGGGACTTTGCGGATTTTGAGGCAAATGCCACATCAAAGGTTGTGCATTAGGTATTCAAAACATCACAACCACACACCTCTCCATATATATCTTTTGGCACAAATGCTAGCGATGGTGGTTGTCCTGTGGCACTCACTCACGTGGTTATCGGCGATGCTTCCATCTATCGGCCCGCTTGGTCCATCACTTTCACCGACAGTAAGAGAGGTTAATTATTTTGACTTAGGAGGGGATTAATTTTTTGTTTATCTCATGATATAGGTCATGATGTGAGATTACATATATAATAGCGCATGTGTACACATGAATCCATCCCACTGGATCGAAGGGGGGGCAAGCACATGACACGTCATGAACCTCTTGCTCTGTGTGGGGACCTGTGCGATTTTGAACGCATGCACCACATCAATGTTGTGCATTAGGTATTCAACACATATGCATGCATCATGCACCTCCATAAATATGTTTGGGACACATGCATGCAATGGTTTCCTTTGGACACTCTCACTCGCTTGGTTATGGGCGGCAAGCCTATATATATTCGTGGGCCCGCGTGGACGTCCATCATTTCGACCGACGACGAGAAAGGTTACCAGGGTGGATTCTTCTTCTTTGGTTCGTGTTACCGTATAGTAGTTCGATCATTCCAGGCCTAATTAAGTTTGAGCGCATGCATGCTACGCGTCGTGAACCCTCGCTCAGTGTGGGGATTTTACGGTTCCAAAGAATGGTGCCACATCAAATTTGCGCATTGCGTATTCAAACACCACACACACCACTTCCATATGGATAATTGGGCCACATGCATAGAGTGGGGTTTGTCTTTAGATATTACTCCCTCACGAGGTTATCAGCGACAAGCTAGCCCATTTTGTGGGTCCGTGTGGACATCCATCACTTTGGCCAACAACGAGCGAGAGAGGTTATACGATCAAGTTGGATTCTGTTTGGTCCGTGTTACAATACGTCTTGGTGAGATGCCCTCCCCCCCGACACGTGTGTGTGGGTGGGGGTGGGGGGTGGGGCTACTTCGCACTATCCGCAACCTCCGTGGGGTCGGGGAAGTCCGGTTAATTTGCGAGGCACACGTGCCACCTCAAAGTTGTGAATGGTAGTTAAATATCACACCACACCCTTTTCATACATATGGTATGGGGCCACCCGCAAGTGGTTCGTATGTGGTCTCACCCATCTCCCGCCACAAATACACATTTGTGGGTTGGCACACGGTCCACCTTTGTCCGGAAGCGAAAGCGGAAGTTTGACCATATATATAATGGACTCTTATAGGTTTTGTGTTATGGTAGGGTGAGATTTCAAACCTAGCTATCTGGGGGCATGCATTCGTAGCTAGGATTCCCTTTCCGCCGATAAGAAGTGGGGTTCGTAGGGGGTGGCTGACTAGCAATACTGCGCGCTTTGTGCGACAGGTGCCACATCAAAGTTGTGCATTGGGTATTTTAACATCAAACCACCCTTTTGATACATCTATTTGGTCCACATGCAAGTGTGTTCATGTTATGACCCTTTCCCGCGTTATTATTTATGCCAAATTTATAAACAACAGACGAGTTGGATGCAGCAACCGTCTGTGATTGGGGACGCAACAGACACGGTTTGCTCAAAGTACCCTTGTGCCACGCCCGTGCCCCTGTCACTCACATCAGCACAATAGATTGGGTTCCACGAGGCTTGCCTCCCGCTCTCAAAAATATCTACTACCTCGCAATCACAAAAATATCTACTGCCTGGAAGGTTTTTCTGTTTGATTGCACATGATTAGTATGTGTGGACCGTGTGCGATGTCTGTTACTCCCGCTCTGCTTCAATCCCTTGATTCAAATTTTCAGCAGCCCCGGCATTTTAATCCCGCCTCTGGATCCCTCGCAATCTCAAAAATATCTGCTCCCCCTTGATTCAAATTTTCAGTAGCCCCACCTTGTTACTCCCGCCTCTGCATCCCTCGCAATCTCAAAAATATCTGCTCTCCCTTGATCCAAATTTTCAGTAGCCCCGGCATTTTACTCCCGCCTCTGCATCCCTTGCAATCCCAAAAATATCTGCTCGCCCTTGATCCAAATTTTCAGTAGCCCGGCATTTTACTCCCTCCTAGTAAAATTTTCAGTTGCCGCGGTATTTCCTCAAACACCACCTTGCCCCCCCTCCACACACACCACACACACCCCAAAACCTCCGCTCACACAGCCACACACCACCCCTCCCTCCCTCAAAACCATTGGTAGGTCACCGCCATCGCCGCCGCCGCCTTCATCCTCAACCTCTACCTGTGTGCCGGGGAGCTCGAGGAGCCAATGGCCCAAAAGAGGTTTATCGCGGCCTCTTCACTACGCTGGCGAGGTGGCCACCGAGGTGTCCCCGTCGTCCTTCGCGGGCTCTTTATCGATCCGCCGTCGCCGGTCGCCCAATCCGCCCACCGCCGCGCCCCTACGCCAATTTGAGGATTTCCCCATCCTTCCTCGGGCCCGGCCGCCAACGATGTCCTACCTTGGGGTCCAGCAGCGGCGGTGGGGGATGTGGGTCGCCAAGATTATGGATCGGGAGACCCACACCCGCCAGTGGCTCGGTAGCTTCCACATGGCCGAGCTCGCGGCCATGGAGTACGACCGTTGGCAGGTCCACTACCACGGCGTGGCGGCTAGGCTCAATTTCCCCTTCAGCACACGTCCGGTCAACCTCGTCCCACTGGAGCCAGATGTGGTGATCTCGGCTATGGCGCGGGAGGACCACGAGGCATGGGAGCGCCTCAAGGCCAAGGCCGCTGACGAGGCCTACATGCAAGAGCTCTGCCAGCAGCACCCGGAGCTCGTGGAGGTGAAGCGGGTGATCTTTGCCGGCTTGGAGGGCGGCAAGGTTATCGTGCTCTCCTCCGATGACAAGGTCGAAGGCGGCGAGGACAGGGACACAGAGGATGTCAAGGTGGGCGGCAAGGATGAGGAGATCGACGTCGACGAGTGGAGGAGTGTCTTCCCCAACGTCCCCAACAATGGCACCGGCCCGGACCCGGCTCGCGGCACACCGTACCTGACAAGGAAGAATTGGCTCGACCTCCACGTCGACCCAAAGTAGTTTAGTTTAGTTTAAATTTAAGTTTTATGTTTGGTTATGCAAAACTATCTATGTTTATGTTTGAATGCATGCTACTTTCGGTTGAACCTGCTTTGAACTTGATCAAATTGAAGTTTACAACATTAAGTTTAGGGGATCGACTAGAAACGGCTAAAAATTGCTGGAGTATATATATACTCCACTAAGGGTTTTAGTCCGTTAACTTTTAGGGGATCGGCTAGAGATGGCCTTATGCCTTGTTTATTTCAGTTCTTCACAATGTGATGCTCTATATGTGCAACTATTTGCCATGCAGTTCAATTTCATCAATAATAGTTTCAACAATACCACTATGAATTATGATATTTGGTTGCTGTTAAGGATGTTGCAGTTAACACGCCTTTTCATTTTTTTAACAATAACTAGTGTACTTTAGACCTGTACAATACCAGTTTGAATGACTATATTTGGTTGTTTTTAAATGTTATGCTTGTTGCAGTTAACACACCTTTCTACTTCTTGTTTTGCTTAACTACAGTTCTTAAACCTGCACACTGAAGCTATCATTTGTAGATTATGTTGTCTACCATGGATATATTTGGTTGATGTTTAGCCTGTTGTGCTTAACATGCCTTTATATGTACTCATACAGGACAATATTGAGAACAGCTGCTGTTTTCCATCGAGGTTAGTTTCATCGCATTGCTTATATATACTCACTGTTCAGGATATCGGTAGCTGGTACCATATAGCTTGGGGGCTGATAAGGGATTAATCGTCGAATCGGACATTTCCCTAAATATATCTGTAACCCATTTATCAGTAGGTTAACTAGGGCCATATTTAATATATCCGAGGCTACATAGCAACATGCATTACTGAATGACTAAATATGCAATCCCAGGCTACATAGCAACAAGGAAGAGTGTTAACTTAATGTTCTGATGATGTCTAGATATACATGTAATAAGATCTTATATAATGGGATCGAGGGAGTGTTGTACTACATCATTTTGCAATTGTTGTTTAGCTTCTAATATTAACTTGGTGCTTTTAGGTACATATGTCATTGCCAAAGATCCACAGTTCAATCCTTTCTGCGTATGGGGCAATGAGATATTCATGATCCAGCATCAAGTGAGGAAACTAATAAAGATTGTTATTAAAATGGGTCAAAATATGTCAATCGAACTATTTGTTTACACTTTATGCAAGACAACAGTGAACTACAGGATGGTGAGTAAGAACTCTGTAGCCTTCTTTTTACTGCCCGTAATGAGTTGTGTTAGATGACAATGTCTGAATCTTTTTCCTTTGCAGTGGATCATGAAGCAGTTTACTCAAGATTACCTCTCAAACTACATGATTGGCGGCTGGCCATCACAAGGGGTTGGATTAGAGTCGTGTGTGCCTTCTGCATCGAGGAGAGCACAATAGGGCCATTCCGCTTCACCTTGTTCAGCAACCAGAATGTCTCTGGCCTCTTTCTTTACCATCTGTAATAGTACAAGTATACAACCCTGCTTCATCATTCTTTATTTGGTGCTTATGTAATTCTTGAATATATGTACCTGTGAATCGAATAATGCATTGGTTGTTTGAACCTGGTGGATACGAATAAAGCTATAGCCTACTTTCAAATTCAAATTAGGTACAATTTTAAATAGCAGCAATTAAATTAGGGTGAAATTACGCTCTGCAGGTCATTACGGCGCACACGGTCTATAAAGCACAGCGTGTGTGATGTACATCATAATCCGACACGGTTCACGAAGAGGAAACATGTGTAACCATGCACCCAGTTGCCGTTTGCAAAGTGTGTGTGATGTCAGACAATATCACAAACAGTGCGGGAAAACTAAATGTGTGTGATTGTCGACCTATCGTACACGGTTTACAATCATGAACTATTTGTGATGTGCCGGTCATCATAAACGTAGAGCCAGCTTGGTACGTGCCTGGAATGTGCCTGAACTTCGCCTGGTTTTAGGTAAAACCACAGAAGTCCGACTGTGATGGTAATGCCAGCACACACGAGTAGCAAGGATGGAGCGTTTGGGATATTCGAGATATCAGAAACAGTTTTATAGGGACAACTGTATGCATCAAGGCTCCCTATCCCCGATGGTTTCTGGGTCGTGTGGGACGGACCCCCCTATTGTACACACTCACTTGGCGACGGTTCAAAATGTCATCGTGGAAAGTGGTTAAAAAATGTTTGTATAGCACCTCGTTGTACCAGTGCATGTGGTGGTGTTGCAAGTTTACTCAAAACAGAAGGTGAATAAAGTACAGAGTGTGATGGCAGTTCCTTACCTCCCCTCATCCTAGAGGGAACGATCTTCGTCTTGGTATCCTTCAGATTCTTCATAATGATAAATAGATAATAATCCCAAGTGACTCAACAAATATAACTATGCTCCTCGGCAATGGCGCCAGAAAAAGGTCTTGATAACCAACAAGTATAGGGGATTGCAACAGTTTTCGAGGGTAGAGTATTCAACCCAAATTTATAGATTCAACACAAGGGGAGCCAAAGAATATTTGTAAGTATTAGCAGTTGAATTGTCAATTCAACCACACCTGGAGATTAAGTATCTGCAGCAAGGTGATCAGTAGCATAGTAATATGATAGTTTTGATAGCAGTGGTAACAGTAGCAGTAACGGTAACAGTGATAGCAATGATTTTGTAGCAAGTGTAACAGTAGCAATGGTAGTAGTGACTTAGCAAGAACAATAGGTGGAAAATTCGTTGGCATTGGATCGGTGAATTCGTTGGATGATATTCATCATATAACAGTCATAACCTAGGGCGATACAAAACTAGCTCCAGTTCATAAATATAATGTAGGCATGTATTCTGTAAATTGTCATATGTGCTTATGAAAAGAAATTGCATGACATATTTTGTCCTACCCTCCCGTGGCAGCGGGGTCCATAAGGAAACTAAGGGATATTAAGGCCTCCTTTTAATAGAGAACCGAAACAAAGCATTAACACATAGTGAATACACGAACTCCTCAAAGTACGGTCATCACCGGAAAGTATCCCAATTACTGTCACATTGGGGTTTATGGATCATAACACGTAATAGGTGAATATGACTTGCAAGATCGGATCTAGAACATAGATATAATGCTGAAAACATAAACGGTTCAGATCTGAAATCATGGCACCCCGGCCCTAAGTGACAAGCATTAAGCATGGCAAAGTCATAACAACATCAATCTCAGAACATAGTGGATACTAGGGATCAAGCCCTAACAAAACTAACTCGATTACATGATGAATCTCATCCAACTCCTCACCGACCAGCGAGCCTACGAAGGAATTACTCACTCCCGGTGGGGAGCATCATGGAATTGGTGATGAAGGAGACTTGGTGATGACGAAGACCGAAGATTCCCCTCTCCGGAGCCCCGAACGGGCTCAAGATCTGGCCTCCCGATGAAGAACAGGAGGTGGTGGTGGCTCCGTATCGTGAAACGCGATGAAACTTTCTCCTTGATTTTTTTCTCCGAAAATAGGATTTTATAGCGTTGGAATTAGGGTATGCGGGACCACGAGGTGGGGACAACCCACCAGGGCGCACCAGGTGTCTTGTTCCCAGCCAGGGCCCCCCCTCCGGTTGTTCTTGGCTCCAGTATTTTTCTTTTATTATAAAACAATTCTCCAAAAAGTTTTGTTCAATTCCGAGAACTTTTATTTCTGCACAAAAACAACACCATGGTAGTTCTGCAGAAAACAGCGTCAGTCCGGGTTAGTTTCATTCAAATCATGCAAATTAGAGTCCAAAACAAGAGCAAAAGCATTAGGAAAAGTAGATACGATGGAGACGTATCACATCCCCAAGCTTAATTCCTGCTCATCCTCGAGTAGGTAAATGATAAAAACATAAATTTTTATGTGGAATACGGCCTAATAGGTTCATCACATATTCTTTTCTTTTGTAGCATGGACATTTGGACTTTTAGATGGTTCAAAGCAATAGTCTATATTTGACATGAAGATTTCAATACTCAAGCATATCAACAAGCAACCATGTCTTTCAAAATATCAACACTAAAGAAAGTTATCCCTAGCCCATCATGCTCAATCATTGATCCATTCATGAAACACACTCGAATATTAGCTACATCCAATGCACAAGTATGATCATAGTGCTCCCTAGTTGGTGCTTTATAAGAGAAGATGGAGACTCAAATAAAAATAAAATTGCATAAAGTAAATAGATAGGCCCTTCACAGAGGGAAGCAGAGATTTGTAGAGGTGCTAGAGCTCAAAGCTTAAATTGAGAGATAAAAATATTTTGAGAGGCATGCTTTTCCCGTCAACAAAAAGGACCGGGTAGTTCCCAATACTTTCCACGCTAGATACATCATAGGCGGTTCCCAAACATAAAATAAAGTATATTCCTTTTTCCACCATTCTTTCACAATCCATGGCTAGCCGTATCCACGGGTGCCTACCAACACTTTCCAAGGAATTTATTATTTGACAACATAAAGTAAATTTCTTTTTCATTTCGGGACTGGGCATCCCTATTACCGCCACACTCTCGTGCAATGACAAGTGAATAAACACTCGTCTTGAGAATAACACATCTAGCATGGAAAAATATTGGCCACCCCCTGCCGCTTCATGAGCGGTACGGGCACACAAAAAGGAAATACATTTTGAAAGTTAGAGTTGGCACATACAAATTTACTTAGAACGATACGGAAATACCGGATATAGGTAGGTATGGTGGACTCATATGGCGAAACTTGGTTTAGGGATTTTGGATGCACAAGTAGTATTTCTACTTAGTACAAGTGGAGGCTAGCAAAAAGATTGAGAAGCAACCAACCAAGAAACGAAAATTCTCATAAACAAGCATTAAGTATAACTAACACCGAATAATGCACCACAAGTAGGATGTAATTTCATTGCATAACTATTGA
Organism: Thinopyrum elongatum; assembly: GCA_011799875.1. Lineage (NCBI taxonomy): Eukaryota > Viridiplantae > Streptophyta > Magnoliopsida > Poales > Poaceae > Thinopyrum > Thinopyrum elongatum. The sequence goes on along the minus strand of CM022303.1, from coordinate 156,995,122 downwards.
CTTTCGTGCTTTCATAGGGAATCACAAACCTTAACACCAATATTCTTATTAAAACATAATTACTCACCAACATGACTCACATATTACTATCATCATATCTCAAAACTATTACAAAGAATCAAGTTTATTTTGTCCAATGATCTTCATGAAAGTTTTTGTTATATCCCTCTTGAATATCTATCACTTTGGGACTAGTTTCATATATTGCAATTGTTTTTGACAAGCTCAAACAAATTTAAGTGAAGAACATGAGCATAAAAAATTTCATCTCTCAAAATAATATAAGTGAAGCATGAGAGAATTTCTTCAAAAAATTTAGTAACTCTTAAGTAAATCTAAGTGAAGCATGATAGTATTTCTTCAAAAATTAAAGCACCACTACTAGGGAAAAGCCAAGTAGTAGCGCGGGTCAAATGCCTATCAGTAGCGCGTGCAGCCGCGCTACTGATATGGCGCTACAGCTAACTTATAGCAGTTGCGCGTTTTGACACGCGCTACTGCTATACCTACTTAGCAGTAGCATTGTACAAAAAAGCGCTACTGCTAAGTAGCTTAGAAGTAGCGTTTGTCAGTCCAGCGCTACTGCTATATTTTCACATTTTTTTTGCTATGTATTTGCGGTGTTTTTGTACAGGTTTTATACAGTATTATAATCATATCATAAACATGCAATATGCTCATCATATCATACACATAATAGTCTCATCATATCATCCAACACAAATCATGTCGTCTCATCATAATCACGATATAGCGATACAAGTAAAGTGACATGTCTCGAATACAAGCAACTGCATGGTCATCACATACACATGTTTCATCATCTGTATCTAAACAAAGATATAGAAGAGAAGAGCGATCACTATGAGCAATAGCGCGATAACGTAGTAGTTTTTTAGGCGTCAATTCCTATCCATCTCCCACGCTAGCGTCAACCTCAAGTAACTATCTTCCGCATCAACTCTACTATCGAACCCTCTGTGGCTGCCACCCGAAAACCGGTGCACCTGGGCCTGACACTCAGGCCACTCGTTGTACACTATGTACACAGCGTAGCACTTCTTCGCCATCGATAATCTATGTACCTGCAACGCCACATGAGTCGATAATATGCAACATATATAGTTGAGCAACAGAAAGAGACAGAGTTGGAAAAAATAGAAGCAACATATCATAAGCATAAATTACAAAGTTCATCGTACCCAAAATGCCCTAACTAGAGTGATCTTTACTAGTTGAGGAGGACGGTTTAATTACATCACAATGTTTCGTCGTGCATGACTCAAAGTTTCGTCATAGAGAAAGTAGTGACTAAACGGACACATTGTCATATATCGTCAATCACTCCAACATGTTGTGCCATCCATCCAAATCAGGGAGGAAGTCCCTGAACGAAGTGAAAGGCTTTAGGTCGAGACGTTGAGCAGCTACGCGTGTTCGGACGTCTTCCCGCGACATTTGCCCTTCTTCGTAGAACATCCCTGTTTTTTTGAGGACCTCCTTCATGATGATTTGGGCAAGTTCACGCTGGATGTGATAGAACTCAGCTCAGAGTCGATGATCCCGGACATTTCCTAATTTATTTGCCCATTGCAGAATATCGGCATCGCCGGATCTAGATGACATGCGAAGGTTCTGGTGATCCCGTCTGTACTCCAGCATGTGGTGGAGGACATAGAATCCATCACTAAGAGTACCTATCGGTTGCTGGATGCAGCAGAAGTCTATCTTATGGCCGAAGCAGGGGGTGCGGTTCCTTGTCTTCTTGAGCATGATCTCTCCACCCCGTAGGCCGTAGCTTAAGACAGCACTGGCGAGAATAGACTTGATGTGGGTGTAATCCTTTTTTTTCATGTTCTTTGACGAGTCCAAGTAAAGAGCGTGGGAGAATCGGGGGTAAAGGATGATGAGGACGGCGCGCCCGTCGTTGCGCAAAATAAGTACACCTCAAATTAGCCTCCACGCGTGCAAATGAATGATTGAAATTGAAGGAAGGATATCCGTGGATGACTTACATGGGATGATAAGGCAGGAGAAATCGGCGATGTAGTTACTCGCGTATTCACGGTGCTCTCGGCAGACTGCCAAGAAGCCCTTGTGCATAAAGTACGGGTCAGCGACGCAGATATAAGGTATTTGCTCAATCCTGATGATGTAGTTCATGTACAAGGCAAAAAGGCGGACGAACGTAAAATCCAGCTTTGTCAAGTGAAACATGTCGAAGATGTAATCGAATCGAAGGAAGAACTTTTCCACGGGGAATGTCTGGATGAACAACCTTTTCTGCGGCACGTTAACCACGTAGAGCGGGTATCCTGGATTTTTAATGGCGGTAAGGCTTTTCTCTCTCCGCAGCACATCGTCATGAAGTCTCCTTAGATCGCCGTCTATGTCCTCTACCGCTGCCTTAGGTAGGATCAGATCACTGGGGATATGGTATTTCGCCGCATCTTTGATAGGTATACGGTCTTGAACCCGAGGCTGCGGAGATGGCTGGCTCATAGAAGCAGCTTTGCCGCCATTTCGGCCTTTCTTCGGTCTCTTCCTATGTTTCTTTGCTACCAGAAGTGATCCTATCATACGTTCATCCTCTGGCAATTCACGCATCAACTAATCATGCTCAAACCCTGAGTCATACTGCTGAGCCATCAATCCTCCATCGTCATAGGCGCCGGTATTGAGATACTGTAGAGGGTCATCATCCTCGTCCATGGCATCGTGCATTGCTTCTTCGACGGCAGCGACGTCATCGGCCACTAATGGAGCCTCTTCCTCACGCTGTCCGCTATCACCCGGCACGACATGCGACGCTAATTGGGTATGTGGGGTGTTGGTCTTCATACCTTGCTGAGGCTGGTTGGTCGTGGGTGTGCTCCTGGCCGCCTCCAGACGAAGCAGACTCTTTGGCCACAACTGGACCCAACTCTTGCAATCGCCAAGCCATCGCGGGGTCTCGTCGTCATCTTCCCCTAGTGCTACCGGAGGAGCCAAATTCTCGTGGCCCAGTTTGACATTGGCCACGGAAACCCTGAAGACGCCAGGGGGGATCGGCTGGCTGTGGAACAATTATTCCTTCGGCTTCACTATCGTCGCCTTTCCCACGTCCACCTTCTGGCCGCTGATGGTGTACAGTATGGTGCACGGGGTTACATTGGCCTGCAAAGACATGTCTGCGACGTGAGACATCCGAAAGGCAACGGAAATGAGAGTTTATACATATATTGAAGAGGGCCAGTGTGACGGGTAGTTACCGTGAGGGCGTCTAGCTCAGCCAAAGATGAAGCCCCGCCGAGCATGCCATAGACAGAGGACGGGCTGCTACCCTTAGGTGGGGGAGCAGGTGCGGTTGCCTAAGCAGGTGATGGTGCAACGCTAAACGAGCTGCTCCCGACGAAGTTGGGAAGGGGAAAGTCCACTGCCTCTTTATGTGGATTTTGCTTGGTCCAATTAATGACAGCCGGAATCCAGCTAGCAATCGAAGATACCACTGCTTTGACTACCTCGTTCAGCAACTCAGGTCGTATATCTTCTTTGGTCTCAGCTGATTTCTTACTGACCGCAATCTCAACCTTCTTGTCGATGTTTATTTCATTTAACCTCCGTCTTTGCTTTCTCTCCTCGGCGTCCTCATGGTAGTAGTGCTTCCATGTGGCGCCGTCTCCGACGCCGAGCACGCGTCCATACGACGACCGAGTGTCCACCGGGAGTCTTTTCAATATGTTCAAGGCTCGGTTGAATGGGGTGTCCCACTTGGGCCTCGCCAATGCCTTAGACGGCGAGTCACTTTTGGCCGCAATCTTGTGCTGCTCTTTCTGCCAAAGGAACGTGGATCATTTTCAAATGTGAGTAAACGTGCAGTCGAATTGATCAGAAGCTAAAATTAGGGGGTAAATTAAAAATTACCAGCAGTCTCATGAACTCCTTCATGACCGCGTCCATTTCGAAAACCTTGTTGACTGGGTCACAATGGTACCGGGCCCTGATGACGTCACGCTCCTGTGGGACGGTGAACTCTGCCAAGGGGTCTGGGATCCCCAGAATTTCGCGTTCCGCGTCCTCCTTGGCCCATATGGGCCTCTTCCTCGCGTAACCACGGCTTCCGAGGTGGTGGCACCCCATGTTCCTCTCTTGAAGCCCCTTCATGTACTTCGACTTTTCTTTGGCAGCTTCGGCAACGCAAGCCTTTTTGAAAATTTCGAACTGCTCTTCCGTAATTGTGAGATTATCCTATGAAATCTCGGAATAGGGTTCCTTTTTGACGATGATCCGATGTTTCACCCTTACTTTCTAGGCGGACAACGCGCCGCTAAACTTGCCCATGGCGCATCTGTTTATCTTCTTCATTGCCGGGTCTTCCCACGGTCAAGTATATTTGATTTCATCCCGGCCCGGGAACAAGAATCTCTAGTGCAGCTTCTTTAGGAGGGAGTGCTCCATATTTGGTATCTTCTTTAATTTTTCATCGTTGATGGTGGCGGTTTCCCGTAGGATACAGCCTACTTGATTGCCGTAGCACATGGCTCTTTGGACTCGAAATTGCTGGGTTCCAACTCCATGACCACTAGTCTAGTAGTGCCGAGCTGGTTTGGGCGCCGTATCCTCTTCGGTTTCGGTTCTATACCGGCTAATTCGCCAGCATCGACGCTGGTCTCGGCGCCGGTCTCGATGTCTGTGCCGGTGTCGGTCTCAGTCTCGGATGTGACACGGGGGTACTGCAACAACCGTTGCTCATCCAGATAGTTCAAATATTCGTCTGCCGCCTCATCGAGGTTGGGTCGTCGGGGCTCGGGCGCCAGCGGAGTTAGGGAGCAGGAGGAGGCAGAGGGGCCGAGGGAGGGGCGCGCGGCGTCGAGGTTGGGTCGTCGGGGCTCGGGCGCGCGGCAAGGTCCGGGCACCAGACGGCGACGGAGGGCAACAGACAGCGTGCAGAGGGCGACGGGATGGCGCACGGAGGCCGATGGCTATGTAGGGCGACGACGGCGACAGCAAATGAGCGAGTGGGGATTTGGGGGAGAAGTGGCCGGGGGGAGAAAGCCTGCGCTCGGGTTATGTCAAACTTAGCGGTAGCGCCGGTCGGGAAAAAGCGCTATAGCTAACGGAGAAAGCCTGCGCTCGGGTTATGTCAAACTTAGCGGTAGCGCTAGTCGGGAAAAAGCGCTATAGCTAAGTTAGCTATAGCGCTTGTACATAAAACGTGCTACTGCTATAGGAAGTACCTATTTATTTTTCTTTTTCTCTTATTTTTCTTTACATTTTCTTTTTTCCTTTCTCCTTTTTCTATTTCTTTCATTTTCATTTACTTTTCTATTTGTTTTTCATTTTATTTTCTTTTCATTAGCAGTAGCGCTCTCCCCAGAAAATGCGCTGCTACAACGAACTTAGCGGTAGCATGTTTTACACAAGATCGCTACTACTATTCCTAGCCTTACTGCAATGGCGTGCCCATTATAGTAGTAGCCCTTTTCCTGCGTGACGCGCTACTGCTATGTGGATAGCAGTAGCGCCCTTGGGGACCACACGCTACTACAAAGTAGCAGTAGCGCCTCATTTTAACAAGTGCTACTGGTAAGATTCTGTGTATAAGGTTTTCCCTAGTAGTGCACACCGTGCTTAAAAAGACATAAGTGAAGCACTAGAGCAATTCCATGTCTAAAAAAAATTAAGTGAAGCATAAAGAGCAATTCTAACAAATCATAACATAATTTTTGCTCCCTCAACTAGGTGTGTCCAGTAAGGATACTTGTGACAAACTAAAAAGAAAAACAAGCAAAGACTCATATAATACAAGACGCTCCAAGTAAAACTGTTGATATGTGACGAATAAAAATATAGCTCCAAGTGAAATTACAGATGGTTGTTAGAAGAAAGAGGGGATGCCTTCTGGGGCATCCCCAAGCTTAGTTTCTTGGTTCTACTTGAATATTAACTTGGGGTGCCATGGGAATCCCCAAGATTAGGCTCTTTTCACTCCTTATTCCTTCATCCATCGTGATCTCACCCAAAAGTTGAAAACTTCAATCACACAAAACTTAACAAAACCTTCGTGAGATCCTTTAGTATAATAAACCAAATCACCACTTTAAGTACTGTTGCAAACCCATTCATATTTTTTATTGCATTATACCTACTGTATTATAACTTTACCATGGCTTATACCCTCCAATATAGTCCATAGATTCATCAAAATAAGCACATAATGCAACGAAAACAGAATCTGTCAAAAACAGAACAGTCTATAGTAATCTGAACTCTAACCATACTTCTGTAACTCCAAACATTCTGAAAAATTAGGACAACGTAGGCAATTTGTATATCAATCTTGTGTAAAAAATTTAGAATTTTTCGTCTCTTCTGTGATTTTTTTACAATTCTGCTATTGATACGTCCATTTTCGTCATCTTTTTCTACTATTATTTATAATGTTTTTATGCATAATAATGCTTTTGGGAGTAATTCTAATGCCTTTTCTCTCATAATATGCAAGGTTTACACAAAGAGGGAGAATACATGTAGCTGGAATTCTGGACCTGAACAAGCTACGTCAGAGTTACCTATTTTGCACATCTCCAAATGAGTTGAAAATTTACGGAGAATTGTTTTGCAATATATGAAGAATATTATAGCAAATAACAACCAGAGGGGGCCCACCAGGTGGGCACAACCCACCTGGGTGCGCCAGGGAGCCCAGACGTGCCAGGGAGCCTACTACTTCTTGAGCTTGCGTTGTTTTTTCCCTCGAAAAGGAAAGGGTGATGCAGCAAAGTAGAGATAAGTATTTCCCTCAGTTAAGAACCAAGGTATGAATCCAGTAGGAGATACACGCAAGCCACCAATCTATGCACCTGCACAAACAATCAAACACTTGCACCCAACGTGATAAAGGGGTTGTCAATCCCTTCACAGTCACTTGCAAAGGTGGGATCTGATAGAGATAGATATAAAAGATTACTAAAACGTAAAACAAATAAATTGTAGCAAGGTATTTTTTGTGTTTTTTGGTTTATAGATCTGAAAATATATGATGGAAAATAGACCCGGGGACCATAGGTTTCACTAGAGGCTTCTCTCTTGAAGGCAAATAATACGGTGGGTGAACAAATTACTATCGACCAATTGATAGAAAAGCGCAAAGTTATGACGATATCCAAGGCAATGATTATGCATATAGGCATCACGTCCATGTCAAGTAGACCGAAACGATTTTGCATCTACTACTATTACTCCACACATCGACCGCTATCCAGCATGCATCTAGAGTATTAAGTTCATAAGAACGGAGTAACGCCTTAAGTAAGATGACATGATGTAGAGGGATAAACTCAAGCAATATGATGAAAACCCCATCTTTTTACCCTGGATGGCAACAATACAATACATGCCTCGCTACCCCTACTTTGTCACTGGGTGAGGACACCACAAGATTGAACCCAAAACTAAGCACCTCTCCCATTGCAAGAAGAACCAATCTAGTTGGCCAAACCAAACCGATAATTTGAAGAGAAATACAAAGATATCAAATCATGTATATAAGAATTCAGAGAAGATTCAAATAATATTCATAGATAAACTTGTCATAAATCCATAATTCATCGGATCTCGACAAACACACCGCAAAAGAATATTACATCGGATAGATCTCCAAGAACAACGAGGAGAACATGGTATTGAGAATCAAAGAGAGAGAAGAAGCCATGTAGCTACTAGCTGTGGACCCATAGGTCTGAGGTAAACTACTCACGCTTCATCGGAAGGGCAATAGAGTTGATATAGAAGCCCTCCGTGATCGAATCCCCTTCCGGCAGGATGCCGGAAAAGGCCCCAAGATGGGATCTCACGGGTACAAAAGGTTACGACGATGGAAAAGTATTTTGGTGGACTCCTCTGGTCGTTTGGGAATATTTGGGAATATATAGAGCTGAGAGGGAGGTCGGTGGACTCCCGGGGGGCCACAAGTCAGGTGGGCGCCCCCCCCTAGGGCGCGCCCTAAGGGCTTGTGGAGCCCTCGGGACTCTTCTGACTTGGCCTCCAAGTTCTGTGGATGACTTCTGGTTCAAGAAAAATCATCGCGAAAGTTTTATTCCGTTTGGACTCCGTTTGATATTCCTTTTCTGTAAAACTCTAAAACAAGGAAAAACAGAAACAGGCACTAGGCTCTAGGTTAATAAGTTAGTCCAAAAAATAATATAAAATAGCATATTAATGCATATAAAACATCCAAAACAGATAATATAATAGCATAGAACAATCAAAAATTATAGATACGTTGGAGACGTATCAAGCATCCCCAAGCTTAATTCCTGCTCGTCCTCGAGTATGTAAATGATAAAAACAGAATTTTTGATGTGGGACGCTACCTAACATATTTATCCATGTAATTTTCTTTATTGTGGCATGAATATTTAGATCCATAAGATTCAAAACAAAAGTTTAATATTGACATAAAAAACAATAATACTTCAAGCATACTAATAAAGTAATCATGTCTTCTCAAAATAACATGGCCAAAAAAAATTATCCCTACAAAATCATATAGTCTGGCTATGCTCCATCTTCATCACACAAAGTATTAAATCATGAACAACCCCGATGACAAGCCAAGCAATTGTTTCATACTTTTGTTGTTCTCAAACTTTTTCAACTTTCACGCAATACATGAGCGTGAGCCATGGATATAGCACTATAGATGGAATAGAATATGGTGGTTGTGAAGAAGACAAAAAGAAAGAGATAGTCTCACATCAACTAGGTGTATCAACGGGATATGTAGATGCCCATCAATAGATATCAATGTGAGTGAGTAGGGATTGCCATGCAACGGATGCACTAGAGCTATAAGTTTATGAAAGCTCAAAAAGAAACTAAGTGGGTGTGCATCCAACTCGCTTGCTCACGAAGACCTAGGGCAATTTGAGGAGGCCCATCATTGGAATATATAAGCCAAGTTCTATAATGAAAAATTCCCACTAGTATATGAAAGTGACAACATAGGAGACTCTCTATCATGAAGATCATAGTGCTACTTTGAAGCACAAGTGTGGTAAAAGGATAGTAGCATTGCCCCTTCTCTCTTTTTCTCTTTTTTTATTTGGGCTTCTTTTGGCCTCTTTTATTTTTGTAAAGTCCGGAGACTCAAGCCAACTTGTGAGGGAATCATAGCTTCCATCATCCTTCCCTCACATGGGACAATGCTCTAATAATGATGATCATCACACTTTTATTTACTTACAACTCAATAATTACAACTCGATACTTAGAACAAAAATATGACTCTATATGAATGCCTCCGGCGGTGTACCGTTATGTGCAACGATCTAGCATAGCAATGACATAAAAACGGACAAGTCATGAAAACATCATGCTAGCTATCTTACGATCATGCAAAGCAATATGACAATGATGATGCGTGTCATAATAAACGGAACGGTGGAAGTTGCATGGCAATATATCTCGGAATGACTATGAAAATGATACAATAGGTAGGTATGGTGGCTGTTTTGAGGAAGGGTATATGGTGGATGTAGTGCACCGGCGAAAGTTGCGCGGTACTAGAGAGGCTAGCAATGGTGGAAGGGTGAGAGTGCGTATAATCCATGGACTCAACATTAGTCATAAAGAACTCACATACTTATTGCAAACGTCTATTAGTTATTGAAACAAAGTACTACACGCATGCTCCTAGGGGGATAGATTGGTAGGAAAAGACCATCGATCGTTCCCGACGCCACTCATAAGGAAGACAATCAATAAATAAATCATGCTCCGACTTCATCACATAACGATTCACCATACGTGTATGCTACGGGAATCACAAACTTTAACACAAGTATTTCTACCAATCCACAATTACTCACTAGCATGACTCTAATATCACCATCTTTATATCTCAAAACAATCATAAGGAGTCAAACTTCTCATAGTATTCAATGCTCTTTATATGAAATTTTTATTATACCCCTCTTGGATGCCCATCATATTAGGACTAAATTCATAACCTATGCAAATTACCATGCTGTTTAGAGAGACTCTCAAAATAATATAAGTGAAGCAAGAGAGTTCAACAATTTATATAAAATAAAGCCACCGCCGTGCTCTAAAAAGATATAAGTGAAGCACTAGAACAAAATTGCCTAGCTCAAAAGATATAAGTGAAGCACATAGAGTATTCTAATAAATTCATGATTCATGCGTGTCCCTCTTAAAAGGTGTGTACAGCAAGGATGATTGTGGCAAAATAAAAAGCAAAGACTCAAATCATACAAGACGCTCCAAGCAAAACACATATCATGTGGTGAATAAAAATATAGCCTCAAGAAAATTACCGATAGACAAAGATGAAAGAGGGGATGCCCTGTCCCAAGCTTAGATGCTTGGTTGTCCTTGAATATTACCTTGGGGTTCCTTGGGCATCCCCAAGCTTAGGTTCTTACCACTCTTTATTCCATAGTATATCAAATCTTTATCCAAACTTGAAAACTTCATAATACAAAACTCAACAGAAAACTCATGAGATCCGTTAGTATAAGAAAATAAATCACCACTTTTTGGTACTATTGTGAACTCATTCTTTATTTATATTGGTGTAATATCTACTGTATTCCAACTTCTCCATGGATCATACCCCCCGATACTACACATAGATTCATCAAAATAAGCAAACAACACATATAAAACAGAATCTGTCAAAAATAGAACAGTCGGCGAAGATCTGAATTGTTCTAATACTTCTGTAACTCCAAAAATTCTGAAAAATCTATTTATATATAAAAAGTAGTTGATGGGTTTACCAGAAAAAAGATAAAAAGATAAAAAATCCCACAATAATTAGAAACATCTAGCCATCAATTTAACTCACCTCGAAACAATGACCGTTAGATTTTAATAATAGTCCTTTGGGATTAAAGTTGACAAAAATAACCCACCTTTGCCATTAGTGAAAAACGTTTCATCTTTTTTATCCTACAACTACCATGCCTAACGAAACGTGTTGTTGGCCGTCCACGCGATCTAATCTAATCTCCCAGCCTAGAGTTCAGGTCAGCAAAGCTCCACGAGCAGCTCCTCGTCGTCATGCTATGCGCCTGGCAGGACGACAAGGCCTGCTGCCAATATTGGCTTCTCCACTTCCTTAGGTAGTCCGCCACCTAGGGTTCATCTCCCATCCAATTCCACTTCATGCGTGATGCTCCAAACAGCCATCAGGAACTCCATAACAGCAAGGAGATGTCAAGGATTCATGCGTCAAGGTAGAGGCAGTGAGAATTCATGCATCAAGGTAGAGGCAGCAGGGTGAGGTATGAAGGATTCACGCAATAGGTAGAGGCGTCGGAGATTCCAACCAAGCAAAGGAAGATTAACATCATATTCTTATGGTGGTCATTAGACTGCTCCCTTATTATTTATTTATAATTTTTACTGTATATATAAACTCCCTGTTAGCTGCACGCCACTTGCCGAATTGTTGTACGGCAAATTTATTTGTTGATGGCCGATGCCTTTGCCTGATACAAGACTACAAATACAAGCTAGCTACTAGACCAGTTGACCGATTGCTCTGCAGTTAGTTGTGCACCACTTGCCATACGTCAGATCGTTGCCTAAGTAGACTTGTGATGTCGTACGTCAAATTGATTATCTGCTGGTCGATGCCTTTGGCCAGAAAATTTCTTGATGCCGGTTCAAAGCTGTACTGGTAATCTTCTGATTCTTCTATCTGTTTCTAATACTATATTGTCTCCTGATTTTTCAAATCGTTTGATTCATCCTTTGCTTACTGACGTATTGCCCACGTATGGGAGACCAATCAACAATACGAAGAGTCATACTGATAATGGACTGCATGCAACAGGGATATGTAAGAATACGTATGCAACGTAGAAGAGGTATGGTCTCGGTTAGTTCACATTATATTATTTATGTCTTTCACTATAATGGGTACTCTCACCACTGGAAAGAAAATCACTACTTTACACATATATGAAGTCCAGCTGATGCTTTCATTGGTCATGCATGAGTCCCCAAAGAGTGAGGTCCGTGCTTTCAAATAAGTGGATAAGTGAAGAAGATAAACACAACTATAGTAAGAGTTGATCAGTACTACATATTTAGTTTAGTCCAGTAAATTGGAACTGTAAAGAGTGTCTTGACATGATCTCCAATGCTTGGTCGAGCAATCATATAGGAAAATACTTTTGTTGAATTGACTAGAGATTTGTTTCTTTTGCTTTGTTAATGCTCAAATAGTAGATTTCTATCTGTGGTAATTGTTTGAAAATTAATGAGATAGCAATTACTTTTGTGGATTTTTCATGCAGGAGGAGCCAAAAAATAAGATTCGGCTTTGTAGATTACTGGCATGCCAAGGTAGATAAGCGCACTCTCTCCTAATCAAACTATTTGGACATATTAGTCCATTGTAAGTATGCAAATTGGATAGATGATTTCCACGATTACTTTTTTTTACATCATTTCCTTGGTTCTGTAGTATTTCACTTGGTATTTTTTCCTTTAAATTCCTCACCTTCTTATGATGTATTTATTCCATGGCCAATATTCAGAATCCACAAGTACAAAGCTGGCTACCAAACTTGATGGATTAATTATATAGATCTACTACCTGCAGCTAGGAGCATGATACTCACGTTCACTTTTAATTGCGCCCACGTTTGTGATTTTTCTCCACAAAATCTTGGGCATAAGGATATAAAAAGGCTTGTAGCCATGGAACGAGGATAAGCGGTAGAACACATGCGTGAGTGAGCAGTCCAAGCATCGGCGAGCAGTCTCAGTCACTTCACCTGAGACAGAGAATCATGCGCCAATTCAGAGATGAAACTGAAGTAACGAGAGGTAATGTTCATCTTGATAATGAGCAGCTGCCCTTGGAGTAGTGGAATGAGATGCAGCTGTCGGAGTAGAACAATGACCAGGTGACCTCACATCTATGTGCTCTAGAAGCAGATGAAGTTCAAGTAGAATTGTCCAAGAACTCACGTGACTTTGGTGGTGATAGAACAGTCATGTATTTATAAGTTAAACACTGCAAGTCACTCTGATGTTCCGCTTTTTTAAGGGTTCACTCGGCCAAGTTGTGTTGTTCCAGTTCTCATGCTCTTTCGTTGGACATTTACAATAGCTCATCTACATATGTGGCAACATGATACTGATTATGTTCATTTAGGTGTAATCAAGGATTCTCTTTCTTTTGTGATGTATTATGTTCCTGATGATCATGCATGTTTCTGTGCAACCCTCGACAGCAAAGTTTTTCCCCTCGTCAAAACAACAAAGATGCGTGTGAATAATATTTTAGCCAAATAGTGTCTTGCACGCACATATACTTCTTGCGACTTTAAAACTTGCTCTATACCGTGCATTGTTCTTACACTATCTATTTCAGTCTAGAACCAAGTAAATTTTCTGGAGTTATGAATTTTTTTAAGTACAAAATCTTGAGAAAGAAAATATTACGTATTATGCCTGTCATTTCGTGTTTTGGAGCTTCTATGTATGTCACTTATGTTGCGAAAACATTATAGTAGTACTCTGAAGTACTCCCCCGTTCACTATTATAACATGTTCTGACTTTTTCCTCAATCGGATGTATATGGACACATTTTAGTGTGTTTGTTCGCTCATTTTAGTTTATATGTAGTCTATATTGAAATATCCAAAACATCTTATAATAGTCAATAGAGGGAGTACCATTCATGATCCCACTTTCATATGCTTCTAGAGAGGTTTTTCCTTTTCCTTTATTAACACTCAAATAGTACATATGTGTGTGGCAATTGTTTGAAAATGGGACAGCAAATATTTTTGTAGAATTTGTCAAATGTCAAGTAGGAGGAGCAAGAAAATGTCAAGTAGACTGCCAAGTTAGATAAGCGCAGTCTCTCCTAATTGAACTATTTGGTCATATTTGTTCATTGTTTTCCATGATTGTTTTTAAGATCATATCCTGTCTTGAGGGGTAATTTTGTTTCAACTCAAAAATGTTAATCATGTATTTAAAAAATGTTAACACATGTATGAAAAAATGGTTAACACCTACTCAAACAATTGTTCAAACACATATATTTGAAAAATGTTAAATGACTATAAAAATATTCCAGATGTATACGAAAAATGTACAACCCGTATGAAAAATAATAGACATAAAAAATATATATTTCTAAAAAGATGTTAATCATGTGTTTAAAAAAGTTAACACATGTAAAAAATGTGCTCGGTGTATGAAAAAAATGTAGAAGTTCTGAGAAAACAAGTAGACAACAAAAATAGTTATGATGTATTTGAAAAAAGGAATGTTTTATATGTACATTAAAAATATATAATCTCTATGAAAAATAAAATGCGCATAAAAACATATATTTGAGAAAAAAAAGAAATTCCCATTTCTGTTTCACACTATTGTAGCTTCTACATATATTTATTTTGTTTCTATTGGTATTTAGCATCTCGCAAGATCTGAAAATCTCTAAGCAATAAAAGTTGGGACAACTTCTAGATCTGTTAATGTAGCAATTTGACGTAGATTTGTTCTTACTGCAAAATACATTTCCAAACTCAAAAGGATATAACATAACTAAATGTCAAAAAAAACTTAGTAGATTCAGTATTTAAATTACTATCGCTCTTCATGAACATGTTAATGCTTAGTAGTAGTTATCAAACTGAAAATGAATTATAAAATATAAATACTTTTAGTCACATATAAAAATTTAAAATTTTAAAAATATGACAAATGATTAAAAACAATGCCTGCGCATTTGCGCGGGCCACTCTACTAGTTAGGACAACAGAGGCAATTTGTATATCAATCTTGTGTAAAAAAATTCGGGGTTTTTACACGCTCCAGTGAATTTAAACAATTCTATTACTGGACGCAAAAGTTTCTGTTTTTCTGAAAGATCAAATCAACTATCACTGTAAGCCATCCCAAAGGTCTTACTTGGCTCAAACACTAACTAAAACACCAAAACACAATTACTACAGAGGTAATAATGTGTATTCTTGTAAAAACAGAAAATAAAAATATTGGGTTGTCTCCCAACAAGCTCTTTTCATTAAGCCTTTTAGCTATACGTTGATAATTTTAATGATGCTCACATGAAAGATAATAGTTGAAATACAAAGAGAGCATCATGAAGCATGTGAAAAACACATCTAAGTCTAACATACTTCTATGCATAGGCATTTTATAGGCAAACAAATTATCAAGGCAAGTAAAAACTAGCATATGCAAGGAAGAAGAAAGAAACAATAGTAATCTCGACATAACGAGAGGTAATTTAGTGACATGAGAATTTCTACAACCATATTTTCCTCTCTCATAATAATTAATTAAATTCAATAATATAGCTATCACATAATTTTTTTTCTACATGATCCACATGCATGCAAAGTTGACACTTTTCCAAAATAGTGGGATTATCACCAAATAAAGTCATGACCTCTTCAAACCCACTTTTATCTAAAAATTCATAAGATTGAACACTCTCCAAATATGTGGGATTATTTTTACCTAGAGTTGACACTCTTCCAAACCCACTTTCAATATTATTGCAAACATATTTATCATGAGGCTTAAATAAATTTTTAAGATCATAAGCAGAATCACCCCAATCATGATCATTGCAATAAGTAGAAGACATAGCAAAACTAGCATCCCCAAGCTTGGGGTTTTGCATATTATTAGCACAATTGACATTAATAGTATTCATAGTAACATCATTGCAATCATGCTTTGGATTCAAAGATCTATCAAGTATGGGTGCAATAGCAATAATTTCATTTTTAACATAAGGAACTATAGCAAGTTCATCTTCATAAGCATAATTAATATTGGCATCATGGCCATAAAAATAGCAAGCATCATGTTCATCAAGGGAGGATATCTCAATCAAATCATCGGAATCATAATTATCTATAGATTCATGCATATCTTTATTTTCTTCCAAAGCAACGGTCATTCTCAAATGAAATTCTTTGACATAGGAATTTTGAGCATAGTTTTCATAGCAATATTTAAGTATGTCAAAAAATTTCAGATTTGTAGAGAGCAATATCATACTTTTCAATCAAAGAAGCAACTTCATAAGCACCCTTAAAAGCAATAAATTCTTCAATTTGTTTGATATCATAGTAACTATAAACACCCTTTTCATAAGAAGATAAGATTTCATTATCATTAAACTCACACAGATAGGGAAGGTGTTTTTTAGGGTTCTTCGAGCAACAAGTAAAATCACAAAGTTCACAAAGGTTCCAGGCATAACATAGCAAACAATTTATTGGATTCCATAAGAGTCTCCCTTTTTCAGACAAACGGTGACGCACAAAATGAGCATGCTCATCTAAAGATTTTCCCTCAACTAAACTAGTTGGGGTTTCAGCACGAGCACATATGGATCGAAGATGATCCAAGTAGAAAACTTTAAGTGGATCCATAAACCTTTTTGTTTCTGATTTTCAATAAACACACAATTATACCAAGCAAACAAGCAAATGAACCAAGTAAGACATAAAGGCAAATGGAAAGAAGGCAAATATTTTAGTATTTTTCTGAAAATGTTTTAGAAGTGGGCGAGAGGAAAACGAGAGGCAAATGGCAAATAATGTAATGCAATAGATGAGAGTTTATGGTGGGTACTTGGTAGGCTTGATGTAGATCTCCCCGGCAATGGCGCCAGAAATTCTTCCTGCTACTTCTTGAGCTTGCGTTGGTTTTTCCCTTGAAGAGGAAAGGGTGATGCAGCAAAGTAGAGATAACACTACAAAAAAAAAAGACACATCCGTGATATTTTGGGTCGAACAATTTTTTTTTCTATCATGCTTATGACAATTCTATGACGATAATTGTGACAAAAGCACGTATCATCATATATGTGGTGGGTTCCTACTTCTATGACAAAAAATCATGACAGAAAATGGGCTTTTCGTCCTGGGCGGGCCGGGGACGCACCTGCATGACATTCTTTGGGCCGTCCATGAAGGAAAAAATCGTGGTAGAAGTGAGGGCGAGGAAAATTTCAGGGAGTTCCCGGTTACGGTGGGTGGTCGGGGCCGAGCGATGCACGGAGGGATGGCGCGTTTCTCTCGTACACGTACGCACGTGTGTGCGAGGCGTTGGGCTCTAACTGAACCCGAGCGAGGCGTTCGCTTACTGAACCCGAGCGATTACACTAGCTACGTTACTTAACCCGAGCGATCGATCCCTGGCTGTTAACTGAACTCGAGCGATTCCTTCGCTACTGCAGCTAACTGAAGCCGATCGAAGCTGCCTCTTGATGAGCAGTCCCCGGTGGGGGTTGGATGAATAGTTCCCAGTGGGGGTTGGATGAACAGGATCCCGTGGTAGTAGAGGTCGTTGCCACTGGATGAACAGGACCCCGATCGAGGAGGTGGGGGTGGATGAACAGTAGCCGTTGACAGGACCCCGTGGAGGGCTGGTTGAACAGGAGCCGGTGGAGGCTGGTTGAACAGGACACCGTGGAGGGCTGGATGAACAGTAGCCGGTGGAGGCTAGATGAACAGGACCCCCGTGGATGAACAGTAGCTGGTGGAGGCAGGAGGAAGCCGATGGTGGATGAACACTAGCAGGTGGAGGCTGGAGGAAGTCAACGGTGGATGAACAGTAGCCAGTGGAGTCCCGTTTTGCGGTACGCCACACCCCTCCCGATGAACAGGACCCCCGTTTCGACCGTAGGCGCTCCAACACAAGTCTGTTTCCTCCGTTTTGCGGTACGCCACACCCCGTTTCGGCTGTTCCGTCCAAGCCGGTTGGCTTCCGATGAACACGACACATTCCGACCCAGTCTGTTGCCTCCCGATGAATACGATGTTGTTTCTCCGTTCTGACCTAGTCGGTTGGCTGCCGATGAACAGGACGCCGTCGTTGTACGCGTTCGAGACCCCGCCCATATGTACGTACATAGCCGTATTTACTTTCTTGCAGCGTGGCTGTACGTAGGTGTACATGATATAGACGGGAATACCTGAAGAGCTACCACTCCTTACTGGGCCACGATTCATCATGGCAGAAAGACCGATGGACCAGTATGTACATACACGTTTGCGACCAGAATGACAACGCTACATACGCTTCGACCGGGTTGGTCCCGGCTGTCAGGGAGGATAAGGAGGCACTTCCTTGCGTGCGAAGATATTGATGGTGGGTCCGAGCTGACAGGGGGAGGATTCTTTTTTTTTGCGCGTAATAAGGAGGCACTTCCTTGCGTGCAAAGATGTAGCTGGTGGATCCATCTGTCAGCCTCACCGCGTACAGTCCTCTTCCGATGGTTGTCATTCATTGACCACATTGACCACGCCGTGCGGACAGCACCAGGCGGTGGATGACGGTGAGGTAGGGAACGACGCGGAGCCTGGGAACACGCGGATGGTAGTACGAGGGTTGACTAGTTCGGCTGCGGTGTGAGGCTGCCGTCGTCGCAGAATAACAGGGGGTGTGGGTGAGTAGAGGGATGGCCTGGCCAACGGTGGGAGTAGTAGGGGGCGGTGAGGCCTGCGCAGCAGCACAGCCGGCCACGGGAGGCAGGAGCACATGGTGGTTTGGATGTTTGGAGCAAGAAAATCAGAGGGTGAAGAAGCAGGACGACCGTTGGATGTTAACAATCCAACGGTCACTGGTGATAGAATCGTTTGTTGACTAAGTTGACAAAGCCCTGCGTACGCGTCAACTTAGTAGGGCCACAAGTCAGCCTCCAAATCTGGTGGGCCCCAGCTGTCATGGGGAGCACTCATTATTTTTCGCTTAATAAGGAGGCACTTCCTTCCGTGCCAAGATATAGCTGGTGGGTCCCAGCTGGCATTGGGAGGATTCATTCGTTTTGGTGTAATAAGGAGGTACTTGCTTGCATGTGGCCATGGACCATGTGGGTCCCAACTGTCAGCCTCTCCATGTACATCCCTCTTCCGATGTTGTCGTTTGTTGACAACGTTGACCACGCCGTGCCAAGAACACCAACGCGATGGACGACGGCGAGACCCAGGAAGGGAATGACCCGGAGGTGGTGAAGCCACAGCAGTGGAGGGATGTGGGTAGAGGGATGGCCTGGCCAGCGGTGGGAGTAGTACGGGGTGGTGAGGCCTATGCGGCAGCACAGCCGGCCACGGGAGGCGGGAGCAGGCAGTCCTGTCGGCGCTGGATTTGACGGCTGTAGCAAGAAGATCAGAGATTGAAGAAGCACGACGGCCGTTGGATTTACATCCAACGGTCACGTCTGCTAGAATCGTTTATTGACATATATAATAAGTAAAAAAATCTTGCATACACGTCAACTTAATAGGCCCACAAGTTAGACCATTCCCTATTTTTTTAATAATTTACAGCTCGTTGCAACTTATGCAATTTATTGCAGTCCGTTTTTTTGTTGGCCAAGGCCAGGGTTAAAAATTTAAACGAAATTTCGCATATTTCAGTGGGGTCCAAACTATTTTTAATACCGAAATGTCAAGCCATATTTAAAGTACTTTGAAGATATATTTAAATTAGGTTAAAGCCCAGTGAAATTGGAATCTGAAAATGTGAAAAAATTCAGAAATTTGAAAGTAATTGCCAATTTATCGTCTGTTTTTTATATTTATAGCCTATTTCATATTACTTTCAAGATTTGCAGCCGTCTTGAAAGAGTTGCTGCCCAGCCGGGCGTAGAAAAATAAGTAGGCCTGGATTGGGTATTCTTCAGAAAAAATACACTAGGCTCATTTTCACAAAAAAAATAGCTGGGCTCTTCATGTGGTGAACGTAAAATAGAAGCCTGGGCTAGACGGGCCATAGCCCAGTTGAAACCTTGCTCCGTCTCAACAATAACAAAAAAAAATACTACTCGAGCAGCTACGTCCTAGGTGTCAGCCGATCTTGTGCTGTTCTCTTGTCTCTTGACTATACGCTGACAATGTCGTGGGTCCCAGATGTCAGCAAACCACTAGGAGGAAGCATTTTATTTTTCTATATGCTGACAATGGAGTATATAACAAAAAATGAGGAACTTGCTTGTGTACGGCCATGGACATGGTGGGCCCCTACTGTCATCCTATCCACGTACAGTCCTCTCCCGATTCCTCTTGTTTGTTGACCATGTTGACAACGCGAGATGGCGGCGCGCGGCGTGCGCAGCAAAGCGCGCGGAGGACGACGGCGAGGCCTTGGACGTCAACGTTAACGATTTAGAAGACGGTGGGGCAGCGATGCCTGCGCTGAGGCGCAGCCAACCGTGGGAGGCGGAAGCAGGCGGCCCCGCCAGCGCTGGTTTGGTTTTGGCGGCTGGAGGAAGACAGGACTGAAGAAACATGACAGACTGTAAAAGCAGCAGGAGTACTTAACAACCTTAACTGAAACTAACAGGTGCACTTAACAACCATAGCTGAAAGCAGTATGAGTACTTATACAGGTTCAACCGTACAAAGCACGCCTCAAACAGTGCTACTTTGCCTACAGTTAACCAAGGGTGTGGCCACCAAGACCCAGGACAAGGCCCAGGCGCCACCCTGCGCATCCACAACCTTCTAAAAGCGGTTTCATCTCGCAATGTGGTCAATAAACAGGATATTCACTTTAGAGCCATGAAAAAGCATGAGCATAACCTTCTGTCCTATTCTCCAAGATGGACGGGCCTTCATTATTTGAGACCACCAATGAATAAGTATCTTTTCACCTCCAAGGGAAATGGAGTAGGTCGACATAAACATCATGTTGTGACCAAGCGCAAGTCTGACCCGACCATGGCCAGGCATCTGTATAGGAACAATAGAACTGGGCAGTTTCTGTTTCAAGAAGATCACAGCTGTAAAACTGTGTATAAGCAAGAGTTTATGAACAACATATATAACAGAAAACAGCTCGTGCCATAAGTTTCTCGACACAGTTGGACCTGTTTAACGTGTGCAACAGTGGCACACATATCCCACGTGGCCTTCCACCATTGAAACACCCCACAAGGACCTCAAGACGATCAATAAAGTGTAGGAACTGGTGGATGTCGTCCCAGTCAACTTTAGTGCCATCAGTAACAGTCGAGTTCTTATAGAATAACAAACGAGTAGCGTGCTTAACTTTGAAATAACCTACACGTGCCACCAATTATAAGAAATATTAGTTAGAAGTAGCATCTTCGTGAGAGAAGGAAATCACAAATCGTTGCTACTTCTAAAGTTAAATTGTGATTAGTTAGACAGAATAGGTGTATTAAGAAGTAATCGAGGCAACATGCAAGAACCAGATACAAAACTAACATGGACGAACTACTGGGACGACGTCGGGGTGGAAGATGACAGTGAAGATGAGACCAGGTTCTGCTATTTCCATCAACATTCATGCGCCAACTTTCAGTCTGTAACACTTGAGAAAGTTTATCCAATTTTGGCCATAAAAAAAGCAGCAATCTTCTTGGTTCATGAACCCAACTCGGAACTTATATCCATGGCTTGTCTTCAATGTGACCATTAAACTGGTGTATTCAGTTAAGGCAAGGCCGACCATCTTGAGTACATGTGTTCTAGCAGAGCAAGGAATGCACTGCAGGAAAAATAATATTAGAACACAATGTATTCGCTATCCAAATCTAGAAATAATTTCCTCCTTCACGTCAGTGTTGACCATGGTACTAGTACCTTTTATCCAAATATAGCAATCCAAATTTCCAAATTAGTCGACAGCATGTTCAAAAACCCCCACCATCCCGGATAGAAAAGAGGATTCTAGGAACATACTGTGCGCATTTTAAAATCCTGTGTTAGGATGAGAAGGAACAAGTGTGGCGTCTCGCCGAGGGCGCCGAAACCTGTAGGGTCCTCGCACTTTGGGCACTGCAAATGAAACACACTAGATTCAGTAGGAAGAAAAATGCATCAATGGCGGCGGCTGCCATCCTATGATTACCCGCGACCAAGGGACTAGGATTTATCGGAGATGGATGAAGAATTCGTACCTGGTTCTCCATGAGAAAACCCTATGCAATCGCCGAGAGGGGATTTTCTCTGAACAAGTAGACGAGGGAGAAGGGGATTCAAGCCCAGTGAAATATTGTTGCTTCGTCCGTCTAGCTTACTGCTAAAGCTGGAAAGGTGGGGTTTTTTGTGATTTGATGGCTCATTGGGCATTACTGCGGCCCTACGACTTGGGTGAGCCGACCGTGCAGTTGTGCACTCTAATTTGGTGCATGGCATGTGGACCCCGTTGCCGGATGCCCCACATTCAGCGAAAGGAATTAGAAAGGCAGGAGTAACTAGTTACACATAAATATATTTTTGACAAAGAGATACTCCCTCTGTAAAGAAATATAAAAATCTTTTATATCACAACTTTATACATAAGAAAAATCAAGGGGAATATATATAACATAATATGGGGCTTCAGCTGAGAATATAATACTCAGACAGGCTCACGGTTCTGGACTTTGGGCCACAGGCTGGTGGGCCTGCATGTTTGGGGGCACATGTGTTCTAACTTAGCGCATTTCATATTGCAAGCGAACGGTACGGCGCTGGTTTTAGATGCTGTCGCAAGGCGAATACAGAAAATTAAATAAAGCACGGCAGCTGTTAGAATGAAATCGAACGACAGTTCCTAACTAGCAATCAGAGTTGCAATTCTGTCATGATATCCTACGTGATAAATAATACTGTCGTACTACTTATACACACAGGACACTTGTTTCACCATGCCATATTATTACATCAAAAGCTCTCGGAGGATAGAACAGTTCGGCAGTTGCGTGCTGCTACTGAAGAATTTCAAAGTTGATTTGGACTAGCTCTCCTTGCCGCGAAAGTTCGATTTTGACATCATCCCCTACCACAAGATTTGATAGAGTTTTGAACCTTGACCATCCTTTAGCATCAATCATCATGCGACCATCCTTTGTACTTACGGTATATTGAGTCGGTTCATTCACACCAAGGCTGCGCATGGTAAGAAAACTTGGCCACGGTCGTTCGGATTATTGAACGACTCCCTCGTTGTCGGGGTATTCTCGCGACAGATGCCAGGGGGTGGCTTATCGTGGATGGGGCCAAGAGGACGTCGTCGGGCCCTGGAAGCGGGAATGAGCATGAGCTCGATTGCACACAAGACGTACCCAGGTTCGGGGCTCTCTAGGGAGATAACACCCCTAGTCCTGCTCTGCGGGGTCTCCGCATGATAACTAGGATCAAATGGTGGCTACAAGGTTGCTCCTTGAGCTGCCCTGCTAGAGGAGGAAGAAGGGCAGAGCTGCTACCTTGCTCTCCCTAGCTATGGTGTGTGTGAATGGCGTGTGGGCTGAACCCTTTGCATGGGTGATCCTGGGGGGCTTATATAGGCCTGCCCCCCAGGGGTACAATGGTAACACGGCCGGGTGTAGGACCCGGACGTCCGTGTCTAGGGTCGCCGGG
The DNA here is from genome assembly GCA_011799875.1 of Thinopyrum elongatum. NCBI lineage: Eukaryota > Viridiplantae > Streptophyta > Magnoliopsida > Poales > Poaceae > Thinopyrum > Thinopyrum elongatum. The sequence continues at coordinate 156,971,731 of CM022303.1, read as the reverse complement.
TTCTCCGCTGGCTGCTAGGGCCCACCTCCGGAGGGCCCCGCCAAATGCCGAGAATCCGGCCGACAGGTAGGGCCCGCCGCCTGCGGGCCATGCTGATTGCCTTTTGCTGTAGCGTCGTACTTGATGACAGGGGCCGCATCAGGAGTCGTATGGCCACAGTCTCGCCGTCTAACGGGTTGGTGGCCGCTTGGTCAGCGCACGCTGTAGCCATGCTCCATCCCGTCGGAGCAGGTGAGTGCAGACTTCGAGCGGAGGGGGAAGGCTGCCTGCTGGGGGCCGGTGCGCCCCCAAAGCCGCCTTCCAGGAATGTGCCGTCTTCCGGGAGCTCACCGACAGGTAGGGCCCGCCGCCTGCGGGCCGTACTGATTGCCTTTTGCTGTAGCAAGGCCCTTGCTGACGGGGGCCATGCTGAGGGTCGCATGGCTACAGTCCTGCGTATGGTAGGTGGGTGACCGCTTGGTCAGCTCGCACTGTAGCCATGCCTCCCTGGAATTTGGGGGTGAGGATGGCCCTGTAGCCACGCTCCGTCTCGTCGTAGTGGTTGAGTGCAGACTCCGAGGGAAGGAGGGTCCGTCTGCTAGGAGCCGGCCTCCCCCGAAGCCGCCTCCTAAGGGTGCTCCGCCTTCTGGGAGCCAGCCACTTGGGCCCAGCCGGCCCGAAGAGCCGGCCGCGTGTTTGGAAGGTGTGAGGGGCTTTGCTAGCCCTGATGTGTTGAAATGCTAAGGGATGTGGATGAGGCTACCCGTGGTCAATCCGTCCGATAGTAGTCCCTGAAGCTGGTGAGGCGCCGCGGCTCAAAGCTGGAGTGCCTCAGTAGTTTCCTTCTCTAAGAGATCCTGTGCCCTTGCTTCGTCCGACTGGGGGAAGCCGTCCGAGAGGAGCCGGCCGAGCCAGAGCCGGTCGTCTGGTGAAATGGAACCGTCGTGGCGGGCACCGAGCTGACACCACCGGGTGGCGCGCTTGCCACCCGTTGCTCGCTCGCCACGCGGCGCTAGCAGGCTAGGCTGGCCTGCCAGCCCACGTGCGCGATGGGACATCGCCGCAGGCCCGGGCCCACCACTACAGGGCATCGGCATGCGCGCGGATCCACTGCGACCGAGGTGGGCGGTTGCCCTTCCGGGGCACAACGACCACGCGTCCTTAAGGCGCGGAATATACGGGGTCGTGCGGGGCGTGGGTGCAGTTAAACCCCACGTTCCCCACGACCTGCCGCTTCGGCTCCGCCGCCGCCGTATAAGTAAAAGGGAGGAGGTGCGGCCGAACGCACGCGCCCCCTCCGCTCTTCTTATTCTTCTTCTTGTTGCTGTTGCGCTGCTGCACCGCCCGCCACCGAGACGCCACCGCAACTCATCGTCTCCTAGCCTCGCCACGGCACCGCAGACTTGCCGCCACCCGACCTCGCCGCGCCGCCGCCAATTCGCCACGAACCATGGCGCGAGGCGAATGGGACGGCTCGAATGTCCATGAAGGGCATGTCGAGTTCCACCGCGCGATGAGGTGGATGCCCAACGAGGCGTGCGTGGGGGCGCGCATCCCGGATGCGCGGGAGATCTCGCCGACGCCGCAGGCCGGTGAGTACGTCGTCTTCTGCAGCCACTTCCTCCGTGGCTTCGCCTTGCCGGCGAGCGCCTTCCTCCGCGGGTTCCTCGACTTCTACCGCCTTCAACCTCACCATCTCATGCCCAATATAGTAGTCCTTCTCTCCGCCTTCGTCACTTTCTGCGAAGGCTACCTCTGCGTCCTGCCCACACTCGAGTTGTGGGGCAGGTTCTTCTACCTCAAGCTCGGTACTACGGCCAAGGGCGAGCCGGCCCAGTGCGGCGCTTGCACCGCCGTGCGGCGCATCGTCGCCGGGACCCGATTTCCCCCCGTTGCCTTGCACGAGTCGACGAAGTTGTGGCAGAAGTCATAATTCTATGTCCGCAACCTCCACCCGACTCGTGACTACATCAACCTGTCGGCCTTTGCGCTTGGCCCGCCTGCTGAAACGTGGAACAACTTGGGGCAGCAGCCCAGTTGCCGGCTGCCATCACCAATGCCCTCGACCAGCTTCAGGAGATGATGGACTCGGAGGGGCTCCAGCCGGCGGACCTGCTGGCCGCCTTCGTCTACCGCCAAGTGTCGCCCCTCCAATTCCGGCAGCATCCGATCTATGACATGAGCAGCCGCTGGGACCCCTGCCGGATGTCGATGAAGGAGCTGCCGACTATTGAGGTGGTCCGGCATGTTAATTACTTTTCCAATAGCCAACTGAGCGAGACCGACTGGAGCTTCAGCAAGCCACCGTACAGCCGCGCCAACCCGCCGCCTGCGGTTAGTATCTGGTCCCCTTTCTTTGTCATGATGTGCTCTTCATCAGCCCTGACCACCCGAACGCGGCGCAGCGCTTCGTCAGCCAGGCGGAAACTGCCGCGCCGGCTCCTGGCCACCAATGGATAGCGGACCGGGAGGTGAGTGACATGGGCGACCCCGAGCTGGGGGCGGCCGCGTTGGAGGAAGACGATGCCGCCGGTGGAGGTGGCGCTAGAGCAGGCGGAGCCGCAGGAGGCGGCGTGGGAGGTGACGTCCTGGACTGGCCGGATGATGATGAAGACGGCGACGGACAACGCCGCCCCACAGGCACTGACAGGGCGGCAGCCAGCTCCTCTATGGCACGGCCGATAGGCGGGGCACCGACTGGTGCACCCGGCGCGCCTAAGCGCCGCGCCGAGGGGGGGATGTTCGGCAGCCGGCCGACCAAAAAGACCAAGTCAATGGCTGCCGCGACCAAGCGGCAAGAGGCGAAGGCGACCGCCGCCCGGAGGACCCTGAAGGAACGCCCACTGGTGTCCGCGTGAGTTCTCTTACTGCTCCTGTCTTGGTCGTTTCGTCTTGGCTTTTCCTCTCTTGCGAGTTTCTTATCTTTTGCTTGCCTTGACGCACAAGGCTCCCCTTTCCGTGTCGTGGGCTCCATCCGCCTCGCTGATCGGAGCAGCAGGCGACTCTGAGGAGGCCCGCCGCGTGGACTCGGCCGCCGCCCTTCGGGAGGTGACGGAGAAGAACGCGCGAGAAGTGCGGGAGGAGCAGGAGGCCGCCGCTCGACTGGAGGCCGAGGCGGCGACTGAGGCACAGGCGGAGGCCGACGCCAAGGCCGCGGAGGACCTGGTTCGCGGCGAGGTTCCGGAGGCCGCCGACATGCAGCAACCGGAGCCACCGGTGGTGGAGGATAGGGCGCCGACTGGAGCAGCCGGAGCTGACCAGGCGGCCCTGGAGCGGGAGGCGACCGACCCCATCGTCCCGGAGCATACTCAGCGCGCGCCGGGTGCTGACGAGCGGGGAGGCGGCCTTCCCGAGGGGCCAGAGGTGCCGCCAGCGAGCACCGAGCTGGTGACAAGCCGGGCAGTGATGACCCGCACCTCCCCGCGCTTGCGCCCATCGCGGGCTACTTCTACGCCGAAGCTGATGGAGGTTGGGGCTGCAAGTTCATCTGCGCCTGACACCGAAGCCTCGAGCTCTGCTCCGCCTGGCTGGGCGCTAGGAGCCCGCCCGGCCGCCCTGAACGTCGTCGTGCAGGACGTCCTGGACAAGTTCAACACCCACGGCGCCACCCTCTTGCAGGCAAGGAACGAGATGCTGGCGATGCAGACGTCTGTCCGGGTACACTCTCGATCTTGATTTTTTATTTTTGCAATTTTTAGTGGGGGCACGCCAGCGCACCCACTGGGTGTAGCCCCCGAGTTCCAAGCCGGCTGCTGAGCGGGCGGGTTGGAACTTCAAGGCATGTTTCTGTATGCTGAAGTGTTGCTCTTGCTGCAGGACTACCACAACCTGCGCGCGGCCGCCTACAACTCCCAGAACCAGCAGCTCGCCAACCGGACTGCTGATCTAAACAAGAGGCGCGGTACGTAGGCCAGCTTTCAGTGGGGGCACGCAAGCGCACCCACTGGGTGTAGCCTCCGAGATTCAGGCTGACTGCTGAGCAGTCGGGCCGGATCTTCCGGCGACTTCTTGGTTTTGTCAATGTTAATGTTTCTTTCTTGCTTTTGCAGAGGCCGCCACCCAGCTGCGGTCGCGCGTGTGCAAGCTAGAGAGCCAGCTCCAGGCCAAGGAGCAGGAGCGCAGCCAGGCGGCCGCAGAGCGTGATCGGCTTGCGACGGAGCTGGCGGACCAGGCGGCCCAGCACAGGGAGCAGGTCCGGCAGCTGAAGGACGGGGAGGCGCTCCTCAAGGCCGAGTTCAAGACTCAATGCTCGGACTGTGCCGAGAGGGAGAAGTTGCTGTCAGAAGGCTATGAGGTGATCGAGGACATGCTCGAAGGTAACTTCTCTTTCTTGCTTGGAGGTGCCGGCGGTTGCTGGAAGCCGGCCTCTTATTCCTTTGTTTTCTTTTCGCGCAGAGTGCTTTTCGGACCACGCCGGCGTCATCAGCCAGGCAATCGAGGCACGACGCGAAGAACAAAGGTGGGTGGGCGAGGAGATTGCGCCGGACCGGCCTCGGACTATGGGCGAGCAGTTCTGGGCCGTCCAGCTGCGCCTTGTGCCGGTCCGCCGGCTGCTCCGCCGATATTAGCGCGCCAGGTCCCACGTCTTGGAGGGGATCTGGCCGGGTGTGCAGGTCCCCTGGACTCCCAGTCGGACCGCCTACTGGTTGGGGGTGGCGGCCGAGCGGCTCGACGCTTGGAACGGTGCCGCGACATGGGCAGGCGCCAGGGTGATGCTGGAATTCGTCAAGGCGTGGTACCCAGGTGTGAGTTTGGCTCAGCTGGCCACTTTTCGCCAGGAGGCGGCGCCGGAGTCGCCGTAGCATAGAATGCGGCGGATTCCGATCTCCTTGGCTAGCCGGAGCCCGTGGACGAGCGCCTCGTACTCAGCCACATTGTTGGAGGCGGCAAAGTGGATCTGTAGCGTGTACTTGAGCTTGTCGCCTTTGGGAGAGGTGAGGACGATGCCGGCTCCCAAACCGGTGCACATCTTTGAGCCGTCGAAGTGCATCCACCAATGCGTGGAATCCGGCACTGGCGGCAGGTACTGGGTCTTGGCCCAGTCGACAAGGAAGTCGGCCAGCACTTGGGACTTGATGGCGGTGCGGGGCTGGTAGAGGATGGTGTGGGGAGCTAGCTCGATAGCCCACTTTGCCACCCGGCCTAATGCATCTCTGTTGCCCATGATCTCGGCAAGGGGGGCAGTGCAGACGACCATGATGGTGTGCTCCTGGAAGTACTACTTCAGCTTCTTGGCGGCAAAGTACACACCATAGCACATCTTCTGGTAGTGGGGGAAGTTCTGCTTGGAGGCGGACAGCACCTCGCTCAAGTAGTAGACTGGCCTCTGGACCAGCTGGGCCTTGCCGTCTTCTGGGCGCTCGACCACGATCATGGTGCTGACAACCCGGTTGGTAGCGGCGATGTAGAGGAACATGGGCTCTTTAACATCCGTACCGGCCAGAACAGGCAGCGTGGACAGCATCCGCTTGAGCTGTAGGAAAGCCTCGTCCGCCTGGTCGGTCCACTCAAAGCAGGTGGTCTTCTTCATCAGCTGGTACAGAGGGAGGGCCTTCTCGCCCAGCCGACTGATGAACCGGCTGAGAGAGGCTAAGCACCCGGTGAACTTCTGGACGTCCCGCAGCCGGGTCGGCTTCTTCATCCGCTCAATGGCCTTGATCTTCACGGGGTTGCACTCGATCCAGCGCTCAGAGACAAGGAAGCCAAGCAGCTGGCCGGCTGGTACTCCGAAGACACACTTCTCCGGGTTGAGCTTGATCTGGAAGCAGCGCAGGTTGGCGAAGGTCTCCTTGAGATCCGTCTTCACCACAATGTCGTCCACATAGACGTGGGCGTTCCTGCCGAGTTGCTTCAGGAGGCACTTCTGCATGCAGCGCTGAAAGGTGGCGCCGGCATTCCTCAAGCCAAACGTCATGGTGATGTAGTAGAAGGCACCGAAAGGGGTGATGAAGGCGGTCTTCAGTCGGTCGGCCGGGTGCAGCTTGATCTGGTGGTAGCCGGAGTAGGCGTCCAAGAAGGACAGCAGCTCGCAGCCGGCCGTGGAGTCGATCACATGATCTATTCGGGGCAAGGCAAAAGGGTCCTTGGGGCAGGCTTTGTTAAGGCTAGTGTAGTCGATACACATGCGCCACTTGTTGTTTTTCTTCAAAACGAGGACTGGGTTGGCAAGCCAGTCCGGGTAGAATACTTCCATGATGAAGCTGGCTGCCAGAAGCCGAGCGATTTCATCACCAACGATCCTTCTCTTCTCTTTTGACAGGCGGCGGAGGGGTTGCTTGACCGGTTTTGCATCCGATCTCACATGCAGCTTGTGCTCGGCGAAATCCTTCGGTACACCCGGCATGTCCTTGGGGGACCATGCGAAGATATCCCGATTCTCACGGAGGAAGTCGACGAGCTCGCTTTCCTATTTGCTGTCAAGGGCGAACCCTATGACAGCAAACTTCTCCGGGTGCGCCGGGTCCAAGACGATCTTCTTGGTTTCCTTTGCCGGCTAGAAGGAGGCCCCGGTCTCCGCGTCCTTGGTGTCAGATGGAATGGCCGGCTGCTCGCTGGCCATAGCCACAACCCAGTCAAGGAGGCGCTTCTCTTTGGCAATGACGAGGGATTCGGCCAGCCGGCTGCTGGCAGCGGCGCACATGAGCGACTTCTGGTAGTCGCCGGTAATGGTGATGATGCCCTTGGGACCCGGCATCTTCATCTTCAGGTAGGCGTAATGCGGCAATGCCATGAATTTGGCCAGTGCAGGCCGGCCCAAGAGTGCGTGGTAGGGGCTATCCAGGTCGATCACTTCGAACCAGATCGGCTCGCGGCGGAAGTGGGTCTTGTCGCCGAACAGGACATCAATCTTGATCTTGTCGATTGGGGAGCAGGAAAGCCCGAGGACGATGCCATGGAACACGGTTCGGCTGGGCAAGAGCTGCTTCTCCTTGATGTCCAGCTTCTCCATGGTTTCGCTGTAGAGGATGTTGATGATGCTGTCGCCGTCTATCAGGATCCGGGAGAAACGGCAGGCCCGCCTCTCTATTGAGAAAGTGGAGTCCAGCACCATTGCATAAGCACCCGGCGAGGGTATCACAGCCGGGTGGTCATCACGGCTCCAGGAGATGGGCCTCTCGGACCAGTGCATGAACTGGGGGACCTTCGAGGCAACAACATTCAGCTCGCGGTGGTGATGGCGCCGGCTGTGCTTGTTGTCGGCTTCACTGGTGAAGACGACGTAGGTGGCGTTGGCGTCGGGGAACTTGTCTTGGAGCTTGCTGACTGGGCGGGGCACCGGCTGCTGAGGAGTCAGAGCTGTCGCGCCGGCTGGAGGAGGCAGCAGGCCCTCACCCTTGGCGATTCTGGCGAGCCAGTTGCACTGTCGGGTGGTGTGGTTAGACGGCCTCGCCCCGCTGTGGAACTTGCACGGGGCATCGAGGGTCTGCTCAAAGGAGAAGGCCGGCAGCCAGGCCCCCTTGCCGCCCCGCTGACGCTTGGGGCCGGGTTGGCATGCCAGCTGCTCGTCCTCGATGGTCGCCACTTGCCGGTTGCTGGAAGCCGGCTGCTTGGCCTTGTGCTTGCTGTCGTTTGGCTGCTGGCACTGGTTGGAGTCACCGGCCGGCGTTTAGGGAACCGGCGGGAGCACCTTCCCGGACGCGTCAACCCAGATATCCGACTTCATGGAGGAGTCGGCGGTGGCTTACTTGTCCTCCACGACCAGGAGCTCGTCCAATGTAGTCGGCTCGTCACACAGAAGCTTGTGCTTGAGCAGGGTGCCCTCTCTACACCCGGTGGTGAAGTACTCGATGGCCTGCACCTCATGCACCCCTTCGCAGGAGTTGCGTAGCTCGGCCCAGCACGTCAGGTAGTCGCGGGTGGACTCGGTCGGGCCCTGAACACACATGGAGAGCTGGCGTGGCTTGGGGGGCCGCTTGTAGGTGCTGGTGAAGTTGCGGACGAAGACGTCGGCGAAGTCCAACCAGCTGTTAACGCTGTAGGGTTTGAGGCTGTTCAGCCATGTCCGGGTCGTGCCCTGGAGCATGAGCGGAACATACTTCATGGCAACGCGCTTGTTGTCATTTCCTATGCTGACTGCCGTAGCGTAGTCGGTTAGCCAGTCCTCCGGCTTCACGGAGCCGGTGTACTTGGGAGTGTCTCTGGGGAGTGAGAACCCTTTGGGAAAGGGCTCGTCGCGGATGCGTGGGCCGAAGCAGGCCGGGCCGACAGTGTCCTCCTCCTCGACCGCCAGGGACCGAGCTAGCCGCTAGATCCGGTGGCGGGCATCATTCTCGCCGACTCCTTCATGGGGGCCTAATCGGCTCCTGAGAATCGGGTGGTCTACTGGCGCCGGAGAGGCCGGCCTCTCCCTGCGAGGGGGAGGCGGACGCTCATCCTGCTGGCATCGGTCCTCCACTCTTGGGGGGGCTTGCCGGCTGTTGACAACCGTCAGGCGGGTGCGCCGGCTGCGGCTGGCGGCCGGCTCCTGGTTCCGCTGGTCGCGGTCGCCGCCGCTTGGGGACCGGGAGGTCGCTACATGCTCGCGACAGGGTGGAGGGTTCCATTCCGGGAGCTCGGCCTGCCGGCCGGCTCCCGCCACGCGGTTGCACGCGTCTTGCTGCGTGTTCGCAGCGTCGAGCAGTTCCTGGAGGTGGTCTAGCTGACTGCGCTGTTCATCGCCCTCCAGGTTCTCGAGTTCTTCTGCTGCCGCTTGTGCGGCGCGCAGGTTCTGCACGGGGGTGTCGTAGATCGGGCGTCCGACCACCAGCATGCTGGCAATGGCCGCGCCGCGTTGCCGGATGGCGCCGGCTCGGCTAGGCTCAGCCGCAGCCGGTGTGTCGCCAGCTATGCGGTCAATCTCGCGCTGGTTGGCCTCAGCGCGGCACTTCATGGCCGCCATCTTGGTGGCGCTGTCGAGGAGCTTGACGCGGATTTCTTCTAGCGCCGCCGCGTCGGCATTGGCTCCGACGGGGGCCACCATGTCCTGCATCGCAGCTCGCAACGGGTCCTGGATGGCCCCGTCAGAGGCCTGGCTGTGGCCTATGACCAGCACCTCCGCAATGATGCCGGCGTCGGCGTCGCTGGCGACAGGAGGGAGCGGATCATCAACGACCACCACGTTGGCGGGGAACCCGTCGGTGGAAGCTGCTTTGGAGATGGTGAGCTTCTAGAAAATCTTGGAGAGGGGGTCAACTTAGCGGAGGGCCTTGGCATCGGAGGCGGGCTCGTCGGAGAGGCTGGCCTTGCCGAAGAGGTCGACAAAGCAGCTCGCGGGGTAGGCAGCCCCCACGTCGGGCAGTGCGCTGGTGCAAGTGCAAGCAGGCGCGCCGAGCTGGCCGATGAGGCCGGCCGCGACATGCTCGCCGCAAAGGAAGAGGGTTCCCGTCCAGAACGTGTCTCCGGCCGACGCTGCGTTAGGCCCCACGGTGGGCGCCAACTGTCGGGGTATTCTCGCGACAGATGCCAGGCGGTGGCTGATCATGGATGGGGCCAAGAGGACGTCGTCGGGCCCTGGAAGCGGGAATGAGCACGAGCTAGATCGCACACAAGACGTACCCAGGTTCGGGGCTCTCCGGGGAGATAACACCCCTAGTCCTGCTCTGCGGGGTCTCCGCATGATGACTAGGATCAAATGGTGGCTACAAGGTTGCTCCTTGAGCTGCGCTGCTAGAGGAGGAAGAAGGGCAGAGCTACTACCTTCCTCTGTCTAGCTATGGTGTGTGTGAATGGCGTGTGGGCTAAACCCTTTGCATGGGTGATCCTGGGGGCTTATATAGGCCTGCCCCCCAGGGGTACAATGGTAACACGGCCAGGTGTAGGAGCCGGATGTCAGTGTCTAGGGTCACCGGGTTCTCCGTCGGCTGCTAGGGCCCGCCGCCGGAGGGCCCCGCTGGCTGCCGAGAATTCGGTCGACAGTTAGGGCCCGCCGCCTGTGGGCCATGCTGATTGCCTTTTGCTGTAGCGTCGTACTTGATGACGGGGGCCGCGTCAGGAATCGTATGGCCACAGTCTCGCCGTCTGACGGGTTGGTGGCCGCTTGGTCAGCGCACGCTGTAGCCATGCTCCATCCTGTCGGAGCAGGTGAGTGCAGACTTCGAGGGGAGGGGGAAGGCCGCCTGCTGGGGGCCGATGCGCCCCCGAAGCCGCCTTCCAGGAATGTGTCGTCTTTCGGGAGCTCACGGACAGGTAGGGCCCACCGCCTGCGGGCCGTACTGATTGCCTTTTGCTGTAGCAGGGCCCTTCCTGATGGGGGCCATGCTGAGGGTCGTATGGCTACAGTCCTGCGTATGGCAGGTGGGTGACCGCTTGGTCAGCTCGCACTGTAGCCATGCCCCCTGGGATTTGGGGGTGAGGCTGGCCCTGTAGCCATGCTCCGTCTCGTCGTAGTGGTTGAGTGCAGACTCCGAGGGAAGGAGGGTCCGTCTGCTAGGAGCCGGCCTCCCTCGAAGCCGCCTCCTAAGGGTGCTTCGCCTTCTGGGAGCCGGCCGCTTGGGCCCAGCCGACCCGATGAGCCGACCGCGTGTTGGGAAGGCGTGAGGGGCTTTGCTAGCCCCGATATCTTGAAATGCTAAGGGATGTGGATGAGGCTTCCCGTGGTCAATCCCTCCGACACTCGTTGCTCTAGGAATTCTCTGTTTGCAAATAAGAAGACATACACAAACAGTTAGATCAACACAGTGAATCATGTGAAACAACATGGAAAGAAAAAAGAACGTAGCACTTGGGCGGCCAATGCTTACCAAGAAGGTGGAGATGTTGGTTTTTGTAAGGACTTTGGTATATGCAGTGCGAACTGCAGCCCAGTCTGTTGCCGGTGCAACTGCTGGTTCCGTTGCCGCTGTATGGGCCGGAGCAGATGCAAGTGCAACTTCAAGTGCTGTTGCAGGTGCTGGAGCCATTGCTGGTGCCCGTGCCGGTATGAGCAAGGCGGATCCGCATGGTAGAGCGTGTCCACTGTTTCTGAAGAAAAAAAATGATTATAGCAAGCGTTTCCACTCTTACGACGGAGGAGTGCAAAACACGGCAGCCACTTGAACTTACACAATACTCCTACTACTAGGCATGTGCAGTGGTTCTTACATCAGTACTACATAATCTTGTTGCTAGTGTAGTAAGATATGACGATAACAAATGATGTTGTGCGCATGTCAACTATATGAACAGTAATGTAACATACCCCTTTTTTTGACTATACGGTCGAGAATGAACGGTGAGATCAATGTTAACAGAACTAGGTCTACAGCGCACGGAGAGTACGGTGCTACAGTACTGCACGGAACATGAACCATATGAAGCACGAATCAGTGTTAGGCAGGGTGTATGAAGGGTGCATGGGAAGGGAGCAAAAGTTCCCTTCTTGACCCACTTTTGGGTGTTTGGCAGAGTGCATGAAGGGTGCATGAGTCCACACTAGTAGGTTAACACAAATACACTAGGAGCATGCATGAAGTGGGGTGCTGAGATGAGCATGCACGAAGAGGGAACAACTATATTGAGATGAGAATGCAACCAAACACACCCACACGCTTTGTGCTACAGTGACTGATCTGCACCGTCTGAGTTTGATCCAACAGTCATGTTGTGTCGAGACATGGACATGCCCATATAGAGGACGCCTAAACACCATCGAAGTCCCTCTGCTTCTCGAGGCGCATGATGTTGGTGATGCAGGGTGCCACCGCTCACAGAGCCTGCTCCCGGTCGATGGGAGCTAGCTCGTCAAAGACGGCGTCCAATGGCACGAATGGATTCCGATGACGAAGCCCTGAGAGGATTCACGCGGCAACGGCGACGGCAGCCCGCAACCCCTCCTTGTCCAACTCCACCCCCACCATCGCGAGGAGACGACTCAGCTCCTCGAAGATATAGGTGAAGAAGGAGAACAGGTCAGGAAGCCGCAGCTCGTTGAAGTCGATGGGGTGGTCGAATGGGTTTAGCCCGACGGCCGACATGGTCGTGCTAGCACGACGGTAGGCATCGCGCAGCCGCAACACGTGCGTGGCAACATGGTCCACCAAGTGGTTGTGGCGATCCTGGACCTCGTCACGATCGGCCGGCTCGCGCTCCAGCCGGCTCGCTTGACCGCCTATCGTATCTCTCGCTTTCTGCAGCAACGCCGCCGATGCCTCGAGCATCTTTGTGGTGGACGCCTGCCGCTTTTGAAGCTCTGTGAACTCCCGCACATAAAGGAGGAACATGGCACTCCTCTCCTCCTTGAGCTCACGGAGCTCCACGTCCTTGGCCCTGAGCTCCGCATCCTTGGCCTAGAGCTCCTGTGTCAGGCGCCTCACCTCAGACCCCGTGTTCTGGTGTGCCGTCATGGAATTAGGTAGAAGCAATGGGGAGAGGAAGCAAAGGGGGAAAAATGGCTGAAAGGCAATGCAATCTACGGGAAGGTGGAGGGAGCCAGCCGAGGAGCGGGGTGAATCTTTTGGTTTTCACCATGGGAAAACACCAGTCGATGACTTTTCACATCAGGGAGCAGTGGGTTTTACAGGCGGAGTCATCATGACTAATTGCTGCCGCGCCTGCTCCCGTCAATCAAAATAATAAAAATCCTGCCATGCCTGCCTGACCCAAAGACCAGAGCAACGCCGCGGTGGATATTTAAATTTACCTGCCGGCAAGGAGAGAAAAAAGGGGTGAAAAGACAAATGTGGCGGCGGCCTAGCTAATCGGTCGCACTAGCCCAACTAGCTAGCCACCGTGCTTCACTGATGTACTTGGCGGGAAAGGTGGGCTTTTGTGATTTGACGACTCATTTACTTGCTTCGGCGCTACGACCGAGGAGGACCCAGAAAACGCGCTGTAGGGCGTCCCACATCTCGGCAAGGAAGAAAATATGTGTGCACCACCCGGGAGGACCCAGAAACCGCGCGGTAGGGTGTGCAACGTCTCGGCACGGAGGAAAAATGTGCGTGTAAAAATATACTTTATCAGACATACTACCTATGGTTCGACTTCGGGACCCAGCCAGTCGGTCGAAAACACCCCACTAGCCACACAGCTTCATCATTCTAATGTGGCACGGAGGATAGGCGTGGTTAGCTCCTCTCGACCAGCCACAACGTCTCTTGTTCTAGGCGATTCTTCTATTTTCCAAGCATTTTTTTAGTTACTAGCAATGTGCCCGTGCGTTGCAACGGATCCAAAGTAGAATAGTACTTGCTCACAAACTTGAAAGAAAACACTCTTGCTTTGATATACATATATACCACTAAAAATATATTACTTTTCACTCAAAATATATTTCTCAGGCTGTTTTGATGAGGTGAGGTGAGGGATGTGGTTGCTTATAAGATAATAAGGGGTTTTCTGCAAATTGGAGCAGAGAAGTGGGCTATTGTTGCAAAAATCCACAACTTACCTCACAGCCGTTAGATGCAGATCTAATGGTCAGAAATGACGGATGGCAGACACACCATCATCATCAACTGAGTCTTTTATAGGAGTAGAGATAATAACACCACGGCAAGCTCGCGCCGCTCTTCGTGTGTGCCCGTGCGTCTAAAGGTTAGACGATGGAGAGGAGAGAGATATCGCAGACATGGGACCCACCAGTAAGTAAGTCAACGGTCATGCACGTGTTGACGAGCCACTCCCTCTACTCTACTCAACGTAATACTGTATAAATCAAGTTATGCGACAAAGCCAACAACCGTTGCTATTTTAGGCTATCGACTTACGCTTTGTAGTCTAGGTTGCCAGTTCGAATCTCGTCTTTCAGATTTGCTAGTTTTAGGTCCAAATTTGATCAATGACAAGTGGGACCCCCGTGTATTGTTCCGATATTTCAGTGTAGGTTGTTTTTTTTGCACAAACACTTTGCGCGGTTAGACAAGTAACGGCACCAGTTACACGTATTTTGCAAGTTTAGGAACAAAAATGACAGCGGCATAGAATATCACATCCACCCCGCAGCTTAGATGCTATGGTGATACGAGTTTTACGTCGTTGGATCTGAGATCCAATGGCTTGGTAGTAGTCTTTGTAATTATGCGCAATTTCCAAACTCTCCAAGGTTTTTTTTGCAAATAAAACATTCAAGCCTCATGTGTGCCGCTGCATCTTGGATCCAACGGCTCCTAGTAGCTCATATTAGGTGCTCCCAGTAGCTTAATTAGCCGCTACAGTGATACGAGCATGTAGGTCGTATGATCTGTGATCAGATGCCACATGCGTAGTACTTGTACTTTCTGTGCAATTCCCAAACACTTTGAGGCCTATGTTGCAAAAACATTCAAACCTCCTACTGTGAGCCGTTAGATCTCCCGGGAACTCGTATCACCATAGAATCTATGGTGCGGGAGCACTTCATATTCTCCCATGCGAGAAAACATCAGGTGCTCTCGCAGCTTGGATCCTATGGTGATACGAGCTTCGAGGTTGTTCGATGTGAGATCCAATGGCATCTGAGCAGTCTTTGTGCTTGTAAGCAGTGGCCGAACTCTTTCGGGGCTTTTCTGCAAAAAAACATTAGAACCACCAAGGAGTTGTTGGATCACAGATCCAACGGCTCCGAAGAGCTTGTATCACCAAAGCATCTAAGGTGTGGTAGCACATGATATTCTTACATACAGGAGAATATGAGGTCCTCCTTCATCTTAGATGCTACGGTGATACGAGCTTCGAGGTCGTTGGATATGGGATCCAAGGGCATCTGAGTAGTTTTTTGTACAAATTGTGTGCAATTCTCAAACTCATCAAGGTTTCCTGTAAAAATATTAAGACATCCTGTGAGCTACTATATCTCAGATCTACAAGCTCCAAGGAACTCATATCAGCATATAGCATCTAAGGTGTGGGGGCACCTGATATTCTCCCGGGGAGGGGGGTGCACAACCAATCGGTGTTTGGGAGGGTGGGGACAAATATAATGTTCAAAAAATATAATCTAAATAATCCTAAACAGAGCTTCACAATTTTATCTAAGGTCGAGGGGTAACCCCCGACAATCTACATAGCTCCACCTATGCAAGAGGTGTAGTGCGAGCATCTATGTGTGAGAGAGACGACGCGAAAAAGCGAGGTCAATCGAGTCATTTATAGAGGGAGATATCGAGGGAGTGTGGCCTAGCGTACACTCGAATGTTCAAGATGATACACCGAGATATTGTGCGGCGAAGCTGTGGTGAGGGCTGGAGAGAGATAGTTACCGAGAGAGTGGCCTAGATAGACTTTGTGTGTGCGTGCATGGTGAATGTGTTTTACAAAGGCAACACATGTGTCTTGAGAGAGAGAGAGGGAGCGTTTGTCATGGAGGGCACGACAAGGCTGTGTGTGAGAAATACATTTATTGAGAGTGTGAGGGCGGGAGTGACATAAATGGATATCGAAACGTGAAGAGCAATAATGAGTGCGCGTGTGTCGGATACCGATAGCTCTATTAACAAAGAAATGAACATCAATCGATACATGAAGTATGTGTGTGTGTGCGTGGGGGTGGGGGGTCGATGGAGAGACCTAAACACAACATTCGCATGTATGTAGTACTAGACTTAATATTCATGTTTTAGTTTCCTGTTCATTTTAAATATTGAATTGAGGACCATGCATGGCTTACATTTTACTCCCTTCGTTCCTAAATATTTGTCTTTTTAGAGATTTCAAATGGACTGCCACATACGGATGTATATAGACATATTTTAGAGTGTAGATTCACTCATTTTGCTCCGTATGTAGTCACTTGTTGAAATCTCTAAAAGACAAATATTTAGGAACAGAGGGAGTATTTTTGAATTCGTGTCATACATGCATGGTTTGGAAAAATAGATGCACTATACTTACTGGATTGTTGTTGTATTTGTGTGTGTGTGTGTGTGTGTGTGGTCATATGCTTGATACATACAAAGTTTTCTCACCGCCATACCGTTCGTCTTTTAAATTTGAATTTGCAATGAAAAACTTACTGGGGATACCATGAAATGTGAATTCCACATTGAGATCACTATATCACAAACTCACTCTAATTCAAGAACTCATCATAAATCAATTACCGTGCCTTTTGGAATGACCAGTAATTTGCAAGGAAAATACGGGCATTGTAATACATTTAGATTCATTCGGCAATTTGAAAGATTCCTTTTGTATAATCGAATGGTAGCACCCAACTGCGTACCAGCCAGATCCGCGCTCGTGTTGATCCTCAAAAAAAAAACCGGGCTCGTGTCCTTCTGGTGGCGTGCATGGTACGCACATTAGCCAACCCCAACCACTCGAGCCTTCGCGTTTCGAGTCGAAATATCTGGCGGCCAGAATTCTAGCCCTAGGAAATTCCCCTCATGTCCCCGGTCCATAATAACTACCGATGAACAATGGAGGGATGCTTTAGTAACTAGACAATGTTACCTACCGTGCCGAGCATGGTTCAATTCCCTCGGTCGCCGCTACCCAAGGTCACCCATCAACTCCATTGCCTAGTACTAATAGGAGTACTACACCAGGATGAGCACATAATTGAGCCCCGTTTGTTCGTGTCTAGTACTTGAGTTAATATATCAGGGAATGCATTGGTACGAAGGCATTATCCTTTTACTCTGCATATATAACTTGTCTGAAGTCTAACTAAGCAAAATGTTTGACCAAATCCTTTCTTAAGAAATATTAACATCTACAACAGTAAAGATGTATCACTTGAAAATTTATTGCATGATGCAGGTTATGATATTGTTTCAAATCTTGGATTTTAAATTTCGGAAAATCCAAAAGTGACCTGAAATTCATGAAACTGAGCATGGTCTCGTGATATGCCACAAATATGCTATCATAATTTTTTTGTTCAATTTGAGACAAGCTGCTTATGAAAAGTTGCACAAATGAAGAGCCAAGGTATTTTGGAACAAAGACCTCTCACGTTAACGCGAACGCTTTCACTATTCAAACTGTGGGCGTTTACGTGCCACCACGAGTCCCGCTTCTCATCGGCAGGTGTTGTCCGAGCAAGCGTGTGAGTCGACGGGAGGCGTGCGTGCAGACCGCTGCGCTGGCTGACCGGGAGGCGTGCGAGCAGGCCGCTGCGCAGGCACACCGGGAGGCGAGCCCTTTGACCAGGCACGGCCGCCACCTTCGTCCCAACTGCCCCCACTTTCAATGGCGTTGGCACTGCAGTTTAAAATCACCCCCGCACTACCTGGTATCGCTACAATCTTCTTTCTTCCTCTCCGATTCTCCTGTCGTCTACCTCCAACCAGCCAGACCTAACCATACGCCATGCCGCATCATGATGGTCTGCCCTTAGTCTACCAATTTCCTGAGGAAGACACCCAGCCGGAGTCTCAAGAACATAAGGCGCTTTGGGACAAGCTTGAACTGGCCTTGCGGGAAGACACCGTGCCTGTCCCCGCTCCCGTTCCGGCTCCCGTCACCCCGACTGCGCCAGCGCCCATCCCCGTGGCATTGATGGGCTAGGAGCCGCACATTCTCGCCAAGCTTGATGCCACGGGGTTCCATGAGGTCCCCGCCGACTTTCACATGCCCGTGCACCTGCCAGCGCATGCGCCTGCGCATGCACTGACGCGCGCACCCATGCCGGTGCCCGTGTACCTGCCAGCGGATGCGCTTGCGCGTGCACTGACGCGTGCGCCCGTGCCAGTGCCCGTGCACACGAATGTCTCTGTCGTGCCGTTGCCAACGCCTGTCCCCGCGCACGTGCCAGTGCCCTCCTCAGCGGCATGGATCGCCGTCGTCGACTGCTTCCTTGCACCAACGCCAGTTGCCTCCTCCCACCAGTTGACTCTCTCCTGGAGACCGAAGTCCAGAACATTCTGGCCTTCCTTGAAGCTAGGGCCAACCTTCAGGAGTACGCCAACAACGGCGCAAGACACCGCCGTCGCCGTCGGTCAGTCGCCTGACAGCACACAGAGCACGGCAGAGGAGCCGCTTCCCACCGCAAGACGCCCGCGCCGCTGCAGCGTAATCTAAATTTGCCATGAAAAACGTTCGGATTGCCATGCTTAAAATCCGAACGTTTGGGATTTATCATTTCCGTTTATTTTAGTTCGATCGTCTTATGAATGTAAAGTCGGAGTCAGACTAAATGAAATCTATGGTTTGATCGATTGAATATTCTGCTAGAGCTGTATCAAATTAAATATAAAACGTAATCAAGCCACATGTATTCCTTCTCATCACAAACATTTCATATTCAATACCACGTCAATTCCAAATATTTTTTTAGGGAAGTCAATTCCAAATACTTGTAGGGCGCGACCAGTCCCCTTGTTCGAGCACTAGGCGATACATCTATTTATCCACGCATTTAAGTATGACGGAGTAGTAGATAAATAGTACTACAACTAGCCTAACTTGTCCGTCATGGTCACTTTTCTTCCTAAACTTGTTACATGTATAATACTACTAGTACATGAAACTGGTGCCGTAACTTGTGAACGCGTCCAGATATGGTCAACGGCAACGTCACCCGCTCGTTCTTCGTGTTTGCCTATGTGTCTTAACGTAGAAGGGGAGGTGAGAGAGAGAGAGAGAGAGAGCAGACATGGAACCCACCAGTAAGTGAAGGCAAATAGTACGTGCTAACGAGCCGGTCCCACGAATGTACTAAAATTAATATTAAAACATGTTATCCATTAAATAGGCTGTGGTAATATAAAAACATTATATCAACAAAGGGGGGTACAACAAACGTTGCTACTATGTTGCATATTGACGTGCGGCTTGAAGGCCCTGGTCGCATGTTCGATCCTCGTCCTTTTTCATTTTTAATTTATATATGGGTTCAAATTTGTTCCATGACAGGTGGGCCACTCAGTGTGTAGTTTGTAGCACTTTAATTTGTGGGTCGAAATTTGTTCCATTACAGGTGGACTATCGGTGTGTAGTTTGTAGCTTATTTGTAATAATTAAAGAGAACAACAGAGTTTTTTGCAAAAATACCATGGTGCGATGTGGAAGGTGAGAAAGGACGTGCGAGAGAGCGGTGACCAAGCCAGAGGGAAATCAATTGGGGGAGGTGTGGGGGTTGCAATGGTGTTTGGAGTAGTTGTGGGCCGAATGCTACGAAAATATAATCTAAACCCACCGGAATAAATGCCTTCACAAATTAATCCAAGGTTGGAGTCCCCCTCGCAATGTAAATAGCTCCGTCTTTGCGAGGGATGGAGAGGTAGCTTCAATGTGTGGAAGATACGGCGTGAGAAAGCAAGGTCAATCGAGACACGGATAGATAGAGAGACAAAGTGAGTGTGGTCCGGCATTCGTTGAAAAGATATATATGCTCTGGAGAGATATTGTCCGATTGAGTTTTTGGGAAGGGTGAGGGCTGTAAGATAGAGCTTGAGAGATGATCCAGTCACAGACATGTAGATATATTTTGTGCATGGGAGGAAGCAAGGTCAATTGATACATAGATAAAGGGAGAGAGATTGAGCGAGTGTGGGTCATCATGCGATCAAAAGAGTGAGACAGGTTGGAGAGAGTGACCTAGATAGACAATGTGCGTGAGAGAGTATACAATATGAATATGTCGAATTGGGCTCAAACATGGAGATATATCGTTTGTGCCTGAGAAAGAGCGAGGTCAATCGAGACATATACATATATATATATATATATATATATATATACATATATATATATATATAGAGAGAGAGAGAGAGATTGAGCGAGCGTGGCCCGCCATGAGGTCGAAAGAGAGGGGGTGGCTTGGATGGACTGACCAATATAGACAATCTACGTGAGAGAGTATAGAGTGTGTCGATCGAGGCCCGAACAGGGAGATATATCATTTGTGTGTGAGAGAAAGCGAGGTTAATCAAGACGTAGATAGAGAGAGCGAGATTGAGCGAGTGTGGGCCGCCGTGCAGAAGAAAGAGTGAGACAGTCTCGAGAGAGTGACCTAGATAGACAATGTGCGTGCGTGCGCACGAGAGGGGGGGGGTCGAGATAGGTAATGCATGTATCTAGCGAGAGAGGGTGGGAGGGAGAGAGAGAGAGAGAGAGCTCGGCATGGAGTGCAATGGCGGGTGTGTGAGAGAGATACATTTGGTAACAGATTGGAAAAAGGGGGTTGTGTAGTTGAGAGAGTTAGAGATCAAAACATGGAGAGAAAGAATGAACGTGTATCGGAAACCAATAGATTTCTAAGGTGGTTAGGAGAGGAAGATTAATCGATACAGGAAGTATGTAGCGTGTGTGCCGAGGGGGGTGGGGCTAAAAACAACATTTGAATGTAGATAGTACGAGACTTAATATCGACGTTTCAATTTAGTGTACATTGTAATTTGAATTGAGGACCATGCATATGGCTTCCATAATTATTTTGAATTCGTGCCATACTAGGTTTGGAAAAGTTGACATTGACTCGATTGTTGTGCTATTTTGTAGGTCATATGTTTGAATCCATCCAAAGTTTTCTCACTACCATGGTGTTCATATTATACATATGAAATTGTATTAAAAAAGTAGCGTGGATACCGTGAAATGCAAAATCCACGTTAGAATTGGAGATCGCTATGTGACACACACTCTAATTCAAATAACTCCTCATTAATTAATTTATAATATCTCATTTCGAATGACTAATTGTTTGCAAGGAAAACACGGGCATGGTAATACATACAGATTCATTTGCAAATGAAAGAAGATTCATTTGCATTCTCAAATGTAGGCGCACCAGGCAGACCAGTCGTGTCGTGGTGGTCGCGTGTGTCGTACGGATGCTAGCACCTAGACACCCACCCCCCTCCCTCCCTCCCCCCCACCCCCCCAGAAAAAAGAACGACAACAAAAAAAGTTTGCGCTTCCATGTTTCGGATTTAAATATCTGGCGGCCCCAATTCCAGCCCTGCAAAATCTCCCTTCTCCGCCGTCACCTTCCGCACCCAGAGCGCTCAAATCCCTAATTCGCCGCCAACCCAAGCAAAGTTTGAATCGCCCCTCGTCTCGTTTCTTTCCACACCTCTGTGCCGGACGACGATGACGAATACGACGGTCGCGCTTCACCACCGCACTGGAGCTACGTCATATATGCCCTCGTCCACCGCACCAGGTGGTCACCGACAACGTCGGCCACCGCAACCGACGTGCCTCACAGACACCGACTTCCACCGCATCAGGTGCGCTTCACCGACGCCGTCTCCCACCTCACCGGGGCTACTTCACCGAGCACATCGTCGCACCTCCACCCCCCGAGGCCGTTGGGGCTTCACCAACGGTCTCATCCACTGCATCGTAGCGCTCCGCTGCTGCTCAAGATCTGCATCCGTGCGTGGCCAGCCAACGCCAGCGCATCACCCTCAACGGCTCTGAAGTGACCTGCACTCTAGCTAGGCGAGCATGCCCAAACGCCGGCCCGAACTAGGTATCCACATATCACTCCCTTGTACACTGTTCCGACGATGTTTGGATATCCTTTTACTGCTGTCTTAGCTTACACGCCTATGCAACTCTGACATTAACTCTTATTTCTTCTGGAGATATCATCTGAAACAAGCAAAACCATTTTTTAGCGAAGCATGACAGCTCTACGGGATCTGGTACACATCCTGCACACCGGTATAAACTTGTAAGTACCTGTCCTCTGGTACAATAGCAAGGTCGATTCCTCTTATTTGATCAACCATTCGCCGTATCAAAAATGCAGAGGGGATGCAAGTAGCACAAGGCCTGCACATCCAAGCAAGTGGTAACATGGACTTGTACATGGAACATCCCAAGCGCAGGCAGAGCTGCAGTGAGCCTGTACAACGAGCTAGCGTAAGTCCCTACATTTTATTTAATTAGTACTGGCCTGCATGTACACTACTAGGAAAAGGGCTATAGCTGATATGGACATTAATGGCGCACATGTATCTGGTGCGCCACTGCATATAGCAGTGGCGCACCAGATACATGTGCGCCATTAGTGTCCTCATTACTAATGGCGCACCAGACACACGGTGCGTCATTACTAGCAAAATTTTTTTTCCAAAACTATTAATGGCGCACCAGGGCATGGTGCGCCATTACTAGTTTTAACTAGTAATGGCGCACCACACACTCCGTGCGCCACTACTAACAAATTTTTTTTACTTTTTTTTTCAAAACTAGTAATGGCGCACCGGGGCACAGTGCGCCATTACTAGTTCAAACTAGTAATGGCGCACTATCCACTGGTGCGCCACTACTAAACATTTTATTTTTATTTTTTTTGCAAAACTAGTAATGGTGCACCACGTAACAGGTGCGCCATTAGTAACCAGGGTTACTAATGGCGCACCTGTTACGTGGTGCGCCATTACTAACTTTCTGAGTCTTACAATTTATTCACCAAATGCACCCCCCCCCCTCGTGGACCGCCTTTTCAGTTTAAAAAAAAATAAAACAAAATGATAGAAATGTCAAAAAAATAAAAAAAATAAGATTCCCATGTGATATGTGGTCTAGTTGTTAGCAAAATTTACAAACATGAATTTTTGACTTTTTTGCAAAATCTCTTGAGAATTTGTAAAATGGACATAACTTTTGCATACGAACTCCGATGAAAAAGTTTTTTATATGAAAAATCATCTACTCGAAAAGTTACATCCGAATTTAATGGGGGAACTCTGTTAAACATTTTCAGAAACCCCAAAAACCTAACAGAACGAAAGATACGGAGCTTTTAAGATCTAGAGGGGAAAAAATCGAAAAAATTTCAAACTTACCAGTGGCGCACCATTTGCTAGGTGCGCCACTAGTAACAAAAAAAATTGGTTTTGAAAATTTTTTTTGGAATTTTTTTTCAAAATATGATACGTAATATGACGGGGACGTTTGAAATATTTTTTCAAAATTTCATCACACTAATGAACATGTACAAAGTCCTAGACATCAACAAGGTTTAATAGGATTGATATCATATATATATCAACAAGTGCTTGTTAAGTGAGGTGGTGCTGGGGTTGGATAGAACTGCGAAGTTAAGCGTGCTCGGGCTAGAGTAGTGTGAGGATGGGTGACCTTCCGGGAAGTTTGACCACTTAGTGCGATTTGACTTGAGATTAAGCATATTGAACCGAGATTAAGAAAAAAACGAAAAAAAAAATGAAAAAAATTTGTTAGTAATGGCGCACTTCTATGTGGTGCGCCATTACTATCTGACTTAGTAATGGCGCACCACATAGAAGTGCGCCATTAGTAACCCAGAGCACAAGGTAAATATGGCCCCCTGGGAGGCATACTAATGGCGCACCAGGGGACATACTAATGGCGCACTTCCTGGTGCGCCACTACTGTCTGGTATACTAATGGCGCACCAGGGATGCGCCATTAGTATTAGTTACTAATGGCGTGATGATAGTGGCGCACCTGTAGTGCGCCATTCATGGCCAAAACAGGTGCGCCACTAGTAGGCCTTTTCCTAGTAGTGGTATGATTTGTGTGCAGTGGCGGATCCACGAATTCAAGTTACCAGGGGAGAAAATTTAACTTAAAAAATACGAAGGCACTTGCACTCTATAAATCAACATAACTTGAGAAATGTGAAGCTACATGCACTTTGAAAACCAGCTAATGATCCAAAGTAGTTCCAGATTATAAAACACTAAATGATGTAAGCACCAAAAAATGCAAAATGCAACATGGTGTACAAGGACTACTAACATGGACTATACCTGCTTGAATTATTCGTTCTCTGGCTAAAAATATCAAAGTGTAATTGCACCTATAACCAGTGCGCAAACTACATATCAATATATCTATCCTGCACAAGTATGCCAATAGTTTCAAACAACAGATTAGAAAAGTATTTATGCTACGTTGTCATGATACGGGGACTTTCTAGTAGATGGCCTCAACATTTCCTCAAGCCATGAAAATGTACTATAATTTGCTGGTTTATAGATCTGAAAATATATGATGGAAAATAGACCCGGGGGCCATAGGTTTCACTAGAGGCTTCTCTCTTGAAGGCAAATAATACGGTGGGTGAACAAATTACTGTCGAGTAATTGACAGAAAAGCGCAAAGTTATGATGATATCCAAGGCAATGATTATGCATATAGGCATCACGTCCGTGTCAAGTAGACCGAAACGATTCTGCATCTACTACTATTACTCCACACATCGACCGACTCATGCCTGCATCTAGAGTATTAAGTTCAAGAGAACAGAGTAATGCATTAAGTAAGATGACATGATGTAGAGGGATAAACTCAAGCAATATGATGAAAACCCCATCTTTTTATCCTTGATGGCACCAATACAATACATGCCTCGCTACCCCTACTATGTCACTGGGTGAGGACACCGCAAGATTGAACCCAAAACTAAGCACCTCTCCCATTGCAAGAAATACCAATCTAGTTGGCTAAACCAACCAATAATTCGAAGAGAAATACAAAGATATCAAATCATGCATATCAGAATTCAGAGAAGATTCAAATAATATTCATAGATAATCTGATGATAAATCCATAATTCATCGGATCTCAACAAACACATCGCAAAAGAATATTACATTGGATAGAACTCCAGGAACATCAAGGAGAACATGGTATTGAAGATCAAAGAGAGATAAGAAGCCATCTAGCTACTAGCTATGGACCCGTAGGTCTGAGGTAAACTACTCACGCTTCATTGGAAGGGCAATAGGATTGATGTAGATGCCCTCCGTGATCGAATCTTCCTCCAGTAGATCGCCGGAAAAGGCCCCAATATGGGATCTCACGGGTACAGAAGGTTGCGTCAGCGAAAAAGTATTTTCGTGGATGCCTCTGATGGTTTGAGAATATATGGGAATTTATAGTCCGAAGAATAGGGTTAGAGGAGCTCCGAGGGACCCACAAGGCAGGGCCCCCCTGTGGTGCGCCCTGCACCCTTGCCGTCGCCTCGGGACTCCTTTGCCTTGGTCTCCAAGTCCTACGTGTGTCTTCTGGTCCAAGAAAAATCATCGTAAAGTTTTATTCCGTTTGCACTCCGTTTGATATTCCTTTTCTGCGAAACTCAAAAACAAGGAAAAAACAGAAATTGGCACTGGGCTCTGGGTTAATAAGTTAGTCCCAAAAATAATATAAAATAGCATATTAATGCATATAAAACATCCAAAATAGATAATATAATAGCATGGAACAATCAAAAATTATAGATACGTTGGAGACGTATCAGTTAGATTTTATCTTAATACTTTTCTCTTAGTTGCGGATGCTTGCGAGGGGGTTAATCATAAGTAGGAGGTTTGTTCAAGTAAGAACAGCACCTCAGCACCGGTCCACCCACATATCAAATTATCAAAGTAGCGAACACGAATCAAACCAACATGATGAAAGTGATATGATGAAATTCCCGTGTACCCTCAAAATGCTTTGCTTATCATAAGAGACCGTTTTGGCCTGTCCTTTGCCACAAAAGGATTGTGTTACATTGCTACATAATATTTACCATTACTGTTACTTGCTTGTTACAAATTATCTTGCTATCAAATTATCTGTTACCTACTATTTCAGTGCTTGCAGAAAATACCTTGCTGAAAACCACTTGGCATTTCCTTCTGCTCCTCGTTGGGTTCGACACTCTTACTTATCGAAAGGACTACAATTTATCCCCTATACTTGTGTGTCATCAAGGCTCTTTTCTGGCACCGTTGCCGGGGAGTGAAGCGCTCTTGGTAAGTGGAAATTGGTAAGGAAAAATTATTACTAAGTGCTGAAATTTATTGTCACTTGTTACTATTGAGAATCATCCTTTGAGGGGTTTGTTCGGGGTATCTTCACCTCGACCTGAACCATAATTAGCTACCCCTCAACCTACTACACATACTGAAAATATTGGTTATGAAATTCCTTTGGGTATGATAGAACAACTGCTAGCTAAACCTTATGCAGGAGATGGAACCGAACATCCTGATATGCACTTGATATATGTGGATGAAATTTGTGGATTATTTAAGCTTGCAGGTTTGCCCGGAGATGAAGCTAAGAAGAAGGTTTTCCCTTTATCTTTGAAGGGAAAAGCATTGGCATGGTATAGGCTATGCGATGTTATTGGATCTTGGAACTGGAATCGATTGAAATTGGAATTTCACCAAAAAAATTATCCTAAGCATCTAGTTCATCGTGACGGAATTATATATATAATTTGTGGCCTCGTGAAGGAGAAAGTATCACTCTAGCTTGGGGGAGGCTTAAGTCAATGTTATATTCATGCCCCAATCATGAGCTCTCAAGAGAAATTATCATTCAGAATTTTTATGCTCGGCTTTCTCGTGATGATCAATCCATGCTCGATACATCTTGTACTGGTTCTTTTATGAAGAACACTATTGAATTCAGGTGGGATCTTTTAGAAAGAATTAAACGCAACTCTGAAGATTGGGAACTCGATGAAGGTAAGGAGTTAGGTATTAAGCTTGAATTTGATTGTGTTAAATCTTTTATGAATACCGATGCTTTTCACAAGTTTAGCACTAAATATGGACTTGACTCTGAGATAGTAGCCTCTTTCTGTGAATCATTTGCTACTCATGTTGATCTCCCTAAGGAGAAGTGGTTCAAATATCAATCACCTATTAAATAAGAAATTGAAGAACCGGTTATAGCTAAAGAAGAAACTATTATTTACAATGTTGATCCAGTTGTTCCTACTGCTTATATTGAAAAATCACCTTTTCATGTTAGGATAAAGGAACATGCTAAGGTTTCAACTGTGGTTCGCAAAAGCAATATTAGAGCACCTAAACCTACTGAACAAATTAAAGTAGAACCTAGTGTTGCTATGGTTAAGGATCTCTTGGTAGAAAATATTGATGGGCATGTTATTTACTTCTGTGATGAAGCTGCTAGAATTGCCAAACCTGATGAAAAAGATAAACATAGACCTGTTGTTGGCATGCCTGTTGTCTCAGTTAAAATAGAAGATCATTGTTATCATGGTTTATGTGACTTAGGTGTTAGCATGAGTGCTATTCCCTTTAGCTTATACCAAGAATGACATAGCATCCGCTAAAATAGAAGACATAGATGTCACTATTAAACTTGCTAATAGAGACACCATCACACCACTTGGGATTGTTAGAGATGTTGAAGTATTTTGTGGGAAAATAAAATACCCCACTGATTTTCTAGTTCTTGGTTCCCCACAAGATGATTTCTATCCCATTATCTTTGGTAGACCTTTCTTGAACAATGCCAATGCCACTATATATTGTAATAAACAAACTGTCAAGTGTTAGCTTTGGTGATGAGCCTCATGAGTTTAATATTTCCAAGTTTAATAGACAACCTCATAAGAAAGAATTACCTAGTAAGGATGAAATAATTGGTCTTGCTTCTATTGCCGTGCCTCCTACTGATCCACTAGAACAATATTTGCTAGACCATGAAAATGATATGCATATGCATGAAAGAAATGAAATAGATAAAATTTTCTTTGAACAAAGACCTCTGCTAAAGCACAATTTGCCTATTGAAACTCTAGGAGGTCCTCCTCCACCTAAAGGTGATCCTGTGTTTGAATTAAAACAATTGCCTCACACTTTGAAATATGCTTATCTTGATGAGAAGAAGATATATCCTGTTATTATTAGTGCTAACGTTTCAGAACATGAAGAAGAAAGACTATTGGAAACTTTAAAGAAGCACCGAGCTGCTATTGGATATACAATTGATGATCTTAAGGGCATTAGTCCCACTCTCTGTTGGCACAAGACTAATATGGAACCTGATGCTAAACCCGTTGTCGATCATCAACGACGCTTGAATCCTAAGATGAAAGAAGTGGTAAGAACTGAAATATTAAAGCTTCTGGAAGTAGGTATAATCTATCCTATAGCTGATAGTAGATGGGTAAGCCCCGTTCATTGTGTCCCTAAGAATTGGTGTAAGAAATTAGATGATGCACTTTGGGCTTACAGAACAACATATAAAAATCCTATGGGTATGTCTCCCTATAAAATGGTTTATGGAAAAGCTTGTCATTTGCCTCTTGAGTTAGAACATAAAGCATATTGGGCAATTAAAGAACTCAACTATGAGTTCAAACTTGGCGGTGAAAAGAGGTTATTTGATATTAGCTCACTAGATGAATGGAGAACCCAAGCTTATGAAAATGCCCAGTTATTTAAAGAAAAAGTTAAAAGATGGCATGACAAAAGAATCCAAAAGAGGGAATTTAAAGTTGGAGAATATGTTCTTTTGTACAACTCTCGTTTCGGATTCTTTGCAGGAAAACATCTCTCTAAATGAGAAGGACCATATATCATCGACGAGGTTTATCGCTCTGGAGCTATCAAAACAAATAATGCCAAAGGTACTAACCCGAAGGTGGTCAATGGGCAATGAATTAAACACTATATCTCAGGTACGCCTATTGTCGGTGTCAAAACCGGCAGACCTCGGGGTAGGGGGTCCCGAGCTGTGGATCTAGGATCGATGGGGAACAAGGGACGATGAACACAGTGTTTACCTAGGTTTGGGCCCTCTCGAAGAGGTAATACCCTACATCCTACTTGATTGTATTGGATGTATAATATGGTTTACAGAGTAGATCTTCCTCGAGATCCGTATGAGCTAAACACTAAGGCGATGAGGTGATGAATGTAGCTCTAGCCCTAAGACTAAAAACCCTCGGTTTATATAGACACCGGTAGGGTTAGGGTTACCGACGATAGATTACAATAAGGGTTTAAAGAGATCCTGCACCTTCTTGACTTAGAGGGCACACCACGGCTTCATAGATCTCCTGTCACTATACGGCTCCACCAGTCTGGCCCATGGATAATGGGTCGTCGCCCCGAGGACCCCTTAGTCCATGACTCCCTCAGTAGCCCCCGAACTTGCCTCCAATGCCAAGACTTGTAACCGGCATCCACTCATCCGACTAGTATTCGGCTTGTGAGGCAAGTTCTTCAGTATGTTTCACCCATGTTCGGAACCAAGTGATGTCCGGAATCTGAAACGGCAGTTTTACTTAACACCGAAGTCAATAAAAAAACCGTTCAAGTGTAAATGGTGCCTTCGTCTGACAACTTTTTCTCCTCCAACGAAGAGTCGGTTCCGGCCATAATGCCAAGCAGTTACTATTTCTTGAAGCGCGGCTCAACGCCGACGCCACATTTGGCACGTCCCCTCGAGTTGGAGATCGTGTCCCGCTTTTCGGGGGATATGGTTAATGATTTCGATTCCCCTCCCCGCACATAACGTCACGGGCATATCGGGAAGTGGAGAAGCCAACGGCATAGAAAAAGGGAGGGCTGCTATAGTCTGCATCCCACGCCCTCTTCCATCTTCCGCTCACGCAGACCTTCAGAGCTCCAGCGCCCTTTTTCTCTACTTCCACAGTGAATCCCTTTTTGCGTCCTTCGACCATGGATGGATCTGGAGCCAATGGGAACTGGGAGGCCTCCAGCGTCACCGAGGGGGACATCTTGTAGCTGAAGGAGGCCGGCTATTTGTCAGCCAACATCGCCCATCGGGCCCCCGAAGAGGGCCAGATCATCCCCACGCCCAAGACGGCCAAAAGGGTCGTGATACTCCCCTATATTCTTAGGGGGCTCGGATTTCCTCTGCACCCCTTCCTAAGGGGGTTGATGTTCTTTTACGGGCTAGATTTCCATGATCTAGCCCCCAATTCCCTCCTCCATATCTCGACCTTCATCGTCTTCTATGAAGCGCTGCTTCGAGTTCAGTCGCACTTCGGTTTTTGTCTGAAGGTGTTCAACGTCAAGCCCAAGGTGGTTGGTGGTGAGCATGCGGACTGTGGAGGGGCCATGATTAGTAAACTGACGTGGGTCCAGTGGCCGGACAGCCACTTTGTCGACACCGTCCGGATCTGGCAAAAGGAATGGTTTTACATCACCGAGCCGAGGGAGGCTGCCTGGGGAGCGACCCCCGCATTCAGGTCCGGACCCCCTACCAGATTGGCATCATGGAGCACCAAGAGCCCGGACTGGGGGTGTGTCGCTCACACGAAGGCATTGCAGAAGCGCGTCGATAGCATAATAGACACCGGTGCGAAGCTGGTCGATGTGGTCCAAATCATGTTGCACCGCCGGCTCCTCCCTTGCCAGGAGAGGGCCAAGCCTATGTGGGAGCATGAGCCCGAGGATCCGGCCACCGTGCGACACCTCTACGGCACGACTCCTAACAAAATAAGGGACCAACTATTCCAGCACCAGAAGGAGTGGCTGGTCGAGGGGAAGGATATCGGCCTCGACGCTGCGAATCCCCCAAAGGAGGTAAGCAAAACTCTTCTACAAGGAGTGTTCAGATATTAATACCGCGTTTGATTCAGCATGACCTTGTTATGCGGATTTTGCAGGCTGGCTTGCCAAGGCCAAGAAGATCAGCGGCCCGGCGCCACTGCCGGAAGAGCCCCGATCAGAGCAGCTGGAAAAGCTGCTGGTCGTAGTGCCTTATAAGGCGCCCACCAAGAAGGGCAAGAAGAAAGAAGTACCGGAAACCGGTTCGGAGACGCTGCAGCCTCATCCGTGCAGGAGGGTGATGAGGACGAGGAGGAAAGCGCCTCCTCGCACTCGAAGAAGAGGGCGGCGTCCAGCGACGTCGAGGTGGTTCAACCTCCTCCAGCCCGGAAGAGACAGTGCCGGCCCAAGTTGGTTCTGTCCGACAGACAAGGAGTCTAAAGCGTCTGAGAAGGTTCCGGAGAAGGAACCCAGGGTCAAGCCCCCAGCGGCCAGGTATGCACCGCGACGTTTTCAATTTATGCTTTCAGTAATCTCTATAAGAATGTAGATTGATTGTTTTTCTAATGGTGCAGCCCTCCGCGTGGCCACCCCGCCGAGGAGACCTCTTCGGGGACGTCTCTGCCCGCCGAACTGGCGGACAGTGGCTCACGCTCGACACCCCCTCCAATCCCCAAAGAAGTTGGGGAGGTGGTGTCATTGAAGACCCCTCCTCCTTCGAACATGAGGGAGGAGGTCGATGCTACCATGGCCGAGGCCGATACCTTCGGTCATTGAAGACCAGGGGGATGCTTCCCTCCTGGCTAACACGGGGAGGTAGTCCGGACCATCCGGACCCCCTCAGCCTCTTGCTCCTGAGCCCCCAAGGCCCTCGATGGCACAGGCTCCCCCTTCCGGTAGCGAAGGGGTCGGGGAGCCAACGCCAATGCCGATTACCTCCACACGGGCGGTGGCTGGCTGGCCAGATGCGTTGGAGGAGTTGGTGAACAACTCCGTCATCGTTCATGGGCACCGCACTCTTATGAATGCGGTCATGCAAGGTGTTCGGTCCGTCTAGTTTGGACTGAACAATGTTGTCCAAGGCCTTCTTACAGGCTTGGAGGTAAATCGAGTAACGTTCCTTTCTCATAGAGCGGTTGTAATTTTAGTTTGGGTAGGCCATGTACATAGCAGCCCCTAGGACTCTGCAGGAACTTCGGAGAAGCCTGTAGAGGATCAAATTTGGTAGGCCGATTAATAATCTCAACATTTCTTTTGCTAATGCAGGCATCTTCCATGGCCGCGGCTGCTAATGCCGCGACACTAGAGGAGATGGATCGGAAGCTCAAGCTTTCCGATAAAGAGTTTGACCTTGTCAAAAAACGGCTTGACGAGGCGCAAGGTAAGCCCTGTGAGAAGATGTGTACTTTCCTTGACGCCGGATATTGACTATCTGGACTGTATGCTAATCCTTTATCTTGATGATCCTGCAGCTGCTGCCACCGAGGTCGAGGGCTTGAGGGAGGCCCTGAAGAAAGCCGAGGCTCAGGCGGCCGCGAAGAAGATGGCCGCTGAGAAGGTGGTGGCCGAGCTTGACAAGGCCAAGCTTGCTGCTGAGCAGCATGAGGCTCGAGTGACCGAAGTCCAAGTGGAGCTCCAGGATGCCGCTGAGAAGCTGGAGACCCTTAAGAAGGGGCAGGAGGAGCAATCCTCCCGGCTATCCAAGGCAGAGAAGGAGCTCCAGGAGGAGAGGACTGACGCGCGAGGTGTCCGGGAGGAGCTCCGCCAAGCTGCGCAAATTGTGAATGGTAAGAAACACTTACTGTAGAGTGTGTTCGGAGGCAACAGGTTCACCCTGCTGACGCGGATCTGGCACGCCGCAGGCGTCTTCACCGAACTTCCGAAGAATGTGGCGGCCGCAGCGAGGCACTATGCCACCCTCGCGGAGGACTCCACGCAGCGGCTCTTCTGGTCACAGTTTTCGGATTCCGAGCGTCCTCCCCTCCTCAGTGATCAAATGAATCAGCTGATGGAGATGCATCGGATGTCCGAGATGGCCGTGAAGGACCTCTGTGTTAGTTTGTGGCATGCCGAGCCCCTTCCGGACACCTACTTTGGCCTTGTGTAGAAGCTGCGGGAGGCACCGCTCCGGATTGACGCCGTAAAGCGGTCAGCGTGCCTTGAGGGGGCGAGGCTTGCATTCGCGAAGACCATGGTGCATTGGCCGAGGATTGTTTATCTAGGGGTGTAAGGCCCAAGATTGGCTCGCCATATTTGGCCACTTGTCTTACCACCCAACAGGCTCGAAGTCTATGGGTTGGGTTTGCGTCTAGCAAGACCGAGTGTATTGGGCATGGTTTATCCAGCAACTCGTCTAACACCGATCTGGGCCTAGTTTTCTTTTCATTAGGCTCACGCTTCGGCGACCGATTTGTGTACGCTCGTTTAAAGCGAGGCTTTCCATGATGCGTGGCGGGCTGTGGCCCCATGTTCATTTGTTGCACCCTCCACGTGTTCTCCATGAAGCTTTGAATTCGGCGAAGCTTTGAAATAGGCGACGCGCGAGGGCGTTTAAGAGGCCCGCGTCCCTGCAGTTAAACTGGAAGGCTTTAATTGTTTCTTTGTCACAGCAAGGTGCCATCCTGTTCTTTACCAGGAGAAATCGAGCCCAATAATGGTGGACTGTCTCGTTTGGCAGCTGTTTGACATACATGAGGTCCCATATGTCTGGGTTTACCGAATCCGGAGAGTATTCCATGTGGTGGGTAGGTGGGAAAATTTCGAGAATTCCCTCCTGCCGCGGACCCGGACTATCCTTGATGGGTTGTTGAGTCATGTCTGCTTCTGGTCATGCTGGGCTCAGATCCGGACTAGTGTGCGGCTGGATCGGCTCGAGGCTGGATCTAGCTTTGGGTCTCGAGTCCGGACGTACATTTGAGCTGGTGTTCGACTCCGAGCTGGAGATTCGAGTGTATGCCGTTCTTAGCTTGCAGGGTTGTGGCCCCTCCTGGGCCTCTTCGACCATGGCGACGAGGTGCGTGACCGGAGGGTTGTTGATTTCTCGGTTGTCGGGTTTAAGCCCGATCCGATCATAGGCCGTAGGCCTAATAACAGAGATTCCCATTGCACGGAAAAGACTCGCCAAGTGGTCTGCCGGCTGGCCACATGGGGGTGCCGGAAACTCCGGCGATTCAGCGGGAGATCTTGTGGGCGGTCTGTCGGAGTCGGGCTTCAGGACCGGACTCTGAGAGATACCAGATTTTTGTGAGTCTGCTGGTCCTGGGGTGGATGCCCCTGAACCAATGAACCCTTCAACGGGGGTGAAGCCTTCAATCTAGTCGAGGCAACTAGTGGGATCAGTGCGCACTAACATGCCACCGAAGACGAAGAGATGACCAGGGGTGGGGAAGCCCTCGGCGCGGGTGTGGTCTCCAACGACTGGTTGAGCCATCGTTTCTTCTGGCGATCTAACAGCGGAACTCTCAATGAAAGCACCAATGTCGGTGTCAAAACCGGCAGACCTCGGGGTAAGGGGTCCCTAGCTGTGGATCTAGGATCGATGGGGACAAGGGACGACAAACACAGTGTTTACCCAGGTTCGGGCCCTCTCGAAGAGGTAATACCCTACGTCTTGCTTGATTGTATTGGATGTATAATATGGTTTACAGAGTAGATCTACCTCGAGATCCGTATGAGCTAAACCCTATGGCGATGAGGGGATGAATGTAGCTCTAGCCCTAAGACTAAAAACCCTCGGTTTATATAGACACCGGTAGGGTTAGGGTTATCGACGATAGATTACAATAAGGGTTTAAAGAGATCATGCGCCTTCTTGACTTGGAGGGCACAACACGGCTTCATAGATCTCCTGTCACTATACGGCTCCACCAGTCCGGCCCATGTATAATGCGCCGTCACCCCGAGGACCCCTTACTCCATGACTCCCCCACCTATCAATGTTGAAAGCAATATTATTCAAACCATGACACCAGATGTCGTGGTGGGCACACGGCAGATGCCAAGGGATGGCTAAAGAGAGGGACAGGCTCGAGGGCACCGGTGGGCTCCAGAGGCGAGGTCGGCATGAGCGAGCGAGGGACGCAAGACATACCCAGGTTCGGGGCTCTCCGGAGAGATAACACCCCTAGTCCTGCCGAGTGTGGTTTATGTGTGGATGATACAAGCTTGCTCCTAGAGCTGTTTTGGGGAGGAAGGAAGACGGGCCAGAGCATAGGCTGCTCCTTCTCCTTGTGTGTGCGTGTGTTCTACTGATGGTCTGATCGCGTGTCCCCCGTGCATGGAGGCTTCCTGGGGGGTTTTATAGGTCAACCCCACAGGGTTACAATGGTAAAGTTACATGGCCGTGGGGCCAGGATGTCAGTGTTCGGGAAGCTGGTGCTGGGGCCCGCCGGGTACCAGGGTATGCCGGGTTCTCCGGGCACGGGCCCCGTGCACCAGAGGGCACTATTCCCCATCTTGTCTTGCGTCACGGAGTTGTTGAGCTGGCTCGGCTACAGTGGCGCATCGTGTGATCACCGTCGGCTCACGTCAGCGGGATGGGGACGCACTGTAGCCATGCTCGCCCTGGTCAGCGGGGTAGGTGGGCCACTGTTGCCATGCTCCTACCAGTCAGCGGGGTAGGTGGGCCACTGTTGCCATGCTCATCCCTACATGGGGACTTGTTCCGTCGTACGCCTTGGATGGGACGGGGGCTGAACCGCGGCCGGGTTGAGGGGCATACTATGATTGTGCTTGCTTGTCGATGAAGGCTTGACTTGCTGGGACCGGCCGGCATGCGCCAGCCGGCTTGACCAGCGTTGCGGGACTTGGCCAGGTTACCCTGGGAATCCAGCCAAGGGCAAGACGGATTGAGGGACGTTGCTAGCCCCAATGTTTTTGAAAGGGATCCGGGTTCCGTTGCCTGCCCGGGGTCCATCCCCCCGACAGTAGTCCCCGAAACTGTGAAGGCTCGCTGACTTCAAGCAGGGGGCCTTCGCAGTTTCACCCCATGAGAAGGCGGCTGTTGTTGATGAAGCTTGTGGCCGTCGGGTCTGGCAACACCCACTGTGTGCCGGCTTCCGAAAGAAAGATCGCGGTAGCCCGGCATGGGCAGGAAACTGAGGGGTCTGCCGAATCTTGAAGGGGAAGGGAAGTGCTTCCCATGACCCGATGCGGGTGCCACATGGAGAACAACAGCCAGGGAGGCACTGCGGGGCCACGCGCGTGACGGGACGTAACAACAGGCTGGGGCCTGCCACGCCACGCCCTCGGCCCCCACGCGGGGATTTAATGTAGTGGCCGCGGACGGTTGCCCTTCTCGATGCAGTTAATTCGTGGGGGAATCGTGCCCACACAATGCGGGGAAGTGGAAAAAGTGGGCGAAACCGATCCCACTTCCCCACATTCTTGCTGCGGTTATCAAATCGGGGGGAGGGGGCGGCGGAAATCATTCACGCACGCGCCCCTACCTCCTTCTTCCTCCTTCGCCCTATCTTCCGAGCCCGTTGCACTCCGCAGCGCCCTGCCGCCCGCGAGCGACGCACTGCTGCCGCTCTGCAGTGCCTAGTAGCCACCCCAACTCCTCGCCTAGCTGACGCGCCTCTCTTCCCCCGCCATACTCACCGATGGCGAGACCCAAGGGGTCGTGGCAGGGGTCGGAGGTCACCGCAGACGACCTCCAGTATCTGCGCGATACGCGGCGGCTGCCACCGGTGACGGAGGTGGCCGTGCGCCTACCGGGAGGCGAGCTGGTGCCGCGGCCAGAGGGGACCGAGCGTGTGGTCTTCTTCTCCCACTTCAAGCATGGGTTCGGCCTCCATTCGAGCGACTTCTTCCGCTCGTTCTTGGATTTCATTGGGCTCCAGCCACATCACTTGGGAGCGAACGCGGTGCTGCAGCTCTTCGGGTTCGTCACCCTGTGTGAGGGCTACCTGGGCGTCGAGCCCAACATCGACCTCTGGGTCCGCTTCTTCTTCTTGAAGCAGCAGGGGCCGGCGGCCGGTGTGATGTCTGCCTGCGGGGCCGCCGTCATCTCGACTCGACCACACGGGGTGTGCCCCAAGATGCCGCTGGAGGATTCTGCCAAGAAGTGGCAGAATTCTTTCTTCTACGTCCGCAACCTCGGCGCAGACCGCATCAACCTGCTGCCCTTCGTCGACGTGATGCCGCAGGCCAAGACCGACTGGAATTACTGCCCCAAGAACCCGGTGCAGGAGGTGCTGAACCTGAGCAACCGGGTCGTGGAGATGACGACGCGCGAGGGGCTCACTAGGACGGACCTCATCACCGCCTTCATTGCGCACCGGGTGCTGCCGCTACAACGCCGGACGCACATCATCGGCCAGACGACTGGCCTCCAGGACCCCAACCGGATGTCATCCAGGCGGTTGACGTAGGAGCAGGTCGCTGGCCGGGTCAACATCTCAAAGGCCGGGATGACAAAGGAGTGGCACTTCGGGAAGGCGCCCTACACCCAAGGGAACCCGGCATCGGTGGTGAGTCCTTGGTCTCCGTATTTTGCGTTGTACCATCTCTTTCTTCATCCCGATGCGACAAGGAAGGTGCTGATGAACGCCATCCGGCATACGTATGATGGGACAATGACGCAGGTAGCGGTCGTCCGGTGAGCCGGCTCAGAGGAGGCGGAGTCCTTCGCCGAGAGTCCGGAACCGGCCGACGTGAAGCCGGCGGATAATGAGGCAGGCGTGACACGGCCCATGGGTAAGTACCCAGAGCTTTTGTGAGACTAGCCGGACGACGACGAGGAGATTCTGACGCACGTTGGTGGTGCAGCGCCACCGACGGGAGGAGACGGCAACGTCGACCCCCCAAGACGGCCGATGCCGGGTCGTCCCGGGCACCGGCGAGGGTGAGCCGGTCGCACAGGAAAGACTCGGTGCCGTTGAAGCCGGCCGCGAAGCGTGCGGTGGACCCGACCGCGGGTGGCAAGCCGGCTGCCAAGAGGACGCATCGTGTTATCCCAGCGGTGCCGGCCACGCAGGGCATCCCGACGGTGATCGGGTATGTTTCCTTGTTGACTCCGGCGTGCTGCCCAGTCGTTCTTTTCTTATGCTTTCCTTGGCGTGATCCAGAACGCCACTGGACATGGTGTTGGCGGTGATGGATGCCGCGTCCGAGGGCGGCTTCCTGTTCCGGAGGACCCGGAGCAGTGCCATCGATCTGCCCGAGGGCTTGGCCGAGGAGGACCTTGGCCTGGACCCAGAGGACACGGAATGTTGTGCCTGGCGAGCCCGGAACAAGGCCGAGGAGGAGCTGGAGGCGGCCTCGGTCCAGGCCTGGGCCAGGGCCGCGGAGGCGAGGGAGCGGGCCGCCGGGGAGCAGGCTTGGCCGAAGATGCCGGAGGGCATGAAGACGGCGGAAACGGTCATCGTGCCGCCGGCGAAGGAGGGGCGTGAACTGGACGGCCGGGTGGAGATGGCGGTGGACGACCAGGAGGTCGTGGAGGTTGACGACGACACCCCACCCCGAAATGACGTGGTCGAGCGGGTGGAGGTTGGAGGAGGCGGAGGGGAGGCCGCCCCGGAAAGGGTGCCGCAGGCGACGTCGGACGCGGCGCCGCAGGGGATGCCGGACCAGGCTCCGCGGGTGACGCCGGCCAGAGCGTCGGAGGGGACACCAACCAGTGCGCCGGAGTCGAGGCCATCCACAGAGGAGACGGCAGGCGGTGAGCACGCCTTGGTGATCAGGCAGCCGCAAGCAGCGCCGGGTGGTCGTCCTACTGCTGGGTCGCAGCAAGTTCGGGCCGGGTCTAGCCGAGCCGTCTTCGGGCCGCTGACGTGGTAGGAGGCGTCGATGGACGCCGTGCACTAGCATCTCCACGGGCATGCGGACCGGGTTCAGGCCTTCGCCCAGACCGAGCTAGAGCGGGCGCGGGAGCTGGAGCGCTCCGTAATCGTGTGTTTTCTTCCTTTCGTTTTTTCTTTGCTGCCGGCTAGTAGGGACGCGCCAGCGCACCCACTTGGTGTAGCCCCCGAGGTTCGGGCCAACTACGTAGTAGTTGGGTCAAATCTTAAGAAGTGTCTTGTGCTGATCCTTGCTTTTCTGCAGCACCTGGACGCTCTCCGAGTCGGCATCTACAACCGGCTTTTGGAGAAGCATCAGCAGGTCACGACGCAGCTTGCCGCCAAGGAGGAGGTGCTCCGCCTCGCCGAAGGTACGTCTTGCGTGCTCTTAGTGGGGGCGCGCTAGCGCACCCACTGGGTGTAGCCCCCGAGATTCGGGCCAACTACGTTGTAGTTGGGTCGAATCTTAAAGTGTTCTGTCTTTTCTTCCATCGTCTTGACTTTGAATCTTTGCCGCGCAGCCGCCGCGGCCGAGGTGCCGGACCTATGAACCCGGCTGGCCAAAGCCGGCCAACAGCGCGATCAGGCGGTCGCCGACGGCGGCCAGCTCCGGGCCGAGGTGGGGCAGCTGAGGGCGAAAGCCGCCAAGGTGGCGGTGGCCCAGCAGGCGCTCGCCGAAGCCGGCCAGCAGCGTGACCAGCTGGCCGGCGACAAGAGCTAGCTCCAGGCCGAGGTGGAGCGCCTGAAGGCGGAGGCCACCAAGACGGCGGAGGCCCACCAGGCGGAGCTGCTCCATCTCAAGGAGGAGCATGAGAAGACGGCTGCCGCCAAGGACGACGAGCTGAAGGCGGCCGTCGACAAGCGCGCCGAGCTGGAGAAGGCGCTTGAGACATGTGAACATGCCGGAGACTTGGAGCGGCACGGTATGTTGTGCGAAGCGCTGCACCTGGATGAGCCCTTCGCCAGTAAGTGTTTCTTCATTGGTTTCACCGGGTTGTAAGCCGGCTTTCTTTGTTTTGTGGCTGACTGTCTTGCTTCTCTGCTCGACAGAGTACTTCCCGGAAATGTGGGGGAGGGTGGACGAGGCCGTGCATGACCACTGGTCGACCCAAGTGGACGCGGGCGCCGAAGACGATCCGCATGCCGCCTGGAATTTTCCAGAGATCATGCACGCCGAGGCCCGCCTGAAGGCCCTGGACGAGCAGATGGTGCAGCAATCTGAGGCCGGGTTGAGGATGACGGTGGCCCTTTGGCCCGGCGTCGTTACGCCCACCAGCTTCTCGCGGCTGGCACGCTGGCTGGAGGCCAGGCCGGCGCGGCTTCACGCTTGGCATGTCTCCGCGGTCCAAGCCGGCGCCGACTTGGCGGTGCGGTTCGTCATGTCTTGGTATCCTGGTCTGAAGCTGGACCAGCTGGCGGCCCATTGAGCCGGCGCAGAGCCCCAGCTGGCGGCGGAGGCGGACCGGATCGCAGTGCGGGCTAGCTATCTCGCTTCGTTCACGTCGTACGACGAGTTCCAGGTGGAGCGAACCGAAGACGGCGGGGTGGTGCCGCCCGATGACTTTGGCTTGGCGCTCGACGATCCGGCGGGCAGCTCCGAGGAGTCGGGCCCCTATGCGGACGACAAGGCCGGGTTGGAGGATACCGGTGCCTCGGTGAATCAGGAGGTTACCGTGGAGGAGCCGGCAGTTGCGCAACCCGGCGCAGGGGTTGCCTGAAGCTGTCCTGCTTTACTTTTTTTGCATTTTGTTAAGTGACAGGACCACCCACCCACTGGGGTGTATGGTGCATGAAATGAACTCTGGCCTTGGGCCCATATTTCTGTAATGTAAATATTTTCGCGAGTGTTTGCGCCTTTGTTATTTGTTCTCTAAGCTTTTTTCTTGCTTTTTCCTTCTTTGGGCCTCCCCCCCCCCCCCCCCCCGCGAGTCGAACAGCCGAGTTCCGGTCTGCGACAAGGAGTTCGGCCTTGGGAAAGAACGCACAGTACTTAGGCCTTTCGAACGTTGTGCGCGAGCGAAACACCCACTGGGCCGGCTGGCGGCGTCCGGCGAAGCCGGCAGGCACGCTGTCGGTCGTGCGGCGTCTTAGTGTGATGAGGCCGGATTGATCGATCCGGCGAATCCAACTTAGCAGTTTTTCAGTGCGCCAGCGCTTTGGCCCATTGTTCTTACCAGCCTGCAGCCGAAGCCGGACTGCGGCTTGGGGCGAAGTGGGGGGGCCTCGGTAGCTCGGACACGCCGGAATGCACTAAGGAGGACAGCGGGTTGGGGTCAAGCCGGCTAGCCCCCGAGCCAGACGGACCGACCCAGTGGCGGATGGCAGAAGATCACAAGGATGTGCGAGACATGATAGTTTTATAGGAAAAGGTAACCCCCGAGTGCCGTTCGAGGGTCCCATTGTCTTTCATTAAATTACAAAAGGTAGCGATACATACATGCATACAGCTAACTATAAAATGGGTGGAGGAGCTCTGCATTCCTGGGTCGGCTTGTTTCTTCGCCGGCAGTGTCTCTCTTGTGTTTGCTCGGCTTGCGTGCGTCGATGAGGTAGTAGGCATTGCGGTCACACAGGGATTTGCTGATGATAAAGGGGCCCTCCCATGGGGAGGCCAACTTGTGCTGGCCGGCTTGCTGCTGGACAAGCCGGAGGACGAGGTCTCCCTCACGGAATGCGAGGGGCTTGATCTTTTTGCTATGGTAATGCCTTAGGCCTTGCTGATAGATGGCCGATCGGCTAAGGGCCAAAAGGCATGCTTCTTCGAGTAGGTCGACGCCGTCTTCGCAGGCTTCCTTGTCTTGGGCTTCTGTGTACATTGCGACTCACGGTGAGTCGAACTCGATGTCGGTCGGGATGATGGCTTCTGCTTCGTAGACGAGGAAGAATGGGGTGAACCCGGTCGACCGGTTTGGCGTTGTTCGGAGACTCTAGAGGATGACCGGCAGCTCATCGAGCCGGCTACCGGGTGAGCGGATGAGGGGCTCGACGAGCCGCGGCTTGATGCTGGACAGGATCAGCCCATTGGCCCGCTCGACCTGGCCGTTGGATTGAGGATGAGTGACAGAGGCCAGGTCAAGCCGGATGCCGGAGACTGAGCAGTATTGTGCCAGAGCACCTTTGGCAAAGTTGGTGTCGTTGTCTGTGATGATGCTGAGCAGGACGCCATAGCAAACCGCGTTGTCTTTGACGAACCGGACGGCCGTAGACCCATCCAGCTTCTTGATTGGTCGTGCCTCGATCCACTTGGTGAACTTGTCGGCTGCCACCAACAAGTGCGTCATGCCGCCCCGAGCGGTCTTGAAGGGTCCCACCATGACGAGCCCCCAGACCGCGAAGGGCCAAGTGATCGGGATGGTTTGCAGGGTTGAAGCCGGCTGTTGGCCACGCTTGTTGAAGCGTTGGCAACCCTCGCACTTGAGGACGAGCGACTCGGCGTCTATGAGGGCCGTGGGCCAGTAGAAGCCGTGGCGGAAAGCCTTGGCCACCAGAGACCTGGAGGCGGCGTGGTGCCCACACTCGCCCTGATGTATGTCGAGGAGGATCTCTATGCCCTTGTCTTGCTCAACGCAGCACTGGAACACCCCTGTCGCGCTGCACTTGACAAGCTCGTTTTTGATGATACTGTAGGAGGACGCCCGCAGTTGCACTTCCCGGGCCTCGGTCTCGTCCATGGGGAGTGCTCCGCTCTCCAGGAAGGCTAGCATTGACTGGGCCCATGACGGAGCCATCACCACGGTGAAGACGGCCACCAAGACAGGTTCCGGGGTGGCAGCCCCTGAGCTGGAGGCGGCAGCCCCCGGGTCAGGGACAGCGGCGGCCGGGTTGAGCACAGCAGCCCCCAGGCTGGGATCAGCAGTCCCCGAGCCGGGGTCCGCGGCCCCCGGGACTGACATGGGGACAGCAGCCCCCGAGCTGGGGGCAGCAGCCCCCAGGACTGGGTTTCCGGGATGAAGATGGACTCGGACTCCGGAGACGTCTTGATAGACGGCTTGCGCAAGTGCTCAAGGGAGACGCCGGACAGTATGTCCTGCCGGGATGAGCCAATCTTGGCAAGCATGTCGGCGGTTTCGTCTTCTGCACGCGGGATGTGTAGGAACTTGCAGCCGTCGAAGTTGCCGGAGAGCTGCTGGACCAGGAAGTGATTCCTTGCCATGTTGGCATCCCAGGCGTCCCACTCGCCGGAACACTGCTGTACCACCAGATCCGAGTCGCCATAGTATAGGATGCACCGGACGCCGAGTTCCTTGGCAAGCCGGAGGCCGTGCACAAGGGCCTCATACTCAGCGACGTTGTTGGAGGCGGCGAAGTGGATCTGGAGTGCGTATCGCAGCCGGTCGCCCTTCGGGGAAGACAGCACGATGCCGGCTCCCAAGTCGGAGTGCATCTTGGAGCCGTCGAAGTGCATGCGCCAGTGCGTTGAATCTGGCAGCGGTGGTAGGTACTGGTTCTCCATCTAGTCGACGAGGAAGTCGGCCAGGGCCTGGGATTGATCGTGGTGCGGGGCTTGTAGAGGATGGTATGGCTGGCCAGCTCAATGGCCCACTTGGCAACCCAGCCAGAGGCATCCCGGCAACCCATGATCTCGCCGAAGGGGGCCGTGCTGACCATGGTGACGACATGCTCTTGAAAGTACTGCTTCAGCTTCTTGGCGGTAAGGTACACGCCATAACACATCTTCTGGTAGTGCGGGTAGTTATGCTTGGAGGCGGAAAGCACCTCGCTCAGGTAGTAGACCGGGCGCTGGACGGATTGGATCTTGTCCTTCTTTGGTCGCTCGACCACCAGCACCGTGCTGACCGACCACAAGGTGGTGGCAATGTATAACAACAGCGGCTCCTTATCAGCCGGCGCGCCCAGGATGGGTGCGGTGGAGACCATGCGCTTGAGATCCCGGAACGCTTCATCTGCCTGGTCGTTCCACTCGAACAGCGACGTCTTCTTCATCAGCTGATATATGGGCAAGGCCCTCTCGCCCAGTCGGCTGAGAAACCGGCTGACCAAGGCCAAGCAGCCGGTGAACTTCCAGA
This sequence comes from Thinopyrum elongatum, assembly GCA_011799875.1. NCBI lineage: Eukaryota > Viridiplantae > Streptophyta > Magnoliopsida > Poales > Poaceae > Thinopyrum > Thinopyrum elongatum. Next base: position 156,928,855 of record CM022303.1, on the reverse strand, counting down.
CATCGCGCAGCTGGGTTGGCCTGCGCATGCGCTCGATGGCCTTGATCTTCTCCAGGTTTGCCTCAATGCCGCCCTCCGAGACGAGGAAGCCGAGCAGATTTCCGGCCGACACGCTGAACACGCACTTCTCCGGGTTGAGCTTGATCTGGTACTACCGCAGATTTCCAAAAGTTTCCTTCAGGTCGTCAAGGAGCGTGAAGTGCTGCTTGGTCTTCACCACGATGTCGTCGACGTAGACGTGGATGTTGCGGCCAAGTTGCGTCAGCAGGCATTTCTGCATGCAGCGCTGGAAGGTGGCGCCGGCGTTCTTCAAGCTGAACGACATGATGATGTAGCAATACGCCCCAAAGGGCGTAATGAAGGACGTCTTCAGGCATCGGCCAGGTCCAGCTTGATCTGATGATAGCCGGAGTAAGCATCCAGGAAGGCAGGAGCTCACAGCCGGCCGTGGAGTCGATCACTTGATCTATCCGCGGGAGAGTGAAAGGATCCTTAGGGCAGGTCTTGTTCAGGCTGGTGTAGTCTATGCACATGTGCCAGGTGTTGTTCTTCTTCAAGACGAGGACCGGGTTGGCCAGCCACTCGGGGTGAAACACTTCCATGATGAAGTAGGACGCGAGCAGCTTGGCGACCTCTTCACCGATGGTTCTTCTCTTCTCTTCTGAAAAGCGACGTAATGGTTGACAGACAGGCTTGGCGTTCTTGCGGACGTGTAGTTTGTGCTCGGCGTACTTCCTCGGAATTCCTGGCATGTCCTTTGGGGACCATGCAAAGATATCCCGATTCTCACGGAGGAAGACGATGAGCTCGCCTTCCTATTTGCTGCTGAGGCAAGTGCCCACAACAATGTACTTGCTGCAGTTGGGGTCTTCCTAGTTCAGCTTGATCTTCTTGGTCTCCTTGGATAGCTGGAATGAGGCCTCGCCCGCCGGCTCCCTAGCTGAAGCCGGCACAGCTTGCTCCTCGCTGGCTAGCCCAACAATCCGGTCGAGCTGGCGCCGCTCCTCGGCTATGACCAGCGACTCGGCCAACTTGGCGCCGGCTTGAGCGCACTCCAGGGACTTTCTGTAGTCGCTGACGATAGTGATGAGGCCCTTGGGACCCGACAGCTTCATCTTTAGGTAGGCGTAGTGGGGGACTGCCATGAACTTGGCGAGCACAGGCCGGTCAAGCCGGATTCGGCCGATGGGGGAGCAGAACAAACCCGGCACAATGCCATGGAATACCATCCTGGATGGCTCCAACTGCTTGGCCTTGATGCTGAACTTGGTCATGGTGTCACCGTAGAGGATGTTGATGCTGCTACCGCCATCAATGAGGACTTGCGAGAACTTGCAGGTGCGCTTGGCAGCGACGATGGTGGGGTCGAGGACGAGATCGTAGCCACCCGGGTTCGGCATGACAGCCGGGTGGTCCTCCCGGGTCCAGCTGATCGGGCGTTCTGACGAATGCATATATTCCGGCATGGCCGGGACGACGGTGTTCACCTCCTGTCGGAGCAGGTGCTTGCTACGCTTGTCGTCGCCAAGGCTGGTGAAGACGATGTAGCTACCGTTCTGGTTGGGGTAGACCTCATCGCCCATCGCGCTGTTTGCCGGGGGCAGGGGAGGAGGCAGAGGCGGCTGCCCCGCACCCGGAGCCGGAGCCGGAGGCGGCGGGATGTCATCCCTCATGATGCGCTTGGTGATGGCGCACTACCGAAGCGTGTGCGTGGACGGTCTTGCGCCACTGTGGTGCTTGCAGGGAGCGTCGAGCATCTCTTCAAAACTCATGGAGGGTAGCCATGTCATCTTGCCGGCTTGATGGCGCTTGCCGGCCGGCTCGATCACGGGCGCCTGCTCGGCGGACGCGACGAGGCGGTTGTCGTAGTGGGGGGCCTGCTGATCGGCCTTGCGCTTTTTATTCTGCTGGTTATTCTGCTGGCAGCTGTTCTCGCCAGCCGGCTTGGCGGGTGGTGCCGGCAACGCCTTGCTGGCTTCGTCCAGTACTACTTGGATCTTCATGGTGTAATCGGCCGTGGCGTACTTGTCCGCCGTGACCATGAGCACGGCCATGGTGGTTGGTTCGGAGAGCAGTAGCTTGTGCTTGAGGAGGGTGACATCCCAATACGTAGCCGCTCACAAAGTACCGAATGGCTTGGACCTCATGGACGCCCTCGCAGCTGTTCCAGAGCTCGGTCCAGCATGCGAGGTATTCGCGGCCTATTTCGGTTGGCCCCTGCACGCACATGGCGAGCTGACTGGGACGGCCGGGACGCTTGTAAGTGCCGGTGAAGTTGCGCACGCAAGCTTGCTTGAAGTCAACCCACGCGTTGATGCTGCCAGCCGGTAGGCTATTCAACCACGTGCGGGCTGACCCTTGGAGCATAAGTGGGGAGTAGCGCATGGCAAGGCGTCGATTGCTGCCCGCGATGCCGATGGCGGTGGTGTAGTCGATGTGCCAGCCCTCCGGCTTGACGGTCCCGTTGTACTTGGAGGTGTCACGGTTCAGCGTGAACCCTTTGTAGAAGGGCTCATCCCGGATGCGCGGACCGAAGATTGCCGGCCCGAAAGCATTGTCTTCCTCCAGCTCGAGGGAGAGGGCAAGCTGATCGAGGCGATGGTGACCGTCGGTATCGTCGATGGCACGCGGGCTTAGCCGGCTTGCGACTGGGCCACGGGGAACCGGATCAGCAGAAGCCGGATGGGCGCGTCAGCCGGATCACGCAGGAGGGTCTGGCTGGCACCGGTCTCCTCGAGCCGGCTCGTTGCCCAGGTCATCTTCGGCCGTCAGGGCGAGATTGCGCCGGGTACGGCCGGAATGAGCTTCGCTGGGTGCAGGGAAGATGCCGTTTTCTGCTGCTCGGGATCCTTGGTGTGGCGTGAGTCAGACGCAGCGGGATGTTCGAGGCGGTCTTGCTGCGTGTTCGCAGCGCTGAGAAGCTTGTTCATGCGCCGCAGGTGCTCCTGCAGTTCCTCACCATGCAGCTTCTCCATGCCGACAGCGGCCACCTACGCGGCGCGCATGTTCTTGACGGGGGTGTCGTAGATGGGTGGGATCACACCCAGCGCGGACCGATGGTGGCGCCACGGCCCCGTACCTCGGCAACCCGGTTAGGCTCAGCAGTGGCCGGCGTGAAGCCGTACGCGGTGTCGCGCTCCCGCTGGACGGAATCCAGGCTGCGCTGCGTAGCAGCGAGCGTCTTGGCCTCGTCCAGCAGGCACTTGCGCCCCTCCTCAAGCTGGGCTAGGGCCTGGGCGGTGTTGGTGGCATTGACATCGGTGGTGATGGGAACGCTGAGGTTCTGCATTGTGGCGCGCAGCGGGTCGGGCATGCTGGCGCACTCCGCTGCGGCCCTGGCGGCAGCGGCCTTCTTCGCGGCGCTAGACGAAGTGGAGCAGGAGTCGGTGGCAAGCACCTCCACCCGGACACACAGATCCGCCACCCCGACGGAGATGTAGTCGCCGAGGGGGACGGGTGAGTTAGTGATGTCGAGCACCCCGCTGGGGTACTCATCGGCCGCGGATGTGTCGGAGATGCGCAACGCGCCGAAGGAGGCGGTGAGCGAGTCGGTGAGGCCAGCCGTTGGCGCGCCGGGGGCGGGGAACGCGCAGTGCGCGATGTGCTCACCGAAGTCGATGAAGGGCCCCGTTGGGAATATGTCTCCGGCCGGGACCTCGAGCCGCCCCACGGTGGGCTCCAACAGTCGTGGTGGGCGCACGACAGATGCCAAGGGATGGCTAAAGAGAGGGACAAGCTCGAGGGCACCGGTGGGCTCCAGAGGCGAGGTCGGCATGAGCGAGCGAGGGATGCAAGACATACCTAGGTTCGGGGCTCTCCGGAGAGATAACACCCCTAGTCCTGCCGAGTGTGGTTTATGTGTGGATGATACAAGCTTGCTCCTAGATCTGTTTTGGGGAGGAAGGAAGACAGGCTAGAGCATAGGCTGCTCCTTCTCCTTGTGTGTGTGTGTGTGTGTGTGTGTGTGTGTGTGTTCTACTGATGGTCTGATCGCGTGTCCCCCGTGCATGGAGGCTTCCTGGGGGGTTTTATAGGTCAACCCCCCAGGGTTAAAATGGTAAAGTTACATGGCCATGGGGCCGGGATGTCAGTGTCTGGGAAGCCGACGCTGGGGCCCGCTTGGTACCAGCGTACGACGGGTTCTCCAGGCATGGGCCCCGTGCACCAGAGGGCACTGTTCCCCATCTTGTCGTGCGTCACGGAGTGGTTGAGCCGGCTCAGCTACAGTGGTGCGTCATCTGGTTGCCGTTGGCTCGCATCAGCGGGATGGGGACGCACTGTAGCCATGCCCACCCTGGTTAGTGGGGTAGGTGGGCCACTGTTGCCACGCTCCTACCGGTCAGCGGGGTAGGTGGGCCACTGTTGTCGTGCTCATCCCTTCATGGGGACTTGTTCCATCGCATGCCTTGGATGGGACGGGAGCTGACCCGCGGCCGGGTTGAGGGGCGTACTATGATTGTGCTTGCTTGTCGATGAAGGCTTGACTTGCTGGTACCGGCCGGCATGCGCCAGCCGGCTTGACCGGCGTTGCGGGACTTGGCCGGGTTGTGCTGGGAATCCGATCAAGGGCAAGCCAGATTGAGGGGCGTTGCTAGCCCTGATGTTTTTGAAAGGGATCTGGGTTCCGTTGCCTACCCGGGGTCCATCCCCCCGACATCGGAGGAACACATAAAGGAAACCTTCTGGAACACTCCAGAATCCCTAAAAAGAGGACGTACGTGATATGGTAAGTAAACGGACTCAGAAAAATCCGCAAAAATATTGTCTGTCAGTTTTGGAATATTTGAAAAATTAGGAAAATAAGAAACAACCAGGAAGGCACCCAAGGGGGGTACAAGACACCAGGGCGTGCCAGGGCCCCCTGGTACGCCCAGGTGGGTTGTGCCCACCTCGGGAACCTTCCCGGCTTCGTTTTCCTCAAGTTCGCTTGTTTCCCAAGATAAAAAATCTTTATATACCCCCCGAACGTATTGACCACCGTACAACGGAGAAATCTTTTGTTCTTCTTTCTTGCTGTTTTTCTGGCAGATCTGAAAATATGTCGTCTCAAGATTCGGAGGGAGAGAGCTATGTCGCTGATTATATTGCAAACCCCAAGGTTTATGGAGATGTGGAACATTATGGTTGGATCACGGAGGAAGAAGAAGACTATAATCCGAAAGAGAAAGAAGAGACAAGCTTAGATGAAGATGAAGTTCCATTGCCTCAACCTAGGGATATGCACGTGGAATTCAAGAAGTCAAGTCTCCCTAACAAAGCGAAGATACCTAAGATCCAGTTTATCCCTTTTCGTCTCTTGCAAGAAAACAAGCAGGAATTATGCAAAAAGGTACTAAGGCTTGAGCAGGAGATCGATGACTTGAGGGAGGAAAATTCCATCCTCAAGCATAAGGTGAGGAAGAAGAACACTCATACCTCATCATCACCACCTTCATCATCTTCTCCAAGAAAGGAAACTTGAGTTCATGGTATGGGCACTCCCCTTGGCTTGTGCCAAGCTTGGGGGAGGTGCCTCGGTATCGTATCATCACGACTATCTTTGCTTTCATCTATTTTAGTTCGATCTTTAGTTATCCTATGATTTAGTTGAATAAAAGTTTAGTTCGATCCTTTCTTTTCGAGTGCTTGCTTAGTGATCTATCTATGTAATCATGCGCGAGATATATAATAAAGAGTAGTTTGAGTTTTGTTTCTTTACTCTTTTGTTCCAATAAAAAGGAAGGAAAATAAATGAAAAAGATCATATGCTAATCTTATGGTAAGTAATGACATCACATAAGGAAAAGTATAAGTGGTAAAATTTGTTGGAGATTAACAAACATAGCATTGGTCAATGATGCAATTCATGAAAGAATTAATAAGGGAAGAGAAGATTCACATGCAAATACACTATCTTGGACATCTTTTATGATTGTGAGCCCCCATTAAATATTTTGTGTCAAAATAGTTGACGTTGGACAAGGAAGACAACATAATGATTTATGTTTGTTCATATTCACATAGAAGTTATATTGTCATAGATCCTTTAACATGTGGTGCTTGCTCCATATGTTTTCTAGCCAAAGATTCCGCACTAAGTAGAGATACTACTTGTGCATCCAAAAACCCTAAACCCAAATCTTATTTTGAGAGTCCACCATACCTACCTATGGATTGAGTAAGAACCTTCAAGTAAGTTGTCATCGGTGCAATAAGGCAACAAAAATTGCTTCTATATGTGTTGGATCATTTAGTGTAAGAGAAAATTGAGCGTTGTACGAACTTGTGATGGCAAAGTAATAAAAGTGACAGACTGCATAATAAAGGTTGCTATCATAAGGGGCAATATAACATGACATTCTTTTACATTAAGGGATTTGGCATACAAACAAATAAGCGCATGACAACCTCTGCTTCCCACTGCGAAGGGCCTATCTCTCACTTTTATGCATTTACTTTTATGTAGAGTCAAAGTTTTCTACCCTATTCCTTTTTATTTTCTCTTTTTGCAAGCACCATGTGGTGAGGAAACATCTAGGCACATATATCCAGCTGGATATGAGTGGGCATGAGTTATTATTATTGACATCACCCTTGAGGTGAATACGCTGGGAGGCGAAACTATAAACCCCTATATTTCTATGTGTCCGGTTGAAACTTTTTATTCATGGGTACGCTGTGAGTGTTAGCAATCGTAGAAGATTAAATGATGGTTGAGTATGTGGACTTGCCTAAAGGCTCCGATACGTGACCCTTCCTGAAAATATGATGAATTGTAGTTGCAAAATTGACTGAGAACATAGTTTGTTGGTTTTCAATAAGGTTTATGCTTTATACTTCAATGTTGTGATGAACTGTTACTTGTTCATGAGAAGTTATATGATAGAAGTTATATGATAAAAGTTATTTGATAAAGTTTTATGTTAAAGTTCCTTGCTGTTATAATAATATGCATGATGCTTCTATGTCCATATTTTGTATTTATCGACACCTCTCTCTCTAAGCATGTGGACATGTTTTTCGATTTCGGTTTTTCGCTTGAGGACAAGCGAGGTCTAAGCTTGGGGGAGTTGATACGTCCATTTTGCATCATGTTTTCCTACTGTTATTTATAATGTTTTTATGCATAATAATGCTTTTGGGAGTAATTCTAATGCATTTTCTCTGATAATATGCAAGGTTTACACAAAGAGGGAGAATACCGGCAGCTGGAATTCTGGACCTGAAAAAGCTACATCAGAGTTACCTATTTTGCACATCTCCAAATGAGCTGAAAATTTATGGAGAATTGTTTTGCAATATATGAAGAATATTAGAACGAATAACTACCAGAGGGGGGCCACCAGGTGGGCACAACCCACCTGGGCACGCCAGGGAGCCCAAGCGCGCCCTCGTGGGTTGTGCCCTCCTCGGCCCACCTCCGGTGCCCCTCTTCTAGTATAGAAGTCATTTTGACCTAGAAAAAATGAAGAGAGGACTTTCGGGACGAAGCGTCGCCGTCTCGAGGCGGAACTTGGGCAGGAGCACCTTTGCCCTCCAGCGGAGTGATTCCGCCGGGGGAACTTCCCTCCCGGAGGGGGAAATCATCGCCATCGTCATCACCAACAACTCTCCCATCTTTCGGAGGGCCATCTCCATCAACATATTCAACAGCACCATCTCCTATCAAACCCTAGTTCATCTCTTGTGTTCAATGTTTGTACCGGAACCTTAGATTGGTACTTGTGGCTGACTAGTAGTGTTGATTACATCTTGTAGTTGATTACTATATGGTTTATTTGGTGGAAGATTATATGTTTAGATCCATTTTTCTATTTAATACCCCTCTGATCTTGAGCATGATTATTATTTGTGAGTAGTTACTTTTGTTCTTGAGGTCACGAGAGAAGTCATGTTGCAAGTAAACATGTGAACTTGATATGTGTTCGATATTTTGATGATATGTATGTTGTGATTCCCTTAGTGGTGTCATGTGAACGTCGACTACATGGCACTTCACCATACTTGGGCCTAAGGGAATGCATTGTGGAGTAGTTATTAGATGATGGGTTGCTTGAGTGACAGAAACTTAAACCCTAGTTTATGCGCTATTTCGTAAGGGACTGATTTGGATCCAAAAGTTTAATGCTATGGTTAGATTTTATCTTAATACTTTTCTCGTAGTTGCAGATGCCTGTGAGGGGGTTAATCATAAGTAGGAGGTTTGTTCAAGTAAGAACGTCACCTAAGCACTGGTCCACCCACATATCAAATTATCAAAGTAGCAAACACGAATCAAACCAACATGATGAAAGTGATATGACGAAATTCCTGTGTACCCTCAAGAACACTTTGCTTATCATAGGAGACCATTTTGGCCTATCCTTTGCCACAAAAGGATTGGGCTACCTTGCTGCATATTATTTACCATTACCGTTACTTGCTCGTTACAAATTATCTTGCTATCAAACTATCTGTTACCTACTATTTCAGTGCTTGCAGAAAATACCTTGCTAAAAACTGCTTGTCATTTCCTTCTGCCCCTCGTTGGGTTCGACACTCTTACTTATCGAAAGGACTACAATTGATCCCCTATACTTGTGGGTCATTAGTTACTGGACGCAAAAGTTTATGTTTTTCAACAAGATCAAATCAACTATCACCCAACATGATCCCAAAGGCTTTACTTGGCACAAACACTAATTAAAACATAAAAACACAATCATAACAGTAGCATAATTGTGCAAACACACAAGAACAGAAAGAAAAAGAGAAAAAATATTTTATTCATTGGGTTGCCTCCCAACAAGCTCTTTCTTTATAGCCATTAAGATAGGCTTGAGATTTTATTGATGCTCACATGAAAGATGAGGATTGAAGCACAAAGAGAGCATCATAAAACATGTGACAAACACACTTAAGTCTAACATACTTCTTATGCATAGGCATCTTATAAGCAAACAAATTATCAAGACAAGAAATATCTAACATATGCATGGAAGAAGAAAGAAACAATAGCAATCTCAACATGAAGAGAGGCAATATAGTAACATGAAAATTTCTACAACCATATTTTCCTCTCTCATAATAATTACATGTAGGATCATAATCAAATTCAACAAAATAGCTATCATATAAAATCTTCTCTTTATGATCCACATGCATAAAAGTTTTATAATCTTCCAAGATAGTGGGATTAACATCAACTAAAGTCATGACCTCTCCAAACCAACTTTTATCAATAATTTCATAAGATTGAACACTCTCCAAATATGTGGGATTATTTTTACCTAAAGTTGACGCTCTTCCAAACCCACTTTCAATATTATTGCAAACATTATTATCAATATCATATTCATCATGAGGCTTAAATAAATTTTCAAGATCATAAGAAACATTATCACCCCAATCATGATCATTGCAATAAGTAGTAGACATCAAAAAATTATCATCCCCAAGCTTAGGGTATTGCATATCATTAACACAATTGACACTAATAGAATTTATAATAACATCATTACAATCATGCTTTTCATTGAAGGAGATATCATGAATTACTTTATAAATTTGTTCGTTTTACACTTCATCACAATTTTCAGATTCATGAATCTCAAGAAAAACTTCATAAAGATAATCTAGTGAACTCAATTCACTAGCAATTGGTTCATCATAATTGGATCTTTTGAAAAGATTAGCAAGTGGATGAGGATCCATATCAATAGATTTTTAGCAAGCGACAAGCAAATAGAAGACACATGGCAACACAAGCAAAAATAGCGATCAAGAAAAAAGGCAAACGAAAAAGGAAGGCACATAAAAAGGCAAATATTTTTGTGTTTTTCTGAAAATGTTTTAGAAGTGGGGGAGATGAAAACGAGAGGCAAATGGCAAATAATGTAAATTGAAAGGATATGAGATTTGTGATTAGGAACCTGATGATGTCTCCCCAGCAACGGCACCAGAAATTCCTTTGATGTGGCTTGAGACTGCGTCGGTATTTCGCCAAAGAGGAAGGGATGATGCAGCACAGCTACGGTAAGTATTCCCTCAGTTATGAAAGCAAGGTTATCAATCCAGTAGGAGAACCAAGCAACACTATGTAAACGGTACCTGCACACAAAGAACAAATACTTGCAACCCGACGCGTAAGAGGGGTTGTCAATCCCTCCTCGGTAAAAAAAATAGATTAAATTGTATGAGATAGGATAAATAGATCTGAATAAAACACGAAATAAAATAAGTAAAGAAAAAGTGCAGCAAGGTATTTTTGGGTTTTTGGAATAATAGATCTGAAAACAATATGATAAAAGATAGACCCGGGGCCGTAGATTTCACTAGTGGCTTCTCTCGAGAAATAGCATACGGTGGGTAAACAAATTACTGTTGGGCAATTGATAGAAGAACAAATAATTATGACGATATCCAAGGCAATGATCATGTATATAGGCATCACGTCCAAGATTAGTAGACCAAAATGATTCTGCATCTACTACTATTACACCATACATCGACCGCTATCCAGCATGCATCTACTGTACTAAGTTCATGGAGAAACAGAGCAATGCAATAAGAACGATGACATGATGTAGACAATATCTATTCATGTAGGAATAGACCCCATATTTTTAACCTTAATAGAAATGATACATATGTGCCTCGTTACCCCTTCTGTCACTGGGTGAGGACACCGCAAGATCGAACCCATCACAAAGCACCTCTTCCCATTGCAAGAAAAATCAATCTAGTTGGCCTAACTAAACCAAAGATTCGGAGAAGAAATACGAGGCTATTACAATCATGCATATTAGAGATCAAAAAAACTCAAATAATATTCATGGATAGATCTGATCATAAACTCAAACTTCATCGGATCCCAACAAACACACCGTAAAAAGTCATTACATCAAATAGATCTCCAAGAACATCGAGGAGAACATTGTATTGAGAATCAAAAAGAGAGAAGAAGCCATCTAGCTACTGCCTAAAGACCCGTAGGTCTATGGTGAACTACTCACGCATCATCGGAGGAGCACCAATGAGGATGATGAACCCCTCTGTGATCGTGTTCCCCTCCGGCGGAGTGCTGGAATAGAGCTCTAGATTGGATCTCGTGGTTCTGGAACTTGCGGCAGCTGGAATTATGTTTCGTCGACTCCCCTAGGGTTTCTGAAATATTTGGGTACTTATAGAGCTAAGAGGCGGTGGAGGAGACCCTCGTGGGCCCCACAACCCATCAGGGTGCGCCAAGGGCCTTTGGTGCGACCTGGTGTCTTGTGGGCCCCACGGGCCTCCCCTCTGGTGCTTCCTTGGCTCCCAAGTTGTGTTCTAGTCCAAAAAAATCTCCAAAAAGTTTCGCTGCGTTTGGACTCCGTTTGATAAGGATATTCTATGAAGTAAAAAACAAGCAAAATAACAGCAACTGGCACTGGCACTATGTCAATAGGTTAGTCCCAAAAAAATGATAAAAAGTTGCAATAAAATGATTGTAAAACATCCAAGAATGATAATATAACAGCATGGAACAATCAAAAGTTATAAATACATTGGAGACATATCAGCCACCTCCTGTTCTTCATCGGGAGGCCAAATCTGGAGCCCGTTCGGGGCTCCGGAGTGGGGAATCTTCGGTTTTCGTCATCACCAACCCTCCTTCATCACCAATTCCATGATGCTCCCCATCGGGAGTGAGTAATTCCTTCGTAGGCTTGCTGTACGATGAGGGGTTGGATGGGATTCATCATGTAATCGAGTTAGTTTTGTTAGGGCTTGATCCCTATTATCCACTATGTTCTAAGATTGATGTGGCTATGACTTTGCTATGATTAATGCTTGTCAGTAGGGCCTGAGAGCCATGATTTCAGATCTGAACCGTTTATGTTTTCACTATCATATCTATGTTCTTGATCCGATCTTGCAAGTTACATGAACCTGCTACGTGTGATGATCCGCACTCCCAAAGGTGATAATAATTGGGATTCTTTCCGGTGATTACCGTAGTTTGAGGAGTTCATGTATTCACTATGTGTTAATGCTTTGCTCCGGTTCTCTATTAAAAGGAGGCCTTAATATCCCTTAGTTTCCTTATGGACCCCGCTGCCACGGGAGGGTAGGACAAAAGATGGCATGCAAGTTCTTTTCCATAAGCATGTATTACTATTTATGGAATACATGCCTACATTATATTTATGAACTGGAGCTAGTTCTGTGTCGCCCTAGGTTATGACAGTTGTATGGTGAATATCATCCAATGAAATCACCGATCCAATGCCTACGAGTTTTTCACATATTGTTCTTGCTAAGTTACTATTGCTATTGCTACTGTTACAACTGCTACAAAACTGTTACTGTTACCACTGCTATCGTTACTAATATTATCAAAACTATCATACTACTGTGCTACTGATCACTTTGCTGCAGATATTAAATTTCCAGGTGTGGTTGAATTGACAACTCAACTGGTAATACTTACAAATATTCTTTGGCTCCCCTTGTGTCGAATCTATAAATTTGGGTTGAATATTGTACCATCGAAAACTATTGTGATCCCCTATACTTGTGGGTTATCAAGACCTTTTTCTAGCGCCGTTGTCGGGGAGCATAGCTATATTTGTTGAGTCACTTGGGATTTATATCAATTTATCACTATGAAGAATCTGAAAGATACCAGAACCAAGATCGTTCCCTCTAAGACGAGGGGTGGTAAGGAACTGCCATCTAGCTCTGCAATTGATTCACCTTCTGTTTTGAATAAACTTGCAACACCACCACATGCTATTAATCCTGATATGTCGCAAGTAATTTATGATGCTACTTCTGCTCTGAATGATGCTTATGATGATGCTAGTACTTTGCTTGATGATAATGTGCCACTAGGTGAACTTCTTGATGAACAAATTGCTAAAGCTAAAGAAAAGGAAATTACTGAAACTGATGAAATTACTGAAACGGAGGATGTCTTTGAAACTGAGAATTATGAAACACCTATTAGACCTAGCTATCCTAGACATGAATTTGCCTGAGATACCTGAGGGTTATGTTATGGATGGAGAGGTTGCTAGGATTTTCTTGCTTGTAAGGATAGACAAGATCTTAATAAATTACTAGCCAAGTTGAAAGCAAAATCCTTGAATGCTAGAATGCAATTTGATCCTAAGTTTGCTACTTCACCCATCTTTATTACTGATAAAGATTATGAATTCTCTGTCGACCCAGAGTTAATTACTCTGGTTGAATCTGATCCTTTCTATGGCTATGAAACTGAAACTGTTGTGGCACATCTTACTAAATTAAATGATATAGCCACCCTATTTGCTCATGATGAAAAATTCGCTACTACTATATTCTCAAGTTATTTCCATTCTCTTTAAAGGGTGATGCTAAGATTTGGTACAATACTCTTCCTCCTGGTAGTGTGCGTAGTCCCTATGATATGATATATTACTTCTCTGAAAAATATGTTCCTGCTCATAAGAAGCAAGCTACCTTATAGGAAATATTTATTTTTGTGCAAATTGAAGAAGAGAGTCTCCCACAAGCTTGGGGGAGGCTTCTCCAATTACTTAATGGTTTGCCTGATCATCCTCTTAAGAAAAATGAAATACTTGATATCTTCTATAATGGACTAACTGATGCTTCTAGGGACTTCCTAGATAGTTGTGCTGGTTGTGTTTTCAGGGAACGAACTATTGAACAAGCTGAGGAATTATTGAATAATATTTTGAAGAATGATGATGATTGGACACTTCCTGAACCACCGCCTAAACCCACTCCAAAGAAGAGGGGTATATTATTTCTCAGTCCTGAAGATATGCAAGAGGCAAAGAAGTGTATGAAGGAAAAAGGTATTAAAGATGAGGATGTTAAGATTTTACCACCTATTGAAGAAATACATGGTCTTAACACACCACCATAGGTGGTAGAGGTAAATTCTTTATTAAAGTTTGATGAAGGTGACATCCCTTACAATAAACATCCTAGTCAATGCTTGCATGAATTCGACAACTACATTAGAAAATAAGATCACTTCAATGCAAATGTTAAGAAACAATTGAAACAAAATTCTGATATGATTGCTCGCTTGAGTGACTTGTTTCTTAGAATTGCAAATGATGTTAGAGGTGTAGGAAAACATGCTTCTATGGTCTAAACTCAGTTAGAACTAGTTGCTAAATTTCAAAGCGAGCTTCTTAATGAAATGAATAATAACATGAATGATTATGTTGTTAGAGTAGCAACTAGAGGGGGCAAAATAACTCAGGAGCCACTTTATCCTGAAGGTCACCCTAAAAGAATTGAACAAGACTCTCAAAGAATTAATACTGATGCACCTAGTCCTTCTAAAAATAAAAAGAAAAAGAAAAATGATAGGACTTTGCATACTTCTAGTGAACCTGAGGTAGAAAAACCTTCTGAGGATAATAATGATGTCTCTATTTCTGATGCTGAAACTCAATCTGGTAATGAACATTCATCAAGTGATAATGAAAATGATAATGATGATGTTCATGAAGACACCCAACCAGACAATGGTAAAGAACCAGATAATGATGTTGAAATTGAACCTGCTGTTGATCTTGATAACCCACAACCTAAAAATAAACGTTATGATAAAAGGGACTTTGTTGCTAGAAAACATGGTAAAGGATGAGAACCATGGGTTCAGAAACGCATGCCCCTTCCACCTAAACCATCCAAGAAAAAGGATGATGAAAAATTTGAATGCTTTGCTGAAATGCTTAGGCCAGACTTTTTGCGTACTTGTTTGACTGATATTTTAAAGATGGCTCCTTATGCTAAGTATATGAAAGACATTATCACTAATAAAAGAAAAATACCTGAAGCTGAAATATCCACCATGATTGCTAATTATTCTTTTAAGGATGGAGTACCTAAAAAACTAGGAGATCCAGGAATACCAACTATACCATGCTCCTTCAAAAGAAACTATGTCAAAACTGCTCTATGTGATTTCGAAGCTGGTGTTAGTGTTATGCCTTTCTCTTTATACAAAAGACTTGATTTGAATAAACTTACACCTACTAAAATATCATTGCAAATGGCTGACAAATCAACTACCATACCTATCGGTGTTTTTGAGGATGTGCCCGTTGTGGTTGCAAATGTTACTATCTTAACAGAATTTGTTATACTTGATATGCCCAAGGACGACAACATGTCGATTATCCTTGGTAGACCCTTTTCGAATACTGCAGGGGCTGTTATTGATTGCAATAAAAGAAAATTCACATTTCATATCAATGGTAATGAGCATACGGTGCACTTTCCGAAGAAATGATTTCAAGTGAATGATATTAATGTTATTGAAAAGTCTCCGACACTTACTATTGGAAGCTTCCAACTTCCCCTTGCTACTGCCAAAAAGAAATATGAAATACTTATTGTTGGGGATATGCATATCCCTGTTGAAGTAACTTAGTGTTTTACGAAAGTTCTTCGGGTTCATGCTAATTGAAAGTGGTTGTTAATAAGACTTGATCAACCTTATTAATGGATTATTTTTTAGAAGCATGTGGTCCATGAATTTAGTAAGCACAACCCTCTGTATCTACCTTTTTAGTTTATGTTATTTTTAGTTAAATACAATAAAATGCCATGTTTATCCTATTTTCTGAATTTTCCGTGAAATAAGAAAATGACCCAAAAATAAAAGTGATCAGAATACCCTGAAATTTTGACACGATTTTTTCTGATTATTTTTCTAAATTTTTTATGCAAATAACACCAGAGGTGGGTGCCCCTGGTGCCCACAAGGCACCAGGGCATGCCAGCTACCCCAGGCGCGCCTTGGTGGGTAGTGGGCCCCATGTGGCCCCTCTCACTTATCCCATCATCCCACTTCATCACTTACCTCCAGAAAAAAATCATCATTGCTCTCTCTCTTTCGTGTTCTTGCTATCAAACCCGTGGATTTTGATCTCTTTGCTCGAAGCTCCATTTTCGAAACTATTTTGGGGGATTGCTACTTGGTATGTGACTCCTCCATTGCTCCAATTAGTTTTTGTTTTAGTGGTTTATATTTAATTAATTAGCTACTCTTGGTGCTGCTGTAAATGAGCTTGCATGTTGAATTCTTGGAGTTCCAAGTAGTTTGAATGCTTGATATAGCCTCTAGACATCCATATGAGTAGTTGCTATCAACAATGTTGGGGATATCACTTATCGGGAACTTATCGGTGGACCCATGAGAAGGGGTAAATCGGCCAGTTTATCGGCATATCGGCCGATTTATTGCCATATCGGCTGATTTATCGGCCGATTTATCTTATCGGTCAAACACGGGTAAGCGATAAATTGGCCGATTTATTGGAATATCGAAAGATAACTTGAACAGTGGCTATCAATTTGGTTAAGTTTTGTTAACATCATTTTGTGTCCCAAATTTTTTTAGAAATTGTTCGCAAATAAAATGCACCTCTTTAGGAGTTCTTCGAGGCGGAGGTCCTCGGGAGCATCATCGAGTGAGAGCTCGATACGACAGTCTTATGTTGAGCCGAGTGCAAGCTCGATGCGAGATGCCGATACTAAATCATACTTATGGCCTTGCAACGAATTCATGGTAGGAGCAGGTATTAAAGAAGAATTTAAGCAATATGTTCACAACTTCGAGGTTGCTCCCTTCATCGAAGATAAGTGCATTCAACATCTCAACCTCACTAAGACGTTCACTAAAAAATTTAATATCATTCCTGTGATTCTATAGTTTCATTTAGCCTTTATGATAATGCCTTTACCATGCCTCTAGAATGCTTCTATGTTGCATGCAAAATTCCATACTGGGGTTCACTGGATGAACCACCAACATCTGAGTATGAAGCGTTTCTAAATAGTCTATACTATGGTGAGAATAGAGGAGTGACACAAGGTAGAATAAATAGTATACATTTTCCATCAATTCGTTACTTTGCACTCTTTAATCTCAAATGCTTCGTGGGCAAACAAGATTGTAGTACTCTCTGTGCCCCAGACTTGAGCCTTTTATACACTGCTCTGACTGGAATTAAATGTTATAATCTAGGAGCAATAGTTGCACGGAGGTTGCAATGCAATGCTGATAGTGGCTGTTTTTATGGAGGGATTTATGCTTCTCGTGTAGCTAGGGAACTAGGTGTGTCACCTCAGCTCAATGATCCTATTTTACCCACTCAGTACTTGGACTTTGGAGCCATGCAGCGTCATAAGTTCCTTAAGTGTAGAACCACTAATTATAGTTATTACTTGATGTACGATAAGAAGCACATTGTATCTGTTATTTTGCCTGCACCTGCTCTCTTTGATTACTACGGGAAAGGAAGATATTACATTCTTGAGAAAGAGGTCCGCGAATACAACACGACAGTAGCGACCGCTCGCCAGGTTGAGGAGGCCGCACCGAGAGCCTCCATGAGCTATCATTCTGAGTATTATCTAGGCTACGAGTGGTGATTACCAAGCTAGGCCAAAAGCCTAAGCTTGGGGGAGTACGTATGCCCACCGACATTACATTCATGTTCACATACTTCAGTTGTCAGTGTCCACACTTTTTCATTGTATTATCCATGTTAGTTTAATTTTTTTCTCGCTTTCTTCTTGTGTTTTGAATTTTTTTTGAGAAAATCCAAAAATATTTCTCGCTTCTTTTCGGTCTTTATTTCTAGTTTGAATTAGTTGTAATATTAAAAGAAAAACCAAAAAGATTTCTCGATTCTCCTTTTCCTTGTTGGGAGCTTTCCCTTGTAAATAGTTTTTTTTTGTTTCCTTCTTTAATTTTTTTTCTTCAAGAAAAACTAAAAACTCCAAAAATATTTTAGTGTGTTTCTCTGAATTTCTTTTCTTTTGTTGAGTCGTACCAAGGAGAAAACCACGATGAAAATGTTGAGTGGCTCTCATATGCATTACTGTTGATCTAACAAAGAGCCCATTTACCTTGTCTTCTCCTTTTGAATAAAATATTGGAAGATTTTGGCTTAGTCCACGACACTCTTGCACTATTATTATTTTCACATCATTCGGTCGTGCAAGTGAAAGGCAATAATGACGACATATGATGAATTGACTGAGACAGGAAAAGCTGGTATGAACTTAACTTGTTTTTTTTTGTAAATATGTTTAACTCAGTATCGATGATTCAGCATATTATGATTAAACATGTTTATGATGACAATTAGAGATTATAGTCGCTCATGCCATGCTTAAGTAGCTAGGAGTTGATAATGATTTATCTTGAGGGTCAACATGGATTAAAATGGTTGTGATGTAGTATGATGATATGGTATCCACCTCTGAGTGTTTCGAGTGGCTTGACTTGGCACATGTTCAGGCATGTAGTTGAATCAAAACCAACATAGCATGCACAATATTTATGTTCATGGTGTTTATATCCTACTCATGCTAGTTTTCAATGTTGATTATTCGTAATGCATGTTCATGACCGTTTTCGCTCTCTAGCTGGTCGCTTCTCAATCTAATTTCTAGCCTCCACCTGTACTAAGCGAGAATACTGCTTGTGCATTAAAATCCTTAAACCAAAGTTATTCTAGATGAGTCCACTATATCTACATATATGCGGCATTACCCTACCGTTCCAAGTAAATTTACATGTGCCACCTCGAGATATTCAAATGAACATATGTTTTGTGTGCTTGGACCGCTCATGGAGCGATAGGGGGTGGTCAGTATCTTCCATGCTAAGAGGGTTATTGATATGTCTCCAATGTATCTATAATTTATGAAGTATTCATACCCTGTTTACAATAATTTTATATGGTTTTGGTATGATTTGATTAAAACTAACCCGGACAGACGCTGTTTTTAGCAGAACTACCATCGTGTTGTTTTTTGTGCAGAAATAAAAGTTCTCGGAATGGGCTAAAAATTTACGGTGATTTTTTATGGACAAAAAGAGACCCCTGAAGCACAAGAGCTGGGCCAGGAAGTGGATGAGGAGGCCACAAGCCCTCTAGGCGCGCCCTACCCCCAGGGAGGGTGCTCCGGGCTTGTGGGCACCTCGGGCACCCCCTTGACGTGAGACCAACGCCAAAAATTCTTATAAATACCCAAACCTCCGAAAAGAAATCTAGATCAGAAGTTACGCCGCCGCAAGCCTATGTAGCCACAAAAAATCAATCTAGGCCCTCTCCGGTACCCTGTCGGAGGGGGCCATCATCACCAGAGGCCATGGAGGAGGAACCCGGAGGGGGCCATCATCACCATGGAGGCCAAGGACCAGAGGGAGAACCTCTCCCCATCTAGGGGGGAGGCCACATAGGAGGAAGCACAAGGGGGAGACTCTCTCCCCCTCTCTCTCGGTGGCGCTGGAGTGCCACCGGGGGAACCATCGCCGTGGTGATCGTCTTCATCAACATCACCATCTTCATCACCTTCCTCATCTCTTTTAAGCGGTCCACTCTCCCGCACCCCGCTGTAATCCCCTACTTGAACATGGTGCTTTATGCCACATATTATGATCCAATGATGTGTTGCCATCCTATGATGTTTTGAGTAGATTTCTTTTGTCTTTTGGGCTTGATTGATGATCAAGATTGGTTTGGGTTGTATGTTTTATTTTGGTGCTGTCCTATGGTGCCTTCCGTGCCATGCACACATGAAGGATTCCCGATGTAGGGTGTTGCAATACGTTCATGATTCTCTTATAGTGGGTTGCTAGAGTGACAGAAGCTTAAACCCGAGTAAGGGGGTTGTTGTGTATGGGATAAAGGGGACTTGATACTTTAATGCTACGGTTGGGTTTAACCTTAATGATCTCTAGTAGTTGCGGATGCTTGCTAGAGTTCCAATCATAAGTGCATATGATCCAAGTAGAGAAAGTATGTTAGCTTATGCATCTCCCTCATATAAAATTGCAATAATGATTACCGATCTTGTTAACAATTGCCTAGGATAATTCCGCACACCTATCCATCATTATTCCAGACTTGCTATTTATAATATATAGTAATATATTATAACTTCATGTTAACAACACCTATTTTTATATTTTAGTTCTCTGATATCTTGCAAAGCTATCCTCTTCATACCCACAACGTAGTTTTATTTCTCGTTTCTAGATGGAAGCAAACGTTCGGTGTACGTAGAGTCGTATCAGTGGCAGGTAGGACTTGAGAGAATATTGATCTTACCTTTAGCTCCTTGTGGGTTCGACACTCCATACTTATCACTTCCACCTTTGGAAATTGCTACGGTGATTCCTTGCACTTGCGGATTATCAAGCTCTTTTCTGGTGCCGTTGCTGGGGAACAATAGCGTGGGGTTGATATTTTCGTGTATGCTTGTTTGCTTTCTCCACTAAGTAGATTTTGTTTTCCCTTTTGTTTATGTTTTCTTTAGTTGTGGGTGAAACAAACAAAAAAAATTAAAAGAATGCAAAATACAAAAAAAATTACTTGCCTCTTATGCCTAAAAACTTTTTCAAAAAGAGAAGTGATTGGAAGGTTATGCATTGGAGAAGTGAGGGTCGACCTTGAACACTTGTGTTCATGCTCATGGAAAAAATGTAAAAAATTTCATGGAAGTTTATCAAAAATAATTATTCCCTTGTATATATCCATTGTATTATAAAAATAATGTGCCAAGATTTGGCTTTAGGATGATTAGATTGCTCGTTTGCTATGTGCGGTGCAAAAACAGAAACTTTGGCTGTAGTGCGTGAATTTAAAAATTTTACTGGAATGTCAAAAGTTTCTGAATTTTGACACAGTACTGATATGAATTTTTTTTATTTTTTCCTATTGTTTCAGAATTTTTGGAGTTACATAAGTATATTAAATTTCCAGATTTCTACAGACTGTCCTGTTTTTGACAGATTCTGTTTTCTATGTGTTGTTCACTTAATTTGATGAATCTATGGGTTGTATCGGGGGGTATGAACCATGGTAAAGGTGGAATACAGTAGATATAATGATAATATGAAATTGGAATGAGTTTACAACAGTACCTAAAGGCAGTGATTTGCTTTATTATACTAACGGATCTCACGAGGGTTTTGTTAAGTTTTGTGTGGATGAAGTGTTCGAAGATCGAGGAGTTATCGATATATGAAGAATAAAGAAAGGCAAGAGTTCAAGGTTGTGGATGCCCAAGGCACCCCAAGTAAATATTTCAAGGATACTCAAGCATCTAAGCTTGGGGATGCCCCGGTTGGCATCCCATCTTTCTTCTTCAACAATTATCGGTATACCTCGGTTTTTGTTTTGTTGACATGATATGCGTCTTTTGTTTTTATTTTTATTTTCTTTTCCTTTATGCACCATGATAGTATGAGATAGTTCTTAATTGATTTATAGAATGCTTCATGTGCTTCACTTAAATCTTTTTAGTATGGCTTTATAGAATGCTCTTTGTGCTTCACTTAAATCTTTTGAGTATGGCTTTATAGAATGCTTCGTGTGCTTCACTTATATATTTTGAGCTTGGATATTGGTCTATCTATATTGATTGTAGAATGCTCTATGAGCTTCACTTATATCTTTTAGAGTATGAATAAAATTATCATCGAAATTGGGCTTGGAAGAGTATCATTAAAATATCACTGCTTAGCTAAAAAGCTTTAAAGAAAAGTTCTTGTTTAGAGGCAACCTAATATTTTTCCTTACTATTTTTCTGTGTTCACATGATTCAGATACTATATTAATCATGTTTTATAGTTTTTGTTTCAATAAAGTGCCAAGTAAAGCCTTTGGGATAGTGTGGTTGGTAGTTGATTTGATTCTGTGCAAAAACAGAAACTTTTGCGTCCAGTAACAGAATTGTTAAAATTCACTGGAACCTTGAAAAACTCTGAATGTTTTACACAGAATTTATATACAAATTTTCTACGTTTTCCTAATTTTTCAGAACTTTTGGAGTAACAGAAATATGAGCATAATTCAGAACTTTACAGACTATTCTGTTTTTGACAGATTCTGTTTTCGATGCATAGTTTGCTTGTTTTCTAGTTTCTATGGCTTATATTCCATAATATAAATTGTAGAAATGATAGAGTACAGTAGGAATTATGTGGAAACAATTATGAATCTTGTCTTGACAGTACCCAAGTGAATGATTTGGTTTTATTATACTAACGGAGCTCACGAGTTTTCTGTTGAGTTTTGTGTGATTGAAGTTTTCAAGTTTTGGGTGAGATATCGATATGAGAAGAATGAAGAGTGGCAAGAACCTAAGCATGGGGATGCCCAAGGCACCCCAAGGTAATATTCAAGCAAGACTCAAGCGCCTAAGCTTGGGGATGCCCCGCAAGGCATTCCCTCTTTCGTCTTCAAAACTATCGGTATACCTTACTTGGAGCTATATTTTTATTCATCACATGATATGTGTTTTGCTTGGAGCGTATTTTCATTTTACTAGCTGTTTGAATAAAATCATTGGATCTGAAATCATGAATGAGAGAGAGTCCTCACATGGCTATTTAACTATTTGTCTACTCATTGATCTTCACTTATATCTTTTGGAGTAGTTTTGTCATTTACTTCCGTGCTTCACTTATATCCTATGAGTAAATAGTTGAATGAATTGAATATCATAAATCTGAAATTATATATGTTTTATATACTTATCCCATGGGGAGTAATGACTTCACATATAAGAAGTACAGGTGGTAAAATTTACTGAAAGTTAGCAAACACCGCATTGGTCACTTGAACAATTCATGAAAGAATATTGAAGGAAGAGAGATTTCAAACATAAATATACTAACTTGGACATCTTCTATGATTGTGAGCCCCATTAATTATTTTCAAACTTGAGAAAATTAGTTGAAGTTGGACAAGGAAGACAATGTAATGAGTTATGTTTGGGTATATTTGTATAGAAGTTATATTGTTATGGATCCTCCAACATGTGGTGCTTGCTTAGGATCTTTTGCTAGCCAAAAAATTGTACTAAGTAGAGATACTACTTGTTCATCCAAAAACCCTTAAACCCTGTTTCTTGCAATGAGTGTCCACCATATCTACCTATGGATTGAATAAGATCCTTCAAGTAAGTTGTCATCGGTGCAAAAAGCAATAAAAATTGCTCCTAAATATGTATGATCTTTTATTGTAAGGGAAAATAAGCGTTGTACGAACTTGTGATGGTAAAGAAATAAAAGCGACAGACTGCATAATAAAAGTTGCTATCACAAAGGGCAATACAACATGACGTTCATTTGTATTAAGGGTTTGCACATCCAAAATTAAAAAGCGCATGACAACCTCTGCTTCCCTCCGCGAAGGGCCTATCTTTTACTTTCATGTATTTACTTTTATTCAAGAGTTAATAGTATTCCATCTTATTTCAACCTCAATTATTCTTTATTTGGCAAACATTATGTGGTGGGAAAGATCCAAGCATATATGGCCATTCAAATATATTTGATCATGAATTATTATTGTTGACAATTATATATATGGTAAATAAGTTGGGAGGCGAAACATTAAAGCCCCTATCTTTCTCTGTGTACGACGGATGTTATTTGTTCTAAAAATATGCTTTGAGTGTTAGCAATCATGGAAGACTATATGATAGTTCAGTATGTGGAATTTGATAAAATCAAAGCTCTTACAAAGACCCTTCCTGAAATAAGATGAATTGCAATTGTTTGATGACTGAGAACGTAGTTTGTTAGTTTTCAAGAAAGTTTATGGTCTATACTTTAACATGTGAATAGTTTGTTACTTGATCATGAGAGGTTTTATGAGATGAGCTACTGTTTATGATATATAATGATGTTAGAAAAGTGTTTGGAACTACAATTGATCAAATTTATGCACTATGCTAGCATTCACACTTCATAAATTATTTCTTTTATCATTTACCTACTCGAGGACGAGCAGGAATTAAGCTTGGGGATGCTGATACGTCTCCAATGTATCTATAATTTATGAAGTATTCATGCCATGTTTACAACAATTTTATATGGTTCTGGTATGATTTGATTAGAACTAACCCGGACTGACGCTGTTTTCAGCAGAACTACTGTGGTGTCGTTTTTTGTGCAGAAATAAAAGTTCTCGGAATGGGCTGAAAATTTACGGTGATTTTTTATGGGCCAAAAGAGACCCCCGAAGCACAAGAGCTGGGCCAGGAAGTGGATGAGGAGGCCACAAGCCCTCTAGGCGCGCCCTACCCCCAAGGAGGGTGCTCCGGGCTTGTGGGCACTTCGGGAACCCCCTTGACGTGAAACCGACGCCAAAAATTCTTATAAATACCCAAACCTCTGAAAAGAACCCTAGATCGGAAGTTCTACCACCGCAAGCCTCTGTAGCCATGAAAAATCAATCTAGGCCCTCTCCGGCACCCTACCAGAGGGGGCCATCATCACTGGAGGCCATGGAGGAGGAAGCCGGAGGGGGCCATCATCACCATGGAGGCCAAGGACCAGAGGGAGAACCTCTCCCCATCTAGGGGGAGGCCATGGAGGAGGAAGCACAAGGGGTAGACTCTCTCCCCCTCTCTCTCGGTGGCACCGGAGTGCCGCTGGGGGAACCATCGCCGTGGTGATCGTCTTCATCAACATCACCATCTTCATCACCTTCCTCATCTCTTTTAAGCGGTCCACTCTCCCGCACCCCGCTATAATCCCCAACTTGAACATGGTGCTTTATGCCACATATTATGATCCAATGATGTGTTGCCATCCTATGATGTTTTGAGTAGATTTCTTTTGTCTTTTGGGTTGATTGATGATCTAGATTGGTTTGACTTGTATGTTTTATTTTGGTGTTGTCCTATGGTGCCTTCCATGCCGCGCACACGTGAAGGATTCCCACTGTAGGGTGTTGCAATACGTTCATTATTCGCTTATAGTGGGTTGATAGAGTGACAGGAGCTTAAACCCGAGTAACGGGGTTGTTGCGTATGGGATAAAGGGGACTTGATACTTTAATGCTATGGTTGGGTTTTTACCTTAATGATCTTTAGTAGTTGCGGATGCTTGCTAGAGTTCCAATCATAAGTTCATATGATCCTAGTAGAGAAAGTATGTTAGCTTATGCCTCTCCCTCATATAAAATTGCAATAATGATTACCGATCTTGTTAACAATTGCCTAGGATAATTCCGTACACTGATCCATCATTATTCCACACTCGCTATTTATAATATATAGTAATATATTCTAACTTTATGTTAACAAAACCTATTTTTATATTTTAGTTCTTCGATATCTTGCAAAGATATCCTCTTCATACCCACAACGTAGTTTTATTTCTCGTTTCTAGATGGAAGCAAATGTTCGGTGTACGTAGAGTCGTATCAGTGGCAGATAGGACTTGAGAGAATATTGATCTTACCTTTAGCTCCTTGTGGGTTCGACACTCCATACTTATCACTTCCACCTTTGGAAATTGCTATGATGATTCCTTGCACTTGGGGATTATCAGCTATTCTCATGATGAGTGTTCATTCATTCGTCCTTGCACGAGAGGGGCTGGAATAGGGATGACTAGTCTCGAAATAAAAAATACAAATAATTAAACAAAACTCCCCCGGACTGTTGTTCGTATGGAAGGCACCCATGGATTCGGCTAGCCATGGCTTGTGTTTGATGGTGGATAGGGGGAATAAACTTTACTTTTACCACTTGGGGACTGCCGCTAATGTGTTTAGCATGGAAGATATTGAAAACTCTTAGTCGTAATGTTGACAGGAAGGGTATACCTCCCAAAATGTTATTTATCTCTAATTTAAGCTTCAAGCTCTGGCACCTCTGCAAATCCCTACTTCCCTTTGCGAAGGACCTATCTATTTACTTTCATGTTATTTTACTTTTATGTTGAGTCATCACCTTCTTAAACAAGCACCAGTCCTGAGAGCACTATTGTCATCCTCATGCATTGTGTATAGTTAATGTTGAATACATCATGACTGGATCTCTTCTACCATGAATTACAATGTCTAGTCGCTGCTTGAACTTTGGAGGTGCTCTGCATTTATGTTTTCCGGTCTCAGAAAGGGCTAGCGAGATACCACTATTGTCATATTATATCATGATTGTTTTGACAAAGTGTTGGCATTTGAAATATTTTATTATTACTCGCTAGTTGATTATGCCATTGATATGAGTGAATATAATTCTTAAGAGTTAACATCTACATGGTTAGTTATGATCTTTGCTGAAAACCTGGGTGCTATTTAAGAATATATATGTAAACAAGAACAAAAGAGTTCATAAAAGTTTTTCTTTGTCACTTTCAGTTTGTCAACTGAATTGCTTGAGGACAAGCAATGGGTTAAGCTTGGGGGAGTTGATACGTCTCCATCGTATCTACTTTTCCTAATGCTTTTGCTCTTGTTTTGGACTCTAATTTGCATGATTTGAATGAAACTAACCTGGACTAACGCTGTTTTCAACAGAACTACCATGGTGTTGTTTTTGTGCAGAAATAAAAGTACTCAGAATTGGATGAAACTTTTTGGAGAATTATTTTGGAATATATAAAAAAATACTGGAACCAAGACCCACTGGAGGGAGGCCCAGCTGCCCATAAGGCACCAGGGCGCGCCAGTGGGGCCCACGAGGCTCCGCTGACCCTAATTCCAACTCTATAAATTCCTATTTTTGGAGAAAAAAAAAAGAGGGAAGGAAGTTTCATCGCGTTTTACGATACGGAGCCGCCGCCACCTCCTGTTCTTCATTGAGAGGCCAGATCCGGAGCCCGTTCGGGGCTCTGGAGAGGGGAATATTCGGTCTTCGTCATCACCAACCCACCTTCATCACCAATTCCATGATGCTCCCCACCGGAAGTGAGTAATTTCTTCATAGGCTTGCTGGACGATGAGGGGTTGGATGGGATTCATCATGTAATCGAGTTAGTTTTGTTAGGGCTTGATCCCTAGTATCCACTATGTTCTGAGATTGATGTTGTTATGACTTTGGTATACTTAATGCTTGTCGCTAGGGCCTGATACATCTCCAACGTATCTATAATTTTTTATTGTTCCATGCTATTATATTATCTGTTTTGGATGTTTTGTATGCATTAATATGCTATTTTATATTATTTTTGGGACTAACCTATTAACCTAGAGCCCAGTGCCAGTTTCTGTTTTTTCCTTGTTTTTGAGTTTTACAGAAAAGGAATACCAAACGGAGTCCAAACGGAATAAAACTTTCACGATGATTTTTCTTGGACCAGAAGACATCCAGAGGACTTGGAGAAGGGGCCAGAAGGTTCCTGAGGAGGCCACAAGCCTGCCAGGCGCGCCCTTGGGGGTGCCCTGAGGGCTTGTGGGCCCCTCGGAGGTCT
Source organism: Thinopyrum elongatum (assembly GCA_011799875.1). Lineage (NCBI taxonomy): Eukaryota > Viridiplantae > Streptophyta > Magnoliopsida > Poales > Poaceae > Thinopyrum > Thinopyrum elongatum. The sequence goes on along the minus strand of CM022303.1, from coordinate 156,901,656 downwards.
CCTAACCCTAATCATTGCACTATAAATTCCCAAATATTCTCAAACCACCAAAAGCATCCATCCAAAATACTTTTCCGCCGCCGCAAGCCTCTGTTTCCATAAGATCCCATCTTGGGGCCATTTCTGGCAATCTACCGAACGGGATTCGATCACGGAGGGCCTCTACATCAACCTTGCTGCCCTTCCGATGATGTGTGAGTTGTTAACCACAGACCTACGGGTCCATAGCTAGTAGCTAGATGGCTTCTTCTCTCTCTTTGATCTTCAATACAATGTTCTCCTCGATGTTCTTGGAGATCGATTCGATGTAATACTTTTTTGCGGTGTGTTTGTTGAGATCCGATGAATTATGGATTTATGATCAGATTATCTTGAATATTATTTGAGTCTTCTCTGAATTCTTTTATGCATGATTAAGATATCTTTGTATTTCCCTTCGAACTATCGGTTTGGTTTGGCCAACTAGATTGGTTTTTCTTGCAATGCAAGAGGTGCTTAGTTTTCGGTTCAATCTTGCGGTGTCCTCACCCAGTGACAGAAGGGGTAGCGAGGCACATATTGTATTGTTGCCATCAAGGATAAAAAGATGGGGTTTATATCATATTGCTTGAGTTTATCCCTCTACATCATGTCATCTTGCTTAAGGCGTTACTCCGTTCTTATGAACTTAATACTCTAGATGCATGCTGGATAGCGGTCGATGTGTGGAGTAATAGTAGTAGATGCAGAATCGTTTCAATCTACTTGTCACAGACGTGATGCCTATATTCATGAGCATTGCCTTAGATATCGTCATAACTTTGCGCTTTTCTATCAATTGTTCAACAGTAATTTGTTCACCCACCGAATGCTATCTTCAAGAGAGAAGCCCCTAGTGAAACCTATGGCCCCCGGGTCTATTTTCCATCATATATTTTTAGATCTATAAACCAAAAATACCTTGCTGCAATTTATTTATATTTACTTTAGTTTTTCTTTTTATTTATCTTTTATACCTATCTCTATTAGATCTCACTCTTTTTCGAGACCGTGAAGGGATTGAAAACCCCTTTTTCGCATTGAGTGCAAGTCTTTGTTAGTTTGTGCAGGTGCATAGATTGGAGACTTGCTTGTGCCTCCTACTGGATTGATACCTTGGTTCTTAACTGAGGGAAATACTTATCTCTACTTTGCTGCATCACCCTTTCCTCTTCAAAGGAAAAATCAATGCAAGCTCAAGAAGTAGCAGGGCCCGAGTGCCATGATTTCATATCTGAACCATTTAGGTTTTCACTATCATATCTATGTTCTTGATCCGATCTTGAAAGTTATATGCACCTGCTACGTGTTATGATCCACATACCCCAAGGTGACAATAATTGGGATTCTTTCCGGTGATTACCATATTTTGAGGAGTTCATGTATTCACTATGTGTTAATGCTTTGTTCCGGTTCTCTATTAAAAGGAGGCCTTAATATCCCTTAGTTTCCTTATGGACCCCGCTGCCATGGGAGGGTAGGACAAAAGATGTCATGCAAGTTTTTTTCCATAAGTACGTATGACTATTTATGGAATACATGCCTACATTATATTTATGAACTGGAGCTAGTTCTGTGTCGCCCTAGGTTATGACTGTTATATGGTGAATACCATCCAACGAAATCACTGATCCAGTGCCTACGAGTTTTTCACATATTGTTCTTGCTAAGTTACTATTGCTATTGCTACTATTACAACTGCTACAAAACTGTTACTGCTGTTACTGTTACCACTTCTATCGTTACTACTATTATCAAAACCATCATACTACTGTGCTACTGATCACTGTGCTGTAGATATTAAATTTTCAGGTGTGGTTGAATTGACAACTCAACTGCTAATACTTACAAATATTCTTTGTCTCCCCTTGTGTCGAATCTCTAAATTTGGGTTGAATACTCTACCCTCGAAAACTATTTTGATCCCCTATACTTGTGGGTTATCAGTATTGTCATCCCCTTTGAGAAGCCAATGCTGGCCCCCGCGGCGCTGCTAGAAGAGCTCTTCACCCTTGAAGATCTCCATAAGAGAGGCCTCCAGGGAGTAGCACGGAAGCCATTCATCTGTCGAGAGGCCAACGCTGTCGGTAGTCACATCCAAGGCCTTAATCTGGTCCAACATGGCCCCTTTGTGGGTAACGCCTAGGTTAGCCCCCACCCCCGTATGAACTAGCGTACCAACTTGGCGCAATGGTGCCAAACGTTCGGCGCGCAGAACATTCATGGTGGGTTGGCCGTGGCTTCCCCCATCTAAGGCGTGCTGGTCAATGAAACCTGGTTGTAGTAACCACGAGGTTTCAAAGTGAAATCGTCTTGCCCTCGGGGGTGACCCTTCCCCTGACAAGAAAAGCGGGAGGGAGTGGTCGGAGCCAATCCGAGTAACCTTCTTAAGCGAACATAGTGGGAATAAGACCTCCCACTGAACGGATACCAGGACCCTTTCTAGCACACTCTGGATAGAGTCCAACTGCTTATTAGTCCAAATGAACCCAACCCCTACATGGGCTATCTCACGAAGAGCCATCTCCGCGATGCATTCGTTAAACAAACGCATGCGCGGGCGATCGACATTAGGAGAGCTGTTGTCAGCAAGCTTCCTAATAAGGTTGAAGTCGATGGCCACCAAAACTAGGGTACTGCAGTGCTCAACGTTGGCCTTCAACTCAGTCAGAAAAGCTGATGACTCCTTTGACTTGTGGATTTTACATGCTTTTTTTGGCATGTTTGGTTCTCACAATGACATCAATGTGCTTGAGTGATCTCCCGTGTTCAAGAGACTTTTTAATGGGGAAGCTCGGCCGTGCAACTACACTATCAACGGGCATGACAACAACATGGGCTACTACCTTGCCGATGATATCTATCCTCAGTGGGCCGCGATTGTGAAGAGCACATTCGATCCCTATGGCAACAAAGAAAGTCACTTTGCAATAATGCAAGAAGCAATTAGCAAAGATGTGGAGAGGGCATTCAGAGTACTCCAAAATTGTTCGTGAAGCTACAATGATGTAGAAATCAGAGACTTTGTGACAGCTAATGACATGTTGTGTTTTTGCATAATATGATTGTTGAGGATGAGGAAGAGACTGCCCGAACCAATGATTATGAGAAGCCTGGAGAACAAGTCCACATACCGAAACAACAAGATACAGGTCAGATTATGAATTTTCTACGGATGCGCCAGGATCTTCGAGATCATCAAGTGTGTACGCAACTACTCAGTGAACTTGTGGAGCATATGTGGACCCATAATAGAAACCAAGAAGCTTAATATCTTTTTTGAGGGGAAATCATGCCGCTTTATTTAACTAGAACTAGGAATCTCGTCTGAAATTACATCTAAAATAAAGTCTGGTGGCGATCCCACCCAAATCTCCGAACGGTTCTCACCTACACCTACTTTCGCAAGTCTATGAGTGGCAACATTCCCAGAACGACGAACCCACGACACCTTGGCCTCATCCATAGTATTGAGCAATGCCTTGATTTCCTGCACCCATGGCCCAACAGCAGAAAAATCCCGCTCTGGGCTCTTGAGCTTCTGCACCAAGGCTAGGCAGTCCAACTCCACATGCGCCCGCTGTACATTGAGATCAATCGCCATGCGGACTGCCCTTCTACATGCTAGCACCTCCACCATCTCAGGATCTGCAATATTTGGGAAGAAGTGGCTTAGCCCGGCTCTGAAGGCCGCGTGGTGATCGCGAAGGACTGCACCACCTCCTCCTTTCTCCCCATGCCTGGAGACCGCACCGTCGGAGTTGATCTTTACCCAGCCAACCGTAGGAGGTTCCCACCGCTGGATGGTCTTTGGCTCCGGTTGTGGCGCCCTCATCTCATGAGATGTTCTCCAATATGTAATCTGCACATGCACTGTGGCTATTATTTCATGTGGCTGTGCTATCTTCCTCCCATCTCTGGCATCGTTTCTTGCTAGCCAGAGACCATATGCTGCCTGGAGCATTACCTCCTTCTCGTCGCCAGAAGCCCGAGTGAACCAGTCGAGCAACCAAGAGGCTAGGGCTCTTTGTGTTTCGATGTGCCGTGGTGGCTGCTCCATCGTTAAACCCGACTGCACCCTCAACTGCTCCCAGAAACAGACTGAATGTTGGCAGCCACAGAATCTATGCACCATAGTCTCTTCACGGGCACACACAACACAAAAAACGCCCGGCTTGATCCTCCGTCGATGAAGCTCTGCTCCCACAGCAAGTCCATTGCGGATCATGCGCCACATATGAATTTTTACTTTGCCAGGAGCACTCGTCTCCCACAGCGCCAAGTATCCCTTGTGCTTCGCTACCGAGCTCGAGGACTCCGGCTGTCCGGTCCTCGCTCTATTCATAGACATTCTTAGATGATATTCCGACTTGACCGAGAACACACCATTCTGTGTAAAATTCCATGCAAGAAAATCATCAGTCTCCGGTCCTCCTATAGCAATTTGCTTCACATCCGCTGCATCATCCCTAGAGAACATCGCATCCACCACCGCCTCATTCCAGGCCATCCCGTCAGGGTTCAACAAATGAGCAACCTTGGTGATGCCCTGCGTATATATTTGGCCTAGGGGTTTTGTGCTACCGCTGCGTGGGATCCACGGGTCATGATGAATGTTGATATGCGCCCCCGTCCCCACTCTCCATATAAGGCCCTCTCGAAGTAAGTCTCAGCCATGCAGAATACTTCGAAAGGTGAAGGAACCCGATGCCGGACAAGATGCCGACAGGATTGTTTCATCTTTGAAATACCGTTCCTTAAGCACTCTAGCACATAGAGAGGATGGGACTTGCAGGATACGTCATGCTTGCTTAGCCAACAGAGCTTGATTAAAGGCCTCGTAATCCCGGAATCCCATACCTCCATCCCTCTTGCTTGCGCACATCTTCTGCCATGCTATCCAATGGACCCTTCTCTCACCATTCATTGCAGCCCACCAGAATTTAGAGGAGATCGAAGTCAGGTTCCGGCACATCTTCTTCGAGAGGTGAAAACAACTCATGGTGTAAGTCGGAGTCGCTTGCAACACTGATTTGACAAGAACTTCTCTAGCAGCTTTAGACAAACCTTGGCCCTTCCATCCACACACTTTGCCTTTAGAGCACTCGGTGACATGTTTGAAAGTTCCATCCTTTGATCTTCTAACCAGTGTTGGGAGACCCAAATACCTTTCACTGAGCGCCTCGGACTCAATCGCTACTACATTTTTCATTTGTTCCTTCATCGAGTCTTGGCTCCCCCTTCCAAAGAAAATGGATGACTTGTGCAAATTAACCTTTTAACCTAATGCTTTTTCATACTTAGTGAGAATCTATTTTAGGGTCTCCATCACTAGTAGAAAACAGGGCTTTGGTCCAGGCCGGGCCAGCCCATTAGTCCCGGTTCAGTCACGAACTGGGACCCACGGGGGCATAGGTCCCGGTTCGTGAGGCCAGGGGGCCGGCCGGGCCTCGTGGGGCGTTGGTCCCGGTTCATCTGGCCCCTTTGGTCCCGGTTCCAGCCACGAACCGGGACCAATGGGCCTCGCTCCAGGCCCAAAACCATTGGTCCCGGTTTGTGGCTGGAATCGGGACCAAAGGGCGTCCTTTAGTCCTGGTTCCAGCCATGAACCGGGACCAATGAGATGCCTATATATACCCCCTCGCCCACGAGCAGAGCAGTGGAGTGCTCTGTTTTTTGGGCCGGCCGTGGGAGAGCTTTGTGGTGCTCTAGCTCACCTCCTATGCACGTGAGGTGTTCGATGAAATGCCCAACCCACACTTAAGCTTTCTCCTCTCGAAGTTCCTTGTCCAAGCTCCATTTTCCTCGAGATTTGTCTAGGTTTGGCGGTCCATCCTGTCCCGTCCCCATCCTCACCGCCGTCGATCGCCCGCGCCAATCTCGTCGCCGACACCACCGTGGTGAGCCCCTTGGTCTTATCTTCTTTGTAAAAGAAAAAAAGTTCTTACTTGTATGATTAAGATAGATACTTGTGAAATTTTCTTACTTTTATTATTGTTTGTTATTATATAGTGCGATGGTTTTGGTATCCGCCTCCGTCGGCCCTCGTCCTGTCTATGATTCGGATGTGGTATATATTATCTTTTATAACTATTTGGTTCATTTAGTGTTTATGACAATTATGCCGACCAACGTGACATAGATATTTTTATCTAGGAGGTATGTGAACCGGAAATTCGAACCGACCCTATTGTCGAGAGGTTAAATTTAGTTGAAGAAGAAAACAATTACTTGAAGGAAAAATTGAAAAAAATTGAGGAGGAGAAGATGATATTGGAGTTGCATGTTGCGGATGTCGTCGATGATCACAAGATCGAGATGGATAAAATGCGCTTGAAGATTAGAAAGATGAAAAAATATGCCATTCATACCGAGGCTTGGTATCATTATGCCGTTAGATCAATTGTTACCTTAGTTGCGATTATGATCGCATTTGTTGTTGCATTGAAATGTTTTACATAGTTTCAATGTATGGTTTAATTAGATGCTCTGGAGAGCTATATGTTGTTCATTGAGAACTATGTATGTACTTTGGTTTTAATGTGATGATGAACTTTATTAATTAATTTGGTCACTTATGTATTCATGATGTTCTGTAATGGTTTTTGACACACTTAATTATATATAATGCATGCAGATGAACCGGCAATGGATGTACGGTGATAGACGCACCTCCGAGTACATTAAGGGCGTGCATAATTTTCTCGAAGTGGCTGAGGCAAACAAGCAGAATGGTTTTATGTGTTGTCCATGCCCTATATGTGGGAATACGAAGTCTTACTCTGACTCAAAAACCCTTCACACCCACCTGCTTTATAAGGGTTTCATGCCACACTATAATGTTTGGACCAAGCACGGAGAAAGAGGGGTTATGATGGAAGACAGCGAAGAAGAAGAGGATGATGACAGCTATGTGCCCCCTGAATACGGTGATGCTGCAACGGGGGAAGCTGAAGATCAAGAGGAACCAGACGATGTGCCCGATGATGATCTTCGCCGGGTCATTGTTGATGCAAAGAGACAATGCGAAAGTGAAAAGGAGAAGCTGAAGTTCAATCGCATGTTAGAGGATCACAAAAAAGGGCTGTACCCCAATTGCGAAGATGGCAACACAAAGCTCGGTACCACACTGGAGTTGCTGCAGTGGAAGGCAGAGAATGGTGTACCTGACAAAGGATTTGAGAAGCTACTAAAAATATTGAAGAAGAAGCTTCCAAAGGATAATGAATTGCCCGACAGTTTGTACGCAGCAAAGAAGGTTGTATGCCCTCTAGGATTGGAGGTGCAGAAGATACATGCATGCCCTAATGACTGCATCCTCTACCGCGGTGCTTACGAGGATTTGAACGCATGCCCGGTATGCGGTGCAATTGCAGTATAAGATCAGACGAGATGACCCTGGTGATGTTGACGGCGAGCGCCCCAGGAAGAGGGTTCCTGCCAAGGTGATGTGGTATGCTCCTATAATACCACAGTTGAAACGTCTGTTCAGAAACAAAGAGCATGCCAAGTTGATGCGATGGCATAGAGAGGACCGTAAGAAAGACGGGAAGTTGAGAGCACCCGCTGACGGGTCGTAGTGGAGAAGAATCGAGAGAAAGTATTGGGATGACTTTGCACGTGATGCAAGGAACGTATGGTTTGGTTTAAGCGCGGATGGCATTAATCCTTTTGGGGAGCAGAGCAGCAATCACAGCACCTGGCCCGTGACTCTATGTATCTATAACCTTCCTCCTTAGTTGTGCATGAAGCGGAAGTTCATTATGATGCCAGTTCTCATCCAAGGCCCTAAGCAACCCGGCAACGACATTGATGTGTACCTAAGGCCATTAGTTCAAGAACTTTTACAGCTGTGGAATGGAAACGGTGTACGTGTGTGGGATGAGCACAAACAGCAGGAATTTGACCTGCATGTGTTGCTGTTTGTAACCATCAATGATTGGCCTCCTCTCAGTAACCTTTCAGGACAGACAAACAAGGGATACCACGCATGCACGCACTGTTTAGATGACATCGAAAGTATATAGCTGGACAAATGCAGGAAGAATGTGTACCTGGGGCATCGTCAATTTCTTCCGACCAACCATCAATGTCGAAAGAAAGGCAAGCATTTCAAAGGCGAGGCAGATCACCGGAAGAAGCCCGCCATCCGTACCGGTGATCACATACTTGCTATGGTCAATGATTTATAAGTAATCTTTGGAAAGGGTCCCGGCAGACTATCTGTTCCGAATGACGCTGAGGGACGCACACCCATGTGGAAGAAGAAATCTATATTTTGGGACCTACCCTACTAGAAAGACCTAGAGGTCCACTCTTCAATCGACGTGATGCACGTGATGAAGAATCTTTGCGTGAACCTGCTAGGCTTCTTGGGCGTGTATGGGAAGACAAAAGATACACCGGAGGCACGGGAGGACCAGCAACGTGTGCATGAAAAATACGGCATGCCTCCAAAGCAGTATGAAGGTCCTGCCAGCAACGCTCTTACCAAAGAAGAGAAGGAAATCTTCTTTGAATGCTTGCTCAGTATGAAGGTCCCGTCTGGCTTCTCGTCGAATATAAAGGGAATAATAAATATGCCAGAGAAAAAGTTCCAGAACCTAAAGTCTCATGACTGCCACGTGATTATGACGCAACTGCTTCCGGTTGCATTGAGGGGGCTTCTACCGGAAAACATTCGATTAGCCATTGTGAAGCTATGTTCATTCCTCAATGCATCTCTCAGAAGGTGATCGATCCAGAAATCCTACCAAGGTTAAGGAGTGATGTGGCGCAATGTCTTGTCAGTTTCGAGCTGGTGTTCCCACCATCCTTCTTAAATATCATGACGCACGTCCTAGTTCATCTAGTCGACGAGATTGTCGTTCTGGGCCCTGTATTTCTACACAATATGTTCCCCTTTGAGAGGTTCATGGGAGTCCTAAAGAAATATGTCCGTAACCGCGCTAGGCTAGAAGGAAGCATCTCCATGGGCCATCAAACAGAGGATGTCATTGGGTTTTGTGTTGACTTCATTCCTGACCTTAAGAAGATTGGTCTCCCTCAATCGCGGTATGAGGGGAGACTGACTGGAAAAGGCATGCTAGGAGGGGACTCAATAATATGTAGGGACGGGCATTCTTGGTCTCAAGCACACAACACAGTTCTATAGAACTCTACCTTGGTGACCACGTATGTCGATGAACACAAGAACATTCTACGCTCCAAACACCCGGAGCAATGTGACGACTGGATTACATGTGAACACATCAGGACTTTCGGCAGTTGGTTGCAAACATGTCTCAGGGGTGACAACACTGTTTCTGATGACCTGTACTCATTGGCCAGGGGACCATCTTCGACTGTATTGACTTACAAAGGGTACAAGATAAATGGGAATACATTTTACACGATCGTCCAAGATCAAAAGAGCACCAACCAAAACAGCGGTGTTCGCTTTGATGCAGCAACCAAGAGGGGAAAGGACACATATTATGGTTACATAGTGGACATATGGGAACTTGACTAGGGACATGATTTTAAGGTCCCTTTGTTTCAGTGCAAATGGGTCAATCTGTCAGGAGGCGGGGTACAGGTAGACCCACAGTACCGAATGACAACAGTGGATCTGAACAATCTTGGGTACACAGATGAACCATTCATCCTAGCCAATGATGTGGCGCAGGTTTTCTATGTGAAGGACATGTCTACCAAACCGAGAAAAAGAAAAGATAAGGAAGCGAATACATCATACGATGAGCCAAAGCGCCACATAGTTCTTTCAGGAAAAAGAGACATCGTGGGATTGGAGGGCAAGACATACATGTCTGAAGATTATGAAAAGTTTCATGAAATTCCTCCCTTCAAAGTCAAGGCTGACCCAAGCACCCTGTTAAACGATGAAGATTATCCATGGTTACGGCGCAATAAGCAAAGGACACAAGCGAAGAAAAAGTGAAGACTTTCTTTCCACAACTATTATGATGATGCCTTTGATCTAGAATATCACTGCAGTTACATGTGAAGAAATGAAATGCCTTTTGTAACAGATGAGTTTCCGTATGAAACCCTGATACTTCGAAAGAGATTGTCTATTTTGTACACGAAGTGCATCCAGTTTTTGCCGTAACCCTCTCAACTTTTTAGCACATGCTATGTGGGTGAAATGATGATACCATGCCAACTTTCAACCTTTTCAGAGTTCATTTGTAGAGCTTTTCAATTTCAGGGTCATATAGCTCAAAAAAATTAGTAAATGCATGAAAAATAACAAATGAAGTTAGAAAGGGTTGAAAATTGATGGTGTGGCTTTGAATGGTGCATTTTGAACACACAAAAAGTCTAGAGTTCAAATAACTTCAAAAAAATGAAATCCCTTTGTAACAGATGAGTTTCCGTATGAAACCCTGATACTTTGAAAGAGATTGTCCATTTTGTACACGAAGTGCATTCAGTTTTTGCCGTAACCCTCTCAACTTTTTAGCACATGCTATGTGGGTGAAATGATGATACCATGCCAACTTTCAACCTTTTCAGAGTTAATTTGTAGTGCTTTTCAATTTCAGAGTCATATAGCTAAAAAAATCAGTAAATGCATGAAAAATAACAAATGAAGTCAGAAAGGGTTGAAAATTGATGATGTGGCTTTGAATGGTGCATTTTGAACACACAAAAAGTCTGGAGTTCAAATAAGTTCAAAAAAATGAAATCCCTTTGTAACAGATGAGTTTTCGTCCGAAACCCTGATACTTCGAAAGAGATTGTCCTATTTGTACACGAAGTGCATCCCAGTTTTGCCGTAACCCTCTCAACTTTTAGCACATGCTATGTAGGTGAAATGATGATACCATGCCAACTTTCAACCTTTTCAGAGTCATTTGTAGTGCTTTTCAATTTCAGGGTCATTAGCTCAAAAAAATCAGTAAAGCATGAAAAATAACAAATGAAGTTAGAAAAGGGTTTTGAAAATTGATGATGTGACTTTGAATGGTGCATTTTGAACACACAAAAAGTCTGGAGTTCAAAAAAATGAAATCCCTTTGTAACAGATGAGTTTTCGTCCGAAACCCTGATACTTCGAAAGAGATTGTCCATTTTGTACATGAAGTGCATCCAGTTTTTGCCGTAACCCTCTCAACTTTTTAGCACATGCTATGTAGGTGAAATGATGATACCATGCCAACTTTCAACCTTTTCAGTGTTCATTTGTAGTGCTTTTCAATTTCAGGGTCATATAGCTCAAAAAAATCAGTAAATGCATGAAAAATAACAAATGAAGTCAGAAAGGGTTGAAAATTGATGATGTGGCTTTTAATGGTGCATTTTGAACACACAAAAAGTCTGGAGTTCAAATAAGTTCAAAAAAATGAAATCCCTTTGTAAGAGATGAGTTTTGAGCACACAGATCTATTTTTGATTAAAACCGACATTTCAAATAACCTAAAAATTACCAAATTGAATTTAATGATAAAACACAGTAATATTAAATAGCAGGAAAAACAATCACTCAAAAATCTATTTTTATAGTAAAGTTATTCACAAAGTAGTGATTCACACAAATTTCAAAAAATTCAAATTTAAACTATTCAAATTGGAAAACGAATGGCACTAACAGAAAGTTAATAATTTTTATTACCTAAAAGCAAAAAGAATCACTGAAAAATAGTAAGTATTTTGCTGTAAGTAGAAACAAAATAAAATAAATAAAGCAAAAAATAAAACAAAAAAATGGGAAAAAATAAAAAAAAATGCCACCTACTGGGCCACCACGGCCTGAATACGACTAGAAACCCAACCATGGGCCAGGATTTAGGCCCGCAACAGGCCCAGTATGCCCATAGGCAAGGAGTGACAAATTAGGCCCGAAAGCCTGCAGTTGAGAGGAGCTCGAGAGGGTGGGCGCAGCAGCGCTTATAAACCACTCTCGAGCTCTCTCAACAAGCGAGGTGGGACTAAACATCCCACCGCACCGCGCCAGCGCAAGGTCTTTGGTCCCGGTTGGTAGCACCAACCGGGATGAAAGGGGTGCATTGGTACCGGTTCGTGGCACCAACCGGGACCAATGCCCCCCTTTAGTCCCGGTTGGTGCCACCAACCGGGACCAAAGGTCCCTGTTTCCCGCCCTTTGGGCTGCTGAAAACTGACCTTTGGTCCGGTTGGTGGCACCAACCGGGACTAAAGGGGGGCATTGGTTCTGGTTAGTACGACGAACAGGGACCAATGCTCTGGGTATATAAGGTAGCACTTAGGAATTTTCAGTTCTCATCTCACATTAGCCCCCGACGACGCCGACGACATCGACGCCGTCAGGCTGCCCCGACGCCGCCCGCCGGCCCCGCCGTTGCCGTCGCCCGCGCTCGTCGTAGCCGAGGCTCGGCCCCGCCGTCGGCGTCGCCGCGGGGAAGCACCATGCCGGTGCCAGTGACCCCTTCATCCCCGACGCCGTTCGTCTGCCGCCGCACTGATTCCGGCCGGCGACCTCGAGCCCTCCCCGAGCCCGGCCGCTGCCGTTCCCTACGACCGCGCTGTGAGCCCCTGCCTCCTCCCCTTTCCTTCTCATCGCCGTCCCCGACCTCGCCGTCGCCGACCACCGGGACTAAAGGAATATGCAAAGAATTATTTTTTTGATGAAATGAGATGAGATGAGATGTATGAGATGTTTTGTGGAGACGAGATGAGATGTTTGTGGAATTTTTTTTCATAGAAATTAGTGTGTTATTTTTGTTCATGATGATCTTGCTCGATGAATGTTCTATGTTAAAACTCATATTAAGTTTGTTCGATGATGATTTTTTTGTTCATAGAAATTTACTAAGTTAAAATGTTCTCGTGTTGGGGGGGGGGGGAGGAGTCCTCGAAACATATCAAGTGCACTTTATAAATTCATATGTTGAGGATCGCCGAGGGGTCGAGGGTCGTCGAGTAGGGATGGAACCCGCAGGGTTTGGGTACGGGTGGAGCCACCCCATACCCTTACCCATCCCATTTAAGCTTACCCATCACCCGTACCCATACCCGCCAGTGGGTACAACTTTGTCCCATACCCATCACCCGACAGGGTAAATGGGTACCCGCGGGTAAAAACACCCACGTTTGATAACATTTTAGGTTAGTGGAGAGGAAAAAGGAAAATAAAGAAAAAGAAGAAGAAGGAAGAAGGAAGAAGAAGAAAAAGAAGGAGAGGAAAAAGGAAAATAAGAATAAGAAGAGGAAGAAGGAGAAGAAGAAGGAGAAGAAGAGGAGAGGAAGAAGAGGAAGAAGACGAAAAAAATAACTTTGTCGAGGACACCCTCTTGCTCGACCAACTCTCGAGGACACCCAAACCCTAGAAAAAAAATGTTGTCGATCTCCTACCCCCTCCCGCCCCTACCCGACAAACTCTCTGGAGATTTATAAAAGTTTAGCAAACAGTTTAGCAATCACTTAGAAATTTTTTTGTTCATAGCATTTTTTTGTTCATATATGTATTTTTTTTGTTCATATGTGTATTAATTTTTTTGTTCATAGCATTTTTTTGTTCATATATGTATTTTTTTTAAATAGCATTTTTTTCCATGTATATATGTATGTGGCTATGTATGTATAGATGGATATCATTTTTTTCCATGTATGTATGTCATTGTCGATATACCCCCTCCCCGATAACTTCGACATGAGGGGGGGGGGGTCGATATACCCCCTCCCCGATAACTTCGACATGAGGGGGGGTCGATATACTCCCTCCCCGATAACATTTTTTTTCTAAGTTACTAAGGTAAAATGTTCACCCCCCTCTCGATATACCGGGCGACCAACTCTCGAGGCCACCCAAACCCTAGAAAAAAAGCGTTGTCGATCTCCTACCCCCTCCCGCCCCTACCCGACAAACTCTCGAGGCCACCCAAACCACTAGAAGAAAACTCCGGTAACTTCGACATGAGGGGGGACATCGATCAACCCCCTCTCGCCTGAACAAGTCTATGTATCATTTTATATCGTGGTGGACATATATCAAAGTTTGATCATATGTCAAAGTTTGAATTTTGACATATGCAACATTTGATCATATATCAAAGTTTGATCATATATCAAAGTTTGATCATATATCAAAGTTTGATCATATGTCAAAGTTTGAATTTTGACATATGCAACTTTTGATCAACCCCCTCTCGCCCGACCAAACCCTAGAAGCGTCGAGGCCACCCCAAACCCTAGAAGCGTTGCCGAGGCCACCCCAAACCCTAGAAGCGTCGAGGCCACCCAAATTTACCAAGTTAAAAGAGCGTTGTCGAGGCCACCCCAAACCGTAGAAGCGGCGAGGCCACTAATTAATATTCCTTGTTGTGATTAGCTAGCTAGCTAGGTCTATGTTTGCCACTAATATATCCATCTCTCATGTTTGTATATTAATTGCCATGTTGTAATATTTACAGAAACTATGGATCAAAGAGACTTAGAACAAGAAGAGTTGTTGGGGGACATAATCCGCGACGGACGTGATGTCTTGTCGTTTCTCAACGACACCGATGGTCTGGAAGGAGAGGATGAAGGCTCCGGTGATCGAACAATGGAGGAGGAAAGACTTGATCATGATGTCTCCGGTGACCGAATGCCGGTGGAAGAAGGAGACCGTGATGACAGCTCCGGTGACCGAACGGAGGAGGGAGCTATTGTAAAGTCCGGCGAGGTATATATATTAATTAAGCCTGTGCTGACTAGCTAATTGATGCATTAATTTTTTTTGGTATGTACATATATTAACTCTTTCTTTCTTCTTTTATAGCCCTCCAGATCGAGCCAAACTTCGGTAACGAGACGAGGCCCGAAGAAAAGGTTGCGCCAGGATGAAAGGTTCGCGATCACAGCAATCACGGACGATGGCCAACCGATTGAACCCAGGCGGACCAAGGAAGCATTTTCTGCTCAGTGCGGAGCTATTGTTAGGGACAGTATCCCGATCAGCATCCAGCTATGGAATAAGCCTAAGAACGAAGACCCTCAAGTTTCTTATGTCATCGATAGATAGAAAGATGATCTTTGGACCTCGCTGAAGGCAAATTTCACCCTACCGCCAGAGGAGGATCCGAATAAGCCTGTTATAGAGCCACTGGTCAAGGCGTGCGCTCTTAAGAAGATGGCAGATCTATTCAGGAGTGGAAGAATGAGTTGAAATCAATGTTTGTCGACAAAGGGAAGAATCCAGAATTCACTGGCCGATTTGAGAAGATAAGAGATCACTGGCCCGCATTTGTGGCCTACAAGACATCGGACAAGAGTAAGAAAATGTCAGAGATAAACAAGATAAATGCTGCAAAGAAGCTGTATCACCATCGCACGGGGTCAGGCGGCTACCTCAAAGCCCGGCCGTTGTGGGACAAAGCTGAGAATGACCTGATTGCTAAAGGGGTCAAACCAGAGACATTGAACTGGCCAGACCGTTCAAGGACTTGGTTCTTCGGGGTTGCGGGAACTTTGGACCCTGAAACATGGAAGTGCCGTTGGATGGATGAGCAACTTGCAATACCCGTCAAGAAGCTTCAGAAGTATATCGCCGCAGCGCAGGCAGGGACGTTCATTCCCGACAGAGAGAAGGACGAGCTGACTGAGGCCCTCGGGAATCCTGAGCACCCTGGACGAACACGAGGCACGCCAGGCTCCGTTGCGTGGAAGGATGCGTTTCCCGGCGCAGGCGGTTACAAAACCCGGGAGAGGAAGAGGAAACAGGAGCTGAGCGAAATGCAGAAGCTCAATGCAAGAGTACTAAAGCTAGAGGAACAAGTTGAGAGCCAGCGAGCTGCCGACCAACCATCTCAGCGGCACGAATCTACCACAGAAGCTACCCCGCCATCTCAGCGGAGAAGCAGCGTGGCTTCCATGGAGCTTGTTCAGCAGCCTGACTTCACAGCTCCTAGCTACCCCGTGGATGCTATCACTGAGGCTCAACATTGCCAGCTTATGATGAAATGTCGGAACCTCACCTTGAAGGCGGCTGTCGGCTCTGTTGCACCTCCTCAACCTGACGGAACTTTTCACTGCTGTCCGATTCTACATGGCTATGCTGTTGTGATGGTGGATGAAGTAATGGAGGGATTTGACGAGCTCGAGCTTGAGCACCCTACAGGTGAAGGGGAGACTCAGCTGGTTTATGATCTGAGGACTACATGTCTATGGCGGAAGGAGTACATCAAGCTTCCGAACTGGACGCCTCCGCCTCCTCCTCCTCCTCCGGCGAGTCAGAGCACTCCTCCTCCTCCTCCGGCGCGTGAGGGCACTCCTTCTCTGCCTCCTCCAGCGTGTGAGGGCACTCCGCCTCCTCCTCTGCCTCCTCCGGGGCGTCGGAGCACTCCGCCTCCTCCTCCGCCTCGTCAGCAACGGCGAAAGAGAGCCGCCGCCGCTCCGGCAGCTAGCAGTACAAGCAGAGGCGGGAAGCAATTCAGATGCGGTCCATCTCTCAAGCCTCTAGAAAAGTTACCATATGAGAGGACCGACGAGGAAACCGCGAAAATCAGTGCTGCCGAAGTGCATGAACATTTTGCACGGAAACCTCCACCTCCGAAGGAGATGATAGATCCGGTGAAACAGAAGCGCACTATCGATGCCCTGAAGCGACCACCACCGTCTCCGCCGCAATCCAACTATGAGCGCATTATTGAAAGGACATATAAGAAAGCGGAGCGGTCGGGAAGTACTTGCATGCATGCAAGGTTAGCAAAACAAAGAAGTGGGAAAAAAATTCCCCAGCTCGGCGAACAGGCAAACCAATCATGCCCCCCGCTCAAGGTGTCTAGCGATATCGTTGCTAATCAGCCGAGGATGGTGCCCGGTACCAATCCTGCTGATTACCTGAGCGATGATGTAGAGTTTGAAATAATGGAGGTGGATGAATTCAGATACCAGTACGGGCAGCCTCTCGTCAAACCTGATCATCCTCCTCTAACAACGATGATGCGAAGATTACATGAATGGTACATGAAAACCTGCAGCTAGTCTGGGAAGGATACTTTGATGCTGAGAATTAAAGAGGAGCATGACCTCGTTGGAATGGATCAGTTGTCTGTTGAATTTGACGAGTTATTCCAATTATACAATCAAAAGGCCCTCGACAAAACAATCGTGACTTGCTACTGTCTGTAAGTACTACTTCTGTAATTAAGTCTCTATATATAGTTCAGCTCTTTCATTGCATGTATATATAATTATCCTCACTATATTATGTAGATTGAAGATCGTCGAATGCAGAAAAGCACAAATCTATGACATTGGGTTCATTAACCCAAATATCATACATGAATGGACGGTTCAAAAGAATGTCACAGAAACCGAGGACAACTTGTTACAATCGTTGCTTAAAAATCAAAACAAAGAGAAAATACTCTTTCCTTACAACTTCAAGTAAGTGTTACTGTCTTGTGCATATTCGGTTTCCCTTATTACTCGAGGTTATAGTAATGTAATTGATGAGTCATGCATGCGTGCGCAGCTTCCACTTTATTCAGCTAGAGATTAAGCTTGAGCGGGGAGTAGTAACCGTCTTAGATTCGAGACGAAAAGATCCCCAGGAGTATGCGGACATGACTGAAATGCTCCAGAAGTAAGTTCAATCAATCATTATCGCACCATATCGGCAACTTTGTTCATTTCCTGATATCAAGTAATTGTTTTCTTTGTCTGGCAGGGTTTGGAAAGATTCCACCGGAATTGTTCCGGCACTACCGAGGGAGCTGCGATTTACACACCCAAAAGTAAGTACTACTAGCTAGTTCCGCGCATCTCCCATTGATTCTAGTTTCATCAATACCATTTATAATGCTTGATTATCAGTTTGATTGGACTCTATTTCTCGTAAAGTGCTTGTGGCAGGAAGCCGGGAATGATTTTTGTGGATACTACATTTGCGAGTTCATCTACAACGCGACGACCTCTAAGCGGGGCTACTCTGAAAAACAATATGAAGTGCGTAAGCAATAATATTCATAATTTTATTTTATTACCATCATTTGTGTTGAGTTTCATTCATATATATGTATTGACCCCCTTCTTCAAATTAGATGTGGCAGATGCGGGATGAACTCCTACCACATGATCGCATACGAGCAATTCAAGAGGAATTGGCGGGTTTCTTTCTTGACCACGTCATAAATCCAACCGGAGAATACCATGTGGAACTTGACATTAGATGTTAGGGATTGTAAGAGATCTTATATTGTATATATGTAGCTAGTAGCGTCGGATAGATATACGAAAACTTGTTGTTCGACCAATCTCTCGGAGAAAGAGAGGTCGATCACTTCTCTCTGTATATGTTCATGATGATCTTGTGTACTTAATGGTTCCTTCATCTGCTTACTAGCTAGCATGTCGAGTTCTCTCTATACGTATAGTAACTAGCGTCGACCAAGCATGGAGAAAGAGAGGACACTTCTCTCTATTAGCTAGCTAACACAATATGAAACCCCTAAATTAACCCTCCAAAACCCCCAACCCCCCCCCCCCCCCCCTTTCAAAAAAAACAAAAACCCCAGCTCCTGAGCTGCTGACGCGTGGATGCTTTTTGGTCCCGGTTGGTGTTACCAACCGGGACTAAAGGCCCTCCTGCCCAGGCTCCCCGCGGCGGCCACGTGGAGCATCTTCTGTCCCGGTTCATAAGCGAACCGGGACTAAAGGTTTTGGGCTTTAGTCCCGACCCTTTAGTCCCGGTTCCAGAACCGGGACGAATGGGCCTCTGGAACCGGGACAAATGGGCCTTTTTCTACTAGTGCATATTCTCCTCTGTTCCCTCAAGGAAAACTTTGCTATCATCTGCAAACAAGAGATGAGTTACATGGGGGCCAGTGCTCCCGAACTTCACTCCCGTTAACTGTTTATCACTCTGAGCCCTCTTTAGGAGAGCTGAAAACCCCTCCACGCAGAATAGAAATAGATACGGTGACAAAGGGTCACCCTGTCTTAGACCACGAGAGGGTAAAAAACTCCTCGAGAACCCACCATTAAGTTTAACCGAGAAGCGTGCCGAGGTAACACACCTCATGATCATGGAGACCCATTGAGGGGCAAAGCCAAATTGTGTCATGATCTGCTCAAGGAAAATCCACTCCACCCTGTCATACGCCTTCATCATGTCCAACTTAATCGTACACAAACTCTTCTTCCTTTTCCTCTGCCGAATAGCATGCACACACTTGTATGCTACCAACACATTATCAGTGATCAACCGCCCAGGCACAAAAGCACTCTGTTCTTCAGAGATGAGGAGAGGAAGAATTCCCTTCAATCTGTTCGCCAGAACCTTAGTAGCAATCTTGTACGAGACATTACATAAACTAATAGGACGGAACTGCGAAAGTAACTCCTGTGAGTTCACCTTCGGGATCATAACAATAATCGTATCATTGAATTCCACCGGAGTCATTGCCCCGTTCAGAAAATCGCGTACTGCCGTGCACACATCGCGCTTCACCAACGACCAGTGTCGTTGATAGAAGAGAGCAGGGAGGCCATCTGGACCCGGCGCCTTCGTCGGACCCATTTGAAACAACGCAACTTCAATCTCCTCGTCGGAAATAGTAGCTGTTAGTTTGCTATTCATGTCGTCGGAGACCAAGTGTTCAATGTTTTCTAATAACGCATGTGCATCCACCGAGCCCTCTGAAGTGAACAAGGATTCATAGAACTTGGCTGCCATTTCCCTCATCTCTTCGTCTACCGTACATCTCGTACCATCGTCACGACGTAGCGCCCGAATGGTGTTTTTCCTTTTGCGGTGCGACGCCCTGTTCTGAAAGTACTTGGTGTTTTGGTCGCCAGCCCGCTGCCAGTCCACACGTGAGCGCTGTCGGTACAGCAGCTCTTCCCGCGCATATATTTCTCGCAGCTGCTTCTCAATGTCCCGGACCTCCAGTGAGGATCCGGAGGCGTCCGCTCTACTGCGCGCATCCGAAAGCTGCGTTTTGAGTTTTGCTATCTGCCTCCGAATGGACCCGAACACCTCCGTAGCCCACCGCTGCATACTGCCGGTCATCTTACTCAACTTTTCCCAAACCGCGGTCACTGTATGTTCGCCCGTCCCAGCATCTGACCATGCTTGGGCGATCATAGAATCATACCATTCATGCCTCGTCCATGCCTCTTCAAACTGAAAAGGCCGTGGTCCTTTATCCTTCCGCGTGGAGCTGTCTCCAGCGCTCTTACTAGTATTGCTTGATGGTTGGATTCCTCCGTCACAAGGTGTTCAACATGAGTCTCCGGGAATAGGTCCAGAAATAAGTTGTCCGTGCAAGTGGCTCGGTCGAGCCTGACTTTGATATTTTCCTCCCCGTCGCGCTTATTATCCCATGTGTATGGGTATCCTGTGAAGCCCAAATCCGCAAGTCCGCAGTCCGCCAAAAAGTCCCTAAAGTCCTCCATCTGAGCAAAAGATTGCGGGTTACCACCTAGCTGATCCGATTGGAAAAGAGCTTCATTGTAGTCTCCAACACATATCCATGGGAGGTCATCTTGTGCTTTGAGAAAACGAATTGCATCCCACGACTTTTTCATAAATCTGTCTTGGGCTCCCCATAGAAACCAGTGAATCTATAGGTCTTGCCCTCCCACAACATTTCTGCATCTATGAAATATTGACACCATGGCCTTGAATTGTGCACTTTTTACGTTCGAACTGTGTATTTTTCCTACGAACCCATTTTTTTTTACGTGTGACATTCATGAGTATGATGGATTTACATGGATTTGAGTGTTTAAATATGAGGAGTGTGGCTGCCCGGTAGGACATATGACAGCTTGTCCGACGCTTTCAGGGTCGCGCCCGCGGATGTTTAAAAGTCGGATTTACCGAGCCGCTGTTAAATGTTATAGTCCGCTATTTAAAACATTGATCGTGAGTGCTCGACGGATTCTTCCGCGTGCCCGTCGTCATATCGTAAGCAAAACAAAAGTCAACGGCTTGTAGTTTAATTCCGTGCAACAGCTGTTCGTGCCGAGCAGAGCCACAAAGGGCCGATTCCGGCGAGTAAACTTGAACCCCACGGCACAGCGGCCATTACAAATTCCACCCTACATCGCACAGTGCTCACGCCACCACGCACACGGACGCAATCCAGCGGCAGCCCCTCCCGCGAGTCGCCATCGCCCCCCCGGCGCGCCGTAGGACCGCTGCCGGCCCAGCAAATGCGGGCTGCAGTGCCGCAAGCGCTGCCCCGTCAACGCCACAGGTACGTGCCTGCTGCTCCCAGTTTTGGATCATCGCCTGATTAAGAAGCTTTGGCAGATGTACATACGTCTCTGTAATCACCAGTTAAGCCCGGGACGGGAAGGGATTGGGCACGTCTCGTAGACGGTGGACCAATCGAACATCATGTGTTCGGTTTCCAACCAGTTAAACTTGTCAAACCATTGATCTTGGATAGAAGACCTTTTTTTTTTAGAAAAGGATCTTGGATAGAAGACTGTTAAACAAAAATCTTTGAAAAGGCATGTCCAGTTGGCCGAATGGACAATTGACCAAACCTTCTTCACCCGATCTCAGTTTAATTTTTAATTTGTCATAATTCTACATTGACCTAGTGATAATATGCATCTCTCGGATCGGTAATAATTTTATCTTTTTAAACACAATACAATTGAAGTCTTTTACATACATGAGCATACACTCATCCCTAGAAACGCACAGACACCCTACTCTATAAGCACCTCCAAGAGACTGAGGTGGTGTAGCAGCTTGAGATTGTCGAAGTCACCACATGCGCCTTGTAGTCAACGGGAACGCCTCCTCCCACTGCACGAACATCGGTGCAAATCCTGAAATAAATCTAGAAAAATGCGAGCACCAATGTCAAGTCTAGAATTTGAATCCTGGTGGACTGGAGATATCACTGTCCTCCTAATCATATAAACACAAATTGGTTAAGTGCAACAATTTCAAAGTAGATTTTACCTGAAGCAACTTTGGCTAAGAGCAACTTTAACCGATCCCCTATCCATTAGAGGAGTAGATGGAAGTATCCTTAGGGGATGATAATTTATCCTCCTCTAAGGGTGGCCCCATCTAACCGATCCCCTATATTTAGAGAAGGATAATTTTTTTTCTCAATTCTTTTTGGCTAGCCGCATAAACTTCAACCAATTGCACATTATATCATCAATCATTTGAATATTTTAAAATAAGCACGCATAAGATATAAATCATGAACAAGCATATACACAGATTGAGAAATTCAAATTTAATGCAAATAGTTCATCCAAAGGCATCACATCGATCAAGTTTGATCCAAAATCATCACCAGTTAGGATGTTTTATGTCGTGGATCGAGCCCAACCAAAGGCATGCACGAACTCATACACCATCCTCGCCAAAAAAAACCAACACCATCTCCGTTGCCACCACCACCACCACCATCCACATGGTCATCACTATCACCACCACCACCACCACCACCATCCACAGGGCCACCACCACCATTCCGAAGATACATCTCTGTTTGAGTCAAGATCTCCTCAGGAGTGAGCTCCCAAAACTTTTTTGCGGTATCATCAATTCAGGTTGGGTTCGGTAACATGATAGCACGTTCTTCGGCCTTTGCATTCTGAAGCCTCTCCCCCTCAAGTGCAAGCCTACGCTCCTCTGCCTTCAACTTCCTCTCTTCAGCTGCCAACTTTGATCTCCATTTCTCGACCTCCAACAAATTAAGCTCATTCCATCTAGCCACCCTGTCTTCTTTGCATTCGGATGCCAAGGCTTTCTTGGTCTCAATCATGAGCACAAGCTCCTCTTTGTATGTGCCACAAAATACTGCTCACTTCTTCCTCTCCTTTTGCAATCTGTTGCCATGCGGTCTCTTCTTGGCATCTTCATCCTCCTTGTCATCGTTCTCAATAGGTATGCTTAACCTTTATCTCTTTGGTGTGGTCTCGTCATTTCTCCTAATCCACTTCTCATTGACGCAAAGTTCTTTGTAGCAATGGTACGATCTGAAGGGCTTGTGACTGTACTTCTTGTTGTGTTGCTTGAAAAGTTCTTGTATGATAGGGTCATATTCCGAGACAAGCACGCCGCTTGGTGGTGCATGGTTCACTTGATCAATACAACCGGACCTTCGATTGAATTGGTCTTGGATGGTACCCCACCGATGCCCAAGAGAGCCTTGGGTGAGGCTTGATGTGACATCCACATAGTTGTTGCAGTACTCAGCAATTCTCCCCGAAAATTGGCTCTTTGATTGGTCTGTTCCAACCGATGCATCAAGGGAGATGTTCATCCAAGCATAGCACGAAGCAACATATTCGTCTTAGGAATAGTTGTGAGTCCTTGATCTTGATGGCTTCGAGCTTGGTTGTGTCTCCATGGGATCTTCAACCTCTTCCTCTTTAGCCTCTTCCTCCTCGGCCTCGGTCACCTCCTCGGACTTGGCCTCCTCTTCACCCAATTGATGATCGAACACCAGGTCGTAGTTGAGATTGTCGAACCCAAGCATATGTGACGTCTACAAGGAAGACAAAAAATTCGACTGCGTTCATCTCCGCAGTATGATAACAACAACAAACTCCATCATCCTACGACCACGAGCATCACCGCACAATGCATCGGCCGCAATGAAAAATGCAATTTTTTACCTTGATGGCATTTCATCCTATAGTGTGGGGGTCATTTCCGGTGGCGACGCGCCGGCGGCGGTGGCCGGCGGGGTGGCGGAAGAGTTTTGGCTATCCATTTTAGCCCGTCCGGGGCATCGGTGGTGACTGCAGCAAGTAGGGGCGGCGACGGTGGGAAGGTGTGGCCGCTCAAGCGGGAGAAGAAGGGGGCGAAATATTTACTCAGCATGGCCAAGGTCGAGTATATTTAGGAGAGTTGGTGGGAGTTTTAGGCCCAAGGAGGATAATTTTTGTTCTGCTAACTTATGAGTTCGGTTAGGTCTAGTTAGCCGCGTATATTGCTCGTCTAACCAGGGGATCGGTCAGAGTTGCTCTCAGTGTGTTGTCGTTGGTTAGGAGATTACTTTAATTTCTTTTATAATCTAGCTAAACATTGCACGTGCTTTCGACTTCATCTCTTGGGCGCTGCTCTGTGACGTACTCTGGCGAGTTGGATTTGGGTCGCACTTTCTCGGAGCGGATTGAGATATTCATGTCTACAGGTAGCACATGCGCGGTTGAACGGGAAGAGTTGGGACCATGTGTGTGGCACCGTGAGGGGAAACATTAGGGTGAACCGCTCTCCCCCATGTTGATTCTAGTTATTGGCACCCTAAACCGGCTCCTAGCTAAAGCACGAGAATTTAAAGTGCTTTGTCCCCTCACTCCCAGGGAGTTGACAAACATTGTCTCCTTATACGCGACTGATGTTGTCATCTTATGCCACCCGGATAGGAAAAAGCTTCTTGAGGTTAGTTGCCTCCTTGTATTGTTCGGACATGCATTAGGGTTGCACACCAACTTCACAGGTGCTCGATGTCCTGCCATTAGGGTGCTAGTTGGTTCCCTTCTGGATCAAGTAGCATGGAATCCCTCTTTCAGCTAGAAAGTTGTGAGGTGAAGAATTTCAATTCCTTATTGATTGTATCTTAGACCGACCTCCCACTTGGAAGGCGCCCATGATGACAAAGGCTAGTGTCAAACCCTTGTCAAGTTTGTGTTTAACAACCATCTTGCTCACCAGCTCTTTGTGTTATCTCTTAACAAGAAGGTCCTTAAGAAGGTTAAAATGATCCTCTGGGGAGTTCCACTGGACAAGCAGTCGCTTAGGACAAACATTGTCGTGTTAACTGGGTCAAGGTATGCGGCCCCTTTAGGATTGACAGTCTAGTCATCCCCAATCTTTCCTAGATGGCGAGTAGCCTCCGGGTCCATTGGATTTGGAGGATGCAATTCACTCAAGGACATGCAAAGTGCATTCTCTTCATCCACCAAGATCGTGGTTGGTGACGAAACTTTCTCTTCTTGGGAGGACCGATGGCTAGATGGTAGGGCTATCTCCGAGATGGCGCCTAAGCTACTTATTTTAGTCAGGGGTGCATTCAGAAACATCGTACTATCCATGAATCTCCCGTGGATAGACGTTGGATCATGAACATGAAGGAATTGAAATCCTGGAAGGCTTGCTAGGACATCACCAAGTGTGGAGTTATTCATCTAGCTCTCGCTTGCCAAGATTGGGTTGGACCACGAAAAAGGCTTTCTAGGATAGGGCTCGACAACCCCCCCCCCCCCCCCCCCCCCCCCCCCCCCCCCCCCCCACCACCCCCCGCTCGCCCGCGCGCGCGTCATGTGCTTTATGATCAAACGGAGATAACCTTGAACCGCATCCATACTGGCCGACACTTCTCACGTACCTTGTGACATGAGGCGCTATCACAAATATGATTGATTGCCTAGCTCTCAACCTAAGGGAAATCTTTTTGGGTTGGCGATATCGGACCGTCCACTCCACCCCCTACACCCAAGAAAGGGAAACTCTTCGATGGTCATGCAACCCAACATTTGGGTGCTGTGGAAAATGGCCATCTTCGCTAGCACGCAACCCAACATTTCTAGCCCACTTGACACAATTTGGGAAGAGGCTCGACTCTGGACGAAGAGGGGAGTGTTGCACTGTGGTGATACTTCGAATGGTGCTAGCTCGTAGGATTGTACATAACCTTGTTTCTCTATAAATTCATTGACAAGCCTTTGTGTTTTCTCAAGAAAAATTAAATTAGATTTTGACATGTTCAAATTTGGACCCAAGATGAATTTGTCTAATGAGAGATCACTTCACTTTACCACTGTTTCTGTCATAGACTGTTGATTCTTTTCACACATTACAGGGCGTCACTGCATAGAAGTTACTCCATCATCCAAGTTGTCTTTAATTTCAGAGGATCTATGCATTGGATGTGCTATATGTGTGAAGGTCTAGCTACGTTTCCTTTTGGGGTTATTTATGAGTACTAATCTATCATAATATGCAATGGAATCTTAACAACTATCTGTTGTGCTGTTGCTCTTACAGGTATGTCCCTTCAATGCCATCCAAATTATTAACTTGCCAAGTAGTCTTGACAAGGAGACGACACATCGGTACGGGCCGAATTCGTTCAAGCTCCACAGGTAGACAAATCTTTCTCATTCTATAATATTCAATCACCCCACCGCTGTCCTTAAGTTCCAGTTATTGTAGGCGAGCTGCTGACTCCGTCTGCCTCAGCTGTTCCTGACAATATTTTTAAATCTTTTGTAGGCTTCCTGTTCCAAAACCTGGCCAAGTTTTGGGCTTGGTGGGCACAAATGGTATTGGGAAAACTACTGCACTTAAAATATTGGCCGGGATTTTGAAACCGAACTTGGGTAATTTCATAGTAAGTGACACCGGTTTATGTTTGCTATCTTCTTGTGCCAATACTGGTTTTTTTTTTGCGGGGGTGCCAATACTGATAGGTTATGAAACTAATTGACAACTTTTGCAGGATGCCCCAAGCTGGGATGAAATTTTTAGGTATTTCCGTGGATCTGAACTTCAGAAATACTTCACTCGTCTAGTGGGAGATAACATGAAGGTATTCCTACAGTAATCTATGAATGCAGCTCATGAAACTAATATCACTTGCGATTCTATTATGATGTCGTGGATGCCCACAAAAAAGGATTCGATTCCTAATAATTATTTCTACTTTTATTCTAAAAAATTTCATTGTGCATCGACGATTTTGAAATTAAATAGGAAATATGCTAATGTAGAATATATCTTCTTCTACGTGATAACAAATATTTTAGTTTACAATAAGACATTTTATTGTACGTGGGAATTGTTGCGAAATATTTTCTTCTGAATAGCTGTGAATACCAGCATATAGTATCATTAGTATAGTCGCCCATATACCATTCGGTCGTAATTCGAGGACATTTCTGCTTCCTTTTTGTGTATCTTAGCCTATTACTTGTATGTGGTAATTTTTTTACATTAAGCTGTGTTATGCATTCTGTGTAACATCTATGGTGCGTGCTTTCAGGCAACTATGAAACCTCAATATGTTGATGATATTCCAAAATCTGTCAAAGGGAAGGTTGGGGACCTTCTTAACACGGTAGACGAGAGACAAGTGAAGGACACATTATGTGATTTTCTTGAACTGAATAAAGTTATGGACCGAGACGTCTCAGGTTTATCTGGTGGTGAGCTCCAAAGATTTGCTATTGCTGCTCGTGCCATGAAGGAGGCAGACGTTTATATATTTGATGAACCATCCTGCTATTTCGACATGAAACAAAGGTTGAAAGCTGCACAAGCTATCCGTTCATTGCTTCAACCCAAAAGGTAAAGAGGACATACGTCTCAAATATCTCACAAAATATAAGAGTCCTAGTAATTTGATTTATTCATTATACAGCTAAGAGAAAATACGCACTTTATATTTTGCAGTTATGTAATTGTTGTGGAGCATGATCTTAGCATTCTAGACTACTTATCAGACTACATATGATGTCTTTATGGGACTCCGGGAGCATAAGGTGTAGTTACTTTACCCTCTTGAGTCAGAGAAGGCATTAACATTTTCCTAAATGGCTTCATACCAACAGAAAATTTGCGTTTCCGTGAGGAGAAGCTCACATTTAGAGTAAGGATACTAAGATTGTGGACAAACAATTTCTCATTAGAGCGCCAATTTAGTACTTGCGATGTGATCTTGTATCTAAGGCAATGTTGCTTTGCTTCTTAGGTCACCGAGTCTACCGAGGAGAAAACAGAGGGCCAGATACACCAATGCTACAACTATCCTGCCATGATCAAAACAAGACGTGGCTTCAAGCTTTCGGTCACAGAAGGTAGCTTTAATGGTTCCCAAATAATTCTCGAAGGGCCTTTCAGCCGATCTTTATTAGAAGGAAAGAAAAATAGTACAGCTCGAGTACAGTCTAAGCGAGTTAGACTGAAACCCGCAAATCCAATCCGCCCTTGTAGCGAGACCCCTGGGACAACACACCCACAGTGAACACAAGAGTTCTGAATTACACAAAAGTTCAGACAGATATCGGAACTAGTCCGCTAAGTCCACGATGCAACCGGCCGCCCTCCACATGGCGATGTCGTCTTTGCACAGGTCCAAAACCATGTCACACGAGCTGGCCAGCTGATAAAAAATCCTAGAGTTTCTCTCCTTCCAAATCCTCCAGTGTAGCAAGATCACCACCGTGTCAAAATTCTTCCTTACAGGCTTGGGAATTGCAGCCCTGGCCTGTAACCACCAATCTTCCGTGGAAGTGAAGCTGTCATCCGGCTCCTGAAAATCCGCCCTGGTCCATGATTTGAAGCGTAGCCACAGCTGCTGTGTAAAGCGGCAATGCACAAACAAATGTGTGCAATCCTCTGGTTGAGATGCACATAACGGGCAGTAGCCGTTCGAGGGCCAGTTCCTGCGCTCTAAATTATCCGCTGTGAGGCATCTTCTATGTACCGCTAGCCACATAAAGAATTTGCAACGGGGCGGAGCTTTGGATTTCCAGATTGGTTTGTAGCAGGCGAAGCTTGTGTTCCCCAAAAAGAACAGCTGATAGGCACTCTTGACAGAAAATTGGCGATCTTCAGTCCGGGTCCAGGTCGGTGTGTCTCTTGCACCCACGTCCAGCGTGGTAGAGTGAGCCAAGTCCCATACCTTGAGATATTGGGCGATGGCCGGCAGAGAGAGCCCCCCCGCAATCTCCCTCGTCCATGCGTGGTTGCTTAATGCCTCCTTGACCGATCGTCCCCTGTCCTTGACGAAGGAGAACAGCTGCGGCGCCATATCAGCAATAGAACGGCTGTCCGAGAGCCACTTGTCAGTCCCGAACTTGGCCCGCTCCCCGTTGCCCAGCTGGATTCAACAGGCCGTGCTGAATAGCGCATCCACCTCCTTCTCCGTAGTGTCGGGCAGCCCATGCCACGGTCTCACATCCTCATCCCAACGCAGCCATGGCCATCTGCAGCGCAAAGCTATTCCGAACCATTTGAGATTGATAATGCCCAGCCCACCCAGCTCCATAGGCATACACACCCTGTCCCATGGCATGAGGCAGTGTCCACCGTTGATCTCCATTTCCCCTTTCCAGACAAAACCTCTACAGCGCCGATTAATGACTTTGATCGCCCATGCTGGCAATGGCAGTGCTGCCATGAAATGAATGGGCAAGGCCATAAGCACCGAGCGCGTGAGTGTGAGCCGTCCTGCCGCGGCCATCATCTTAGGTTTCCATCCCTTCATCTTATTGGAAATTTTGTCTATGAGAGGCATCAAGTCCTGGCGCTTCAGTCTGTAGATCAACAGGGGGAGCCCCAAATATTGAATGGGGAATGGCTGTTGCTTACACTGGAAGTGCTCCGCGACCGCTGAAGCTAGGCTCTCGTCGCAACGAATGCAAGTGGTCGCGCTCTTGTGCAAGTTGATCCTTAGCCCAGACGCCTCTCCAAACAGTTGCAAGATTGCAG
Source organism: Thinopyrum elongatum (assembly GCA_011799875.1). NCBI lineage: Eukaryota > Viridiplantae > Streptophyta > Magnoliopsida > Poales > Poaceae > Thinopyrum > Thinopyrum elongatum. The sequence continues at coordinate 156,872,249 of CM022303.1, read as the reverse complement.
AGATGACCTGCAGGTCCTTGTGCTCCGGCTTGAAGAACAGGACAGCATCATCGGCAAAAATGGATGCCCTCGGCACCGTACTGCCACAACCAAGGTCAGAGAGCAGTCCATGCTGTACAGCCCAGTTGAGCATGCAGTGGATCGTGTCTATGGCCAAGATGAATAATGCAGGGGATATAGGATCGCCCTGCCTCACACCCTGACCCAGAGCAAATGGTGCACACAGCTCGGCATTGATGAGGACCGAGGTCGAGGCGGTTGAGAGCAATCCACATATCCAGGAGCACCATCTCCGGCCAAAACCCCTCTTTGTTAAAATATCCAGCAGGAATTCCCATGATAAAGTATCAAAAGCCTTTGAAATATCAATTTTCATCAATACCGCAGATCGCCTCTTACGGTGCAGCAGCCTGGCCATGTTGCGCACGAACTTGAAGTTCTCGTGAATGTTGCGTCTGGTGACGAACGCACTCTGAGCATGCGAGATTAAGATCGGCAACAGAGGTGCCAGGCGGACAGCCAGGACTTTGGCAAATATTTTGGCTGCACCATGTATGAGGTTGATAGGTCTGAAATCACCAATCTCCAGCGAGTTGGTTTTCTTGGGCAGGAGAGTTAGGATCGAAGTGTTGAGGCCCCCAAATGAGTAGAACTTGCCGTCGTGCAGGGCCTTCATCACAGCCATCAGGTCTGGTGATATGATATCCCAACAGAGTTTGAAGAACAAGCCCGTGAAGCCATCTGGCCCGGGCGCCCTGTCTGACGGCATGTCCATGACCACCCGCTTCACCTCTTCGGCCATGAACTCAGCTTCAAGCCCGTGAGACAGCTCCGGCGGGAATGGTACGGGGAAGACAACATTTATTCGTATGCTGGTATAACCCTTTCCCTCAAATATGCTTGGCAGCTACCTACAGGCCTATTTTGTTTAGCAGTTTCATCAATTGTCTTGTGCCATTTTTCAGGCGAAACCAGACGAAGTAAGTGATGAGCAAGTTGACATGCCTGCATATACTGTCTCATACAAGCGTCAGGAATTGGTCTCCAAATATAGCTCTACAGTGTCAGTGAGGGACCTTCTGCACGAGAAAATAGTAATGTTTTAAATAGCGGCGGACCTCCAAATCAGCTATAGCGGAGCTATAGCGGGCTATTTGTGAAGGCGACCGTTTAGCGGCACCCTGCTGAAAAGGCTATAGCGGGATATAGCGGAGCTATAGCCGGCTATTTAAAAGTATGGAAAATACCTGGATCATGCATGCAAGCTCAGTTTAGATCTGATGTCATGAAACCAATGAAAATTGAGGAACTCATGGACAGGCAGGTTGCAAATCTTTCTGGTGGAGAGCTGCAAAGGGTTAAACTCTGTATTTCTCTCGGAAAGGTAGGATTACTTTAGAGTTTAGATCACCCCCTCCCCTACAGGAATACATCTGAGCTTGTAACTCTAGTCAGACTATATTTAAGAATAGTCAATTGCATCATTGGTCCTCAAACTATTTTCGGGGTCTCATGTAGGTTCTAGAACTTTGTTAATTGTCACATGGATTCCAGAAGTGCTATTAGTGATTCATGCTAGTTCAATACTAGAAAAGTCTGAAGACTATATTTTGCCTAGCATGAGTCACTTATTGCACTTCAGGGACCTAGATGATGATTTTCAATATTTCAGGTCCTATATGAGACCCTAGAAATAGCTTGAGGACATAATGCACTTCACTCTTAATAAAACATGCATGCTTAATGACTAAGTGTATTAAACAATAACATACTTCAAGTATGTGTTCCACTCTCGTCAAATTATTTTAGCAAGACCTCTTTTTTGTCTGCAGCCTGCTGATATTTACCTGATAGATGAACCAAATGCTCATCTTGATTCAGAGCAGCACCTTGTTGTAGCAAAGGTGATAAAAAGGTTTATCCTTCACCAAAAGAAAACGGCTTTCATCGTCGAGCATGATTTCATCATGGCAGCCTACCTGGCCGATAAGGTTCTCGTTTTTGAGGGAAAACCTTCGGTTGAATGTACTGCAAGTGCACCAGAGTCTCTGGCATCTGGAATGAATCGTTTTTTGTCAGTAAGTCTGATAATACTCTCCTCTCTCCCTTTCTTTCCATTGGTACTGTAATGAATATCTCTCTTGGTTTCATGGTCTATTTCAATGGTAATAATTTTTATGCATTTTCATCCCACTTCTGCCCCACAGCATCTAGATGTCACTTTTAGGACCGATCCGACGACCTACAGGCCTCGGATTAACAAGCTGGGCTCTGTGAAGGATACTGAGCAGAAAGCTGCAGGGTGCTACTACTACCTTGACGATTAATGTAAGAAAGATCACAAACCTTCACTTCACATTGGCCATTTCTTATACTCATACTACTGCCATTACAAAATCGGCCTACTAGCTATTGCAGAAAGCTTTCGTGAAGGGCATCTATACTTCTGCAAAATCTCCTTCAGCAAATGGTTCGGCAAATAGGTTCCTCCGAGAACAATGAGCTGCTCCCGCGACCCCGCGGGCGACTCGGCGGCCGCTCCCCCGTCGCCGGCGGCTACGGCTCCGGCGTGCTCCTCCCCTGACGCCCCGGCCCCGGCGTGCCCTTCCCCTTCCGCGCCCGGTGCTGCTGCGCCGTCGGGCGTCCCCCTCCCGCGCTCCCCTGCTGACCCGCTGGCTCCGGCCCCGTGCTGGGCGGACCTGGCGGAGGACGACGACGTCGCCGCGGGCCGGCCCGTCGTTCGCAGGGAGCCGCCGGCGCGCCCGGCCGTGGCCTGCTGGGAGGTTGGGAGGTCGCCGCGGCGTGGCTACCCGACCTCCTCGCGGCCGCGCCGGCGTGTCGCGGAGATCACCCCGCCGACGCCGCGCCAAGGCGCCTCCTTGGGGTCGAAGCCCGCTCGCCGCCGCGGTGCCTCGGCGTGGGGCGTCGCGGGGCGGTCCGACCAAGGCTGGGCCCGCCGCTCGTGGCGCGCCGCTGTCCCCTCCGCTGGAGTTCTCGGTCCTCGCCCGCCGCCTCAGCTCCCCGCCTCCGCGCCGTCGTGGCCGCCGGCCTCGCTCCGCCGTTGCCCTTTCAGGCCATTTATTGCTGCTTTCGGGTCCTCCTCACTCCGCTTCTCTCCCAACGTGCTCTCGCGGCGCTCGTGGCATCGGCGTCGGCGCCGGCACCGGCCGCGACGGTGGCAGCGGCGGCAGGGGAAACCCTACCAGCCGCTTCCCCGTCCCGCTGGCTGGGCCGCGCCCCGATGGGCCGCGCGCTGGTGGGCCTCGCTCCTCCTGGGCCGGATCCCCGCGGGCCATTGGGACCCCTCGCATGCCGGACCGATCCGCGGATGTCGCCTGCTGGGTCGGCCCAACCGACCGTCCGGTCGGTATGGCTACCAGCGGGCCTCCCTCCGCCTCCCCCATCGCGACAGTGCCCCCCGTCCCGACAGAAACCCTCACCCCATCCTTTCCCCCCGCCGCCAACCCCTCCTGTCCCCTCCCTGCGCCGCCGCCCCGGACCTCTATGCCTCGGGAGTGGGACGACGCTGGGACGCGTCCCAAGCGCCGCGCGACCGAAAGGCGCGACCCAGCCCGGCCCTCCCCCGATGCGGTCCGGCGCGAAGAGGATCTCCGCCGCCAGTTGTCATCCCGCGACAGTCGGCGGTCTCCGCCGCGCGACGACCGTCGTTCACCTCCGCGCGACGACCGCCGCTCCCCGCCTCCCCGCCGGTCGCCTGGGCGCGAGGACTGCAGGGGTCGTTCGCGATCTCGCTCCCCGCGCCCGGCTGCTGACTAGCGCGACCACCGCCGCCGCTCGCCGTCTCCGAGCCGCCGTCGGGAGGGCAGCTGATCTCCCGGACGTGGCGGCTGCTCATGTTCTCCTCCCCGCCTCCAGCAACAGCCTCTGCAGCCCGCTCCTCCCGCGCCAACCCGCCGTTACCAGCCACCCCGTGGCGAGCCGAGCTTCCCCCCTACCGGCAATGGGGCGGGGCGAGGCCGGCAGGGACCCAAACGGAAGAAGAAGCGGGGGCTGGGCAGGGGCAATGGCTCGGCCCTGCCGGCCGGCCCTTCCCGCGTGCCGGCGGGTTCCACATCGGCCGCGTTGCTCCCCGATGTCCGCTCCTTCGACCTCGTCAAGTGCTTCAACTGCGGCCTCGCCGGACACTCCCAGATCGCATGTTCGCGCCCTCAGTGCTGTTTCGTGTGCTCGGATCCCGGACACTCGGCATTCCTCTGTCCCGACCGTCCGGTGTCGGAGGAGCTGATGATGTACGGACATGGGATCGAGGGCCTCAGCTTCTTCCACATCGAGGTGCCTGACATCCCTCCGCCCTCCCCCTCGCTCATGGCGATTGTCACCATCCGAGACGGGGTGGCATCCCCGGAGATGATCGAGGCGGAGCTCAACCACCTCTACCATTGCACCTGGGATTGGCAGGTCACCCTGCTGACCGGCAACCAGTTCTCGGTGGTGTTCCCCGACGCCGTCAGCCACGGCTATGGCACCCGCACCGGCGACATCACCTTGGCCCTCAACAAGCTAGTGGTGGACATCTCCGCGCCGGTCTGGGACCCCTTGGCGGTTGCCGTCCTTGACACGGCTTGGATCCTCATCGGCGGCCTCCCCGACATAGCCCGTTCGGAGAGGGTCATTCGGAACATGTCCCGCATCCTCGGCAAGGTGGTCGTGGTGGACGAGCTCTCTCTCCGCAAGGAGGAGGTGCGCGTTAAGGTCAAATCCCTCGACTCGTCCAAGCTCTGCGCCACGATTCGTGTGTTCTTCAACGACCAGGGCTTCGACCTCCGGATCTCCCCCGAGCCTCCCAACCACATCGGCCGCCCCTGCATCCCCGACGACAGCTTCTTGGGGGGAGGCCCCGATGGCGGGGGCATGGGGGGCCATCGCAGCGACCGAGACCCTCGCCACGGCCACAACTCCGACTCGGGGGAGGACGACGATGACTCCGAGGACAGCCCGCCCCACGAGCAGACTGCCGCCGCGACCACCAGGGGGGGCTCTGGGGCCGGCCGCTCTCACTCCTCGGCTCCACCGCCTCCCGCTGACGGCAGCGACGCATCCGACGTGAGCCTCCAGGTCATTCCAGCCTCGTCGCCCCGCTCCCCCGACACTTCCGGCTTCCTCGCCTCCCTCTCCGCCGCCGCTAACTCGACTCCTGCCGCCCCGCTCCCGCCCACGGCGGATACTCCGGCCGCGGAGCCCGTGGCGGATACTCCGGCCGAGGAGGTGGGGAGGATCTTGGACCTGCTCCTCTCGACTCCGCTCATCGAGCCAGTCGCGCCGGGCATGGCGGACCTGGGGATGACCGACCCGTCCCCAGATGCCTCCATGACCCCGGCCCCCCTGGCCCCCGCCATCGTCCAGACGCCGTCTCCACCGACCCTGCCCCTGGCCTCTTCGTGCGCCGTCCCCGATGGAGCATCGGCGGTGGTGACCACTCCGGTGGCCGCACCCCCGCCTCCTCCTCGCACTGCGGCCTACTCCAGACGGGGCAGATCGACCTCGACTCCGGTGACGTCCTCTCGCCGCAATGCTCGGATCGAGGCGGCCAGGCCGGAGGGCAGCCCTGCTCTGCCTATCCCCGAGCGGGCTGAGCTCCGGGCCGCTGCCCGGAACCTTGAGCCAGGTACCCCGTCCATCCCAGCTACTCCCGCTACATGTTCGTTCTCTGCTCTTGAGTCGGCCCCGCTTGGCCACCTTGCAAAGGTGGCCGCAGACTCGGCCATAGTGTTCAGGGGAGAGATTGCGCCCCCGTTAGTTCAGATAGAGGCAATTCGCGCGCGGGAGATCCTTGATGGACGCCTTGCCGAGGCCCGCGCGCGCGTTCAGAACCCCTCGGGTCCTGCTACTGAGGTCACCCCGCGCGCTCCACCAAATGCGGTGGACGCTCCTCCTGAGATCCGCACCCGCTCCCGCACCGCAGCCCTCCGCGCCCAGAGCGCATCTCGTGTCTTGGGGTCAAGCAGCCCCCCGATGGTCTCGTGATGCGAACTCTATTCTGGAACATCTGCGGCTTTGGCCAAGATGGCCGCCGCCGCCAATTGATTGAGTACATGCGTAACGAGCAAATCGACATTGTGGCCATCCAAGAGACGATGCGCTCAGAATTCTCCCTCTCGGAGCTCGAACATTTGAGCTCCGACCTATTTGCCTAGCACTGGCTCCCTTCTAGTGGGAGCACGGGCCACGCGGGTGGCATCCTTTTAGGTGTTAAGGATGCCACCTTCGAGGTAGGAGGCATGGACCGGGGTGAGTTCTTCGTTAGCATGGAGATATTCGAGCGGGCTCTAAACTTCAAATGGGAAGTCATTGCGGTTTATGGCCCAGCGGACCACCGCCGCTCTGAGGCCTTCCTCGATGAGCTCTGCAGGAAAGTCGCGGCCGCCCAGATACCGGTGGTGGTTGGTGGCGACTTTAACCTCATCCGGTCAGAGGAAGATAAGAATAATAATTTGGTTAACTTCCCCCGGATGCAGATGTTCAATGACTGCATCGCGGACATGGGGCTTCGCGAATTAGATAGGGTTGGTGCCAGGTTTACCTGGACCAACCGCCAAGCGGACCCGACCCGCTCGGTCCTCGACCGGGTCTTGGTATCACCTGAGTGGGACATCCGCTGCCCCCTTGCTTCGCTACGCGCGATTACGCGGATTGGATCCGATCATGTCCCTCTCCTCCTCTCTTCAGAGAACGATCGTCCCCCCAGCCGCCCCGCTTCCGCTTTGAAACCTTCTGGCTGAGCCAGCCTGGGTTTGCCACTGCGGTGGTTGCGCGGTGGCGGGAGGCACGTGAGGCCCCCCATCGATCCCTCTCGGCCGTCGACTCCTGGCATTTTTGTGCTAAGCGGCCGCGACAATTTATGAAAGGATGGGGCGCCAACGTGGGGCACGACATCCGGGAGCGGAAGAAAGCTCTCTTAGAAGCCATCCAATCCCTGGACCTCCGCGCTGATGCCGCGGGCCTCTCGGCAGACGAATGGAAGCTTAGGTATGATCTGGAGGACCAGCTCACGGTCATCTACACAGACGAGGAGGCATATTGGCGCCTGAGGGGTACGCAGAATTGGGTCCTCAAGGGGGACGCCAATACCGCGTACTTTCAGGCCATTGCTAACGGCCGGCGTCGTCGCAATTCCATCCCGCTCCTGTGGGACGGCGAGGCCCTCCCGCAGCAACCTGAGGCCATCAGGGCCCATGTTGATGGCTTTTTCAGGGACTTATTCTCTACCTCCCCTCGGGGAGGGCTTGCTCTCGCGCAAGATATCTGGCCGGCCCACTGTTGTGTCTCGGCCGCGGATAATGCGGCTCTGACCGCCCCGTTTTCTGAGGCCGAGGTGTGGGCGGCCATTAAGGGCATGAACACGTCCTCGGCTCCTGGCCCTGATGGCCTCCCGGTGAAGTTCTTCCAGACCTTCTGGGAGGTAATTAAGCCTGAAGTGATGGCCCTGTTCGAGGAGTTCTATGTAGGCTCCATCGACCTCACTAGGCTGAACTTTGGGATTATCACCCTCATCCCCAAAGTCGCGGGCGCTTCGGATATCCGCCAATTCCGCCGGATCACGGTGATTAATGTCATCTTCCGCATCCTCGCGAAGGGGTACGCCAATAGGGTGGCCCCATTAGCGGACCGGATTACTCACCCAGATCAGTCAGCATTCATCCAAGGCCGCTATATCCTTGACGGAGTCCTAGTCTTTCACGAAGCTCTCCATGAGGTGCACTCCAAACACCTTAAGGCGGTCTTCCTGAAAATTGACTTTCACAAGGCATATGACACGGTCAGCTGGCCCTTCCTGCGAGAATGCCTGCTCCGGAAGGGCTTCGACGACCGGTGGGTGACCCGCGTGATGCAAATGGTCTCCTCGGGCCGGACCACGGTGAACATTAACGGCGAGATCGGCTCATACTTCCCCACCTTATGTGGGGTCCGTCAGGGCGATCCGTTCTCCCCGTTCCTCTTCAACATGGTGGTTGATGCCTTGGCAGCCATCTTAGATAAGGCCAAGGCGGCTGGCCATATTAAGGGCATAGTCTCGCATCTAGTAGGAGGGAATGGCATCTCTCTCCTCCAATATGCTGATGACACCATTATCATGGTGGAAGGATCTGAGAGCGACATCTCAAACATGAAGTTCCTCCTGCTTTGCTTCCAGCAGATGTCTGGCCTGAGGATTAACTTCAATAAGAGCGCAGTCATGGTCTTGGGCTACACCGATGACGCACGGCAGAGCATCGCGGACCACCTTAACTGTACGCTTGGGACCTTCCCCACATCTTATTTGGGGATACCCATTAGTGACACGAGACTCACGGTGGCCGAGCTGCGGCCCTCGGTTGGCAAGCTCCAGCACCGCATCGAGCCTTGGCAGGGGCGGTGGCTCTCGAAGGCGGCCAGGACTGTGCTCATTAACTCGTCCCTTTCCAGCCTGCTCCTATTCATTATGAGCTTCTACAGCCTGCCTGAGACTCTGCACCATGAGATTGCCAGAGTGCAGGGGCGCTTCTTCTGGGCTGGCGAGGGCGACAAGCAGAAGTACCACATGGTCCGGTGGACTGAGATCTGTAAGCCGCGCGATCAGGGTGGTCTTGGGATCATGTCTTCGAAACGCATGAACATTGCCCTCCTGACTAGGTGGCTCTGGGGGATTACGAACGGTGAGGGTGGCTTATGGCTCCGCATCATCCAGCAGAAATACCTTCGTGGCCAGCCGCTCGCCTTCTGTCAGCGGTCCGGTGGCTCCCAGTTCTGGCAATCCATCATACAGCTCCTCCCAGTACTCTGCATCGGGACCTCGATTGCGGTTGGATCTGGCACCGCCACGCTGTTTTGGTTTGATCGCTGGGCTGGCGACGCCCCCTTCGCGGCACGTTTTCCTGACCTGTTCTCCATCGCGGTTGACCCACGGATCTCTGTCGCGGTGGCCCTTATTGACTTAGGGCAGCTCGCCTTCCGACGTCCTTTTGGCCCAGATGAGAATGCCGCCTGGCATGACTTGCTCGACTGCATCGCGTTGCACGAGCCTGAGCTTGATGTGGAAGATGATCGCACCAGGTGGCGTCTAGAGCCCTCTGGTATATTCTCCACCAAATCACTCTACCAGGCGATCGCCCCCTCTCCGGGTCCTGAGGCCCTTTCCTCCATCTGGGAGATCCGGCTTCCCCTGAAGATTAGGATTTTCCTATGGCAATGGATCCGCGGCCGCCTTCCGTCTGGCGTTGAGGTCCTGAAACGCAACGGCCCTGGCGATGGGCGTTGTCCGCTTTGCGGGCCGGAGGAGGATTCGAACCATATCTTCTTCACCTGCGTGTCCGCACAATTCCTATGGAGCTGTTTCCGCGATGTAGTGGGTGGAAGCTGGAACCACAACAACTTCCCCGCTCTATTCGCTGAACTCCAGGCACTTCCACCCTCGTCCCGCCACATTAGGTGGCTGACCATCAGTGTGCTAGCCTGGACGCTGTGGACTGTTAGGAATAAGCTTGTGATTCAGCATATCCCTCTTCATCGCTCTACTGACGCCTTGTTCAAATGGTCTGGTTACTTGCAGCTTTGGCGGCCGCTTAGCCGCCCCAGGGAGAGAGACGCCATCACCTCCTTCATCACCCAGCTTCGCGCGATGGCTCTCCGGATGGCTCCACCGCTTCCCCCACCACCACCTGAGCCGGATTAGCTCCCTCGTCATCGTCGCCACCGCCTTGTTTGTTTGTGCGCCCCTTGTGTTTTATTTTGGGCTTGTTGTGCTGTGCCCACAGCTGAACCAGTGGTGTGAGTGGTGCGTGCGTGTTGGACCTTTGCCTGCGGTGGCGTTGTGTGTGTGTTGTTCGGATGTTACTTTGGTGACTTTGTGCTCGGTGGTTGCTTTATTTATAAAGCGGGGCGAAAGCCTTTTTCGGTAAATCTCCTTCAGAACCGGATGGTGAACAAAATCTTTACTTCTGCATACTACTCCTATATGTCTGCCAGAGTTCATGGTATGGGCTTGCACTGGTTTTTCATGAGCATACATGATGCACGTAGGTTCTTGATGCAGTAAGTTAGTTACTAGATCGCTTGTCTTTGCAGGATTGCTTTGGCACTAGGACATGGCTGGCTCGGCACTATGCGGGAAGAACATTATTGGCATGGCAAATGAAATCTGCGCAGGGTACTGTAGCATTGAAGGTAACTCTCGGCTGGATTTTTTGAAGCTATTAGTCCATGTTTCTACTAATTTTTGCCTTGAGGACTGTAGGATTTTTTTTTTACGGAAAAGTCCTTTTTGTACAGGTCGCGTGGTGAAATTTGGGTCGGGTTGGTGTGAAGTTGTTCCCTGGATGATTTTGGTTTGAACATGTTGGAAACCTCAGAAGATGGAACTTTCTATTACAGCCTGCAGTTAAGCGGGAGTTTAGTAGCGTATGTGTCTTTTAAGGTTTCGGAGAACCTTCAGTTCAAGAAAAAAAAAGGTTTCAGAGAACCTTTGGGTTGGGATATTGGGATTGTATTTGCTTTTTCGATAAATGGTGGATTTTATTAACTCAAAATGAAGCATCAAGAGAATACAAACACAATGAGCACATTGCTTGCCACTTAGTCGTCGAATGATTGCAACATTGGTTTTGTTTCACTCTGGAACCTATTACTTGTTGGACAGACGAAATAACTCTAGATAAGTTATGGAACTACACCTTGAATGGTATTAATTGATTTCTTTTCGAACTGAGGTCTCGAGGCTCCCTATTTCATTTGAAATGAAACCACAACAGGTCCTCTAGTTATTACAGCTAACCACCTGCACAACGTGCCCAATCGCAACATGACTCACACTAGCTAAGCGAATGACCGACCACATTCAACAAACATGTGGGCTAAACATCGTACAAACCCCTATAATTATCTACATGAACATAATGCCGCTTGTGTTCCACCAGTCTAGCTATAGACTTGTCATGTGAGTTCTTCTATGCATAAGCTGAAGAAGATGAACGAGGCGAGAAACTTGCACACTAAATCCTATGAAAATATTGTTGATTTGTTCACTAAGTTATTACCGGCATGTCTTTTGAGAGGTGTGTGTGTGTGGAATCGGTAAAAAGCAGAAAAATACAGGAATAAAAGACAAAATCTTAACAAGACGGGGAATCAACTTTTGCAACCAAAGTTTCGCTATTATACCTCCACGGAGGAGAGTGCGTGCTGATAACATGTTCTGTAACCTTTGTCGGCGAGTCCGGTACAAGGGTTGCAGAGCGGGAGGCGTAAAGAAAGTAGTCGATCACACGAAAGTAAAAAAAATGTCATGCTAGAAATAGGGAGGAGTTTTGCTTTATTGATGATTAGTCCGTACACACAATGATTATTCCTCTGGAAGCTCGCTTAGGCATGTGTGGGCAAAGAGGGGTCGGGGGATGAGTTAGGCTCCACCCTCCCTAATGGGCCAAAGTTTTCTGGCGCTCCCCCTTGGATACTTAGCCGTATATCCATGCCTCAAAACTTCAAAAGAAAACCAGGCGCGAAATAATGGAGAAAGAGTGTCATAGCATATATTGTTGTGTTACACCGATTGCCTCATCAAAAACTGTGACACATGTGCCATATCTACAATTCAACTTTGGCCAACAATTATACAACAAATATGATGATTTCTGTAACACAAAAGAGGCAGTACCATACATTTCAGAACACTCCAAATAAAAATTTCTACTCGGAGACTTACTAAATGAAAAAAAAAGTTTGCATTGTTTTTATTTGTTGCTTGACCAGTGGTGAATGGACAACGTGCTTCCAATCGATTTCACACTAGTAATGTGCCACATTCTCCTACCAGTTGTCTATATATGTCTACCGTTACCTTCCATTTGTGTTCGCTTAACATCATTTCCTACATGACCCAGATTTACCACAGCACAACTATAATCTAAAAATTGTGGTCTACCGTCTGCAAGATACTTTACACATAAACTGTAGTTGTTGTTGAATGTAACACAAAGCTTCCAGGTATCACGGAGTGCGGAATAAAGAATCAGAAAAGGAGCAAAAGAATGCAAATAACAAAGCAAGATAAGGATACTAAGAAATTGCCGACAAAATTTACCTCAACGCAATATCCCAATCTACTTGTCTGCTCCCCACTCCTAAATGGTTGCTTACCCGAGCTACTCCAGGCTTGCAGCTCCCCTTGCAATCCGATTTTCTGCAAGGAACACCAAAGTACACACCAAGCATCTCGCTGAGATCAAGAATCCGCTTCATGGCGCAGGTAACACTGAATTAATATCTGAAGAAGAAAAAGGCAAAATACCGAGTATGTGAGCGTTTCTGATTTTAGCACACGAAACTGGACCGTTAACCCTAACGTCTCGCATAACATTAGCGGATTGTTGTTCCACTAGTATAATAGTGATTTTGTCTTTTTACACTAGCGCAACAATCATGAACTAATGTTATCACAAAAGGTTATAAGCATCCCAACTTGGACAAGGGTGTCATGGTCGAATCAACTTTCATGCCAAGAAAAAGGAGCACACACTGCATCCTTACTTGGGATCAACGAAATCAAACAAAAGAACTCCAAAAAAATCAAAAAGTGACATAGATCTTTACTTGGATGCAAAAATTCAAATTTTGAAGTCTTTAATAGCATGCATACAGATTTTATCAAAAGTGAACTAAATATGAAATGAATGCAGTCAGCTACATGATATAGTTCCAGTCTGTTTAAAGGGGCCCAAAACCATCGGAGATGGACAAAATAAAAAGCGATCCAAGACAAGGATGAGGATCTGAGGTTGAGGACAACATAAAAACTGCATGGAACCAAGAAAAGTGGCAAGAACCATTGTTGTTGTCAGGTCAAAGATATCTCTGCCATTGCCATTTCCATGGGGACGAGGATTTACAGTTTTCAACAACAGCAAAATATTGCTGAATTTGCGAGGTACATATTGATGAAACGACAAAACAAAGTAAACCCAGAAGAAAGTACAGGGGATGGAATGTTGACATTGAATTTTGGCCTTCATGAGACTTATTTCCCAGCTGTCAAATCTCAGATCTGCCAAGGCAAAATTGAATTATGATTTCCATGCAGTAGGATATACTCCCTCCGTTCCTAAATATAAATATTTTTAGAGATTCCAGTACAAACTATATCTGGATGTATATATGAGTGCGACATATTTTAGAATTTAGATTCACTCATTTTGCTTCATATGTAGTCCCCATTGTATAATCTCTAAAATGACTTATATTTAGGAACGGAGGGAGTATGACCCCAGAAAAACAAGCTGCATGCTGAGAATTTTCAATTCATTAATACTAAAAATGTAAGTGCAAGTATATAATACTGTATATAGTGTTTTATTGGGAGGATATGAATTAACAGTCTGAATGCTGAGCACATTACTGCCACCCGACCTAAGTACATACTGCTGAAAATAACATTCCTACAAGTATCTAGTGTTCGTTCTAAAAGTGTCGTTTTCCTCCTTGTTGGGTTGGATTAAAAACGAATATATGTTACATTAAGCATGCAACCGCGCATACAAAAGGAGCGTCAGATAAAAATAAATAAAGAACAATGATGCAATAATATAGGGGCCATTGAGTAAATTTTGCACTGAATGATTTAACCGCGCTAGTTTAATAGTATTTGTATAGCAAGCAGAAGCACTTCTACCAAACAAATCATACAACTAAGCTAATCCTCCAAGAAGTAAGACTTAATAGACGGCATGAGTTTGCCAACTAACCCACGGATATTGAACACACGGATATATATATTGAACAAAGATGTTTATTTAGTAGGTTTGCTTACATGTCAAAACATGGTTGGAGTTGATGGGAACACTAATGTAACATGGATGGAATACCACCAGTGCAAAAAGGACAAGGAAATGACAAAAGTCTGATTACACTCCAAGTTTGTCACAAGCCCACGGCCCTAAGACTGTCGAAGTTCTTAATCTGTTGGCCCGCTAATCACGGACACAGAAGTACGGCCGTTCAAACCTTAGTCAGAAAAGCTAGCAGGCAACGTGGACCAAGTCACCTTCACCGAGATTAACGCACAATCATTCTTTATTTCTTGATTATCATGCCCATGGGTTTTAGCCTTGAAAGAACAACAATGTTGGTGGTCGGAACTGGATGACAGTGCAGCAACCTTGAACTCCAAATCTATCGAAGAATTTTTCAATACAGCAACCACAGACCTCTTTAAGCCACATGATTCAGCAACCGCACCATCAAAGAGCCGGATTTCCTCACTAAACCCACTGCTTAAACATCCGACAGACAAATTGAAACTGCTTTGCACTTCTGATATAAGAACCTCTACAGTTGCCTCAGCTGCATATAAAAGACATGATAAAATTATGTCGACCGCACCACCATCGCCAGGGATGCGAAATGTGAATGGCTGATCCGTTGCCTTCAGGGCCTATGATTGATGCACCATCGATCAATTGTAGGTCATCTTTTCCTTCTTCACCTGCCTTGATCCTCATGTCATATTCAATTAGAACACTATCCGCGATATCTATCCCTCGCTTAGGGCCAGTCATGTGGATGAGAGAACCCTCCTCCACAACGATGGGATCATCCCTGCTAATATTGACGACATAATTAAGCAATGGATCGATGTCATCCCGCACAGCTATGTATCCATACAACTCTACTAAACCACCATGCACGGGAATCTCAGCCAACTCCACCGAGTAAAATTGCAGCATGCTAAAATCGTCATGAGTCATGCAAGTTCCATCGTGGATGATGCAATTCGTGGGATTTGACAATGTCATTGCCTTGAGCCGCGTCTCTGTACGGTCCGCAATACGATACTCTCTCTTCCACCAAAGTGAATCCACATCCCTGTATATAGAACCATCACGGTGTCTGCTTTGTGCGAGTATATCATTCACGGCGTATCCGTCCTCCTCGCTGACGCGGATTAATTTCAACCGTGAGATCCTCGGCTGCTCTGCTCCGATCTTCGCCACAACCGGTGACGTTAACATTTTCGTTGCCCTTGGAAATAGTAATACCCTTACCAGAAGAGATGGGCCGTCGCCTGTGTGGTTTACCAGAACCAGACTCATCATCGGCTTGTGCTCGACTGATGGCGGCCATGTTCCGAGATCCACGAGGAAATCGGGGAAGACTGCGGGCAGTAGGTGGATTGATGAAGGCCGCCACGAGCGGGGAAGCTCCCCGCGCAAGGGCTGATGGCCACCAGCGAGCCATGAACATGGAAGAGAGGGAGGTCGCGAGCGAGATGAGGGCTGGAGCGGTGGCGACGTTAGGGCGTCGGAGGAGAACTTAGAAAAGAGCTCGGAAACGGAGTCCCGGTACATACGGGGAATATCAATTCTTAGGCTTTTCCGTTAGAAGAATAAAATCCTCTGATCTCCTCTCGGCCCAACGAGCAATATCGATCCAGAGTTCCAGACCCTAGTACGAGCCAAGCCAACCTCCATGGCCATCCGCCAAAACGTTGACGCGGAAGTGCGCCTCGCCGCCTCGACGGAACCCCTGTAAGACCGTCGCGATCGAACGTGGATGGGGATATATAAATTGGTTGCTTGCGGGGTTGCAGAGGGAGGGTTCTCTTCTCGTCTACATAGATCACTGCGTAATTTCAGCGTCGGATTTCTGGCCGATTGCTCTCCCCTACTTTGGACGGATTTCTAGTTTTACCAGCTTAGCCATATATTGTTCTATAGCGCCTCACATAAGTTGAGATAAACTGGTGTTCTGTTTTTTCTACTTCAGGAGCCTAGAGCCGACGGCAGGGCAAGACATCTTATTCTTGAAGGAGGCTCTCGACACTGCAACATTGGAGGAATCATCTGTCACTGCCACTTCCTCTTCCTGCCCGGAGGTGGAGGCGGCAAGGGCTGATGAGAGCGTCGGGCTCTCGCCACCACCACCCGGGCGCTTGTCTCCTGGGACACCGGCGATCACGTCCCGGAGACCTTATAATTGGGCCAAGACATTTATCATCAGAACTGATCTCCGGGGATCAGTCCACATATATCCTCCTATTGGTGGGCCATTCCAGAGCGTACAGGAAGCTGATGATGCTATCGGTCGCCATCTCGATGACCTGCGGGATAAGAACGTGTAAAGTTTCCCTTCTCTGCTCTAGATTTCCATCACTTGATGTCTCCTATTCTGTGCGTTCACACTTGCAATTGTGTTCAAAAAACCAAATATCCATATGCTTCTGTGAGTTGGCCACAAAAGATTATCACAATTTCTAGAGCACGAATCAGCGAAAGGACAATTACCCAAACTAGACTGTCGGAAAGCTGATAGGTTGGACTTAGACTTCTAAGCTTGCAAATAGTCCAGTGTAGTTTAGATTTTGTTGATCACTGGTACTGGTAGTACCATTATTACTACCACTGTCACAAACCACCATGACCTAACTCAAGAGACCTGGCAGTTGTTTGATGCCTATTTACAACTAATTCACCTAACAGTATGTCTGGCTGGCCTAGACACGTTTTGACAGAGTACTTCAAATCACTTTGCATTCTCCATTTTTCAGGAAGTGTAATACAATCTACTTATCAAATAGAATGCTTTGATCTTAACTAGGTGCTTAGATGGGATGTCCTGGACGGAGAGAGTTACAAGGCAGGCTCTTTACCGGCCTGATGGTACAAGGAAGAAGCTTTCAAAGTCGCTATTAGAACCGGAAAGGCTTAAGCATACACGCCTATTGGTTCAAGCTCTACTGGACAAATATAACGAGGACCACAATCTTATGGGGGTTTGCTCTGTCTCCCTCCCGCCCACACCCTCACTCTCTTTGTCATCTTACTCATCTAACAGTTACTGATACGACTCATGCTTCCTGTTTTAGAATCTCGCATATGAACTCAAATATATTGTGTGCATCCAGTCAGTTTGCGAGGGCAGCCCCCATAAGTATGATTGGTACTATCATCTCAATTTCACTACAAGGACTAAAGGAGATGATGAATTTCACAGTGGCACCGACAATCTGTTCTTTGCGGAAATCACACGTATTGGAGGACCATATAAAGATTTTGCGCTCAGCTGTTTCTACATGCTTAAACCTAATGATAATGGTATTATATATTCTCACCTTATATACTAACTATGTAATTGTAAATATGTTTCATATTACACTGTTCGGTTGCCCCTTTGTTATGTTTTCCTTCATCCATACATTATACCTAACAATTTTAATATCTCAAGCTGCACAGCCATGTATAGTGACTTATTGCACACATTTTTTTCACATTTCAGTTATTCAGTTATTGTCATGTAGTTGTGTCTGGTTGGCTATTTCTATGTGGTAGTTAAATGACTTGTCTCCTCTATCTCCTTTATTTATTGAATGAAGGTCACTGCCGCGGTTGTACGTATAACAAAAGGGTTAACTTGAAGCACCCTAATGATGCTGATGAATACTCTGGTGGTCACTTGGATCCATATTTGCCGTATGGTGGTGACACTAATATACAAGATAGCAGCTCTGATGAGAACGTACGATGATATATTTATGGTGTGTGTGAGTACGTCCGACATTTTATTGCTTAACTATTTATTACATGCATTGCCCCTCTTTTTATAGTTGGACGCCGAGGAGGAAGCTAGGCTGCAAGCTAAGGAGGAGGCTAGGGTAAAGCGTATATACGCGGTAATATACAGTATATCTTTTGTGGATAGTGTTATTCTAGTAGCATGGTTTGTTAATTGACTGATTATTCCCTGCTTGTTGTGAATTCACTTACTTTAGTGCCTTGATGATCCAACTTTTTTGGAGAAAATGAGAAGGCGCTTCAAAGATGATCCGCGTGCCGAAGCTTTTTTTCAGCCAAAAAAAAAAAGACAAGATCCTCAGCATGCAACACCATTAGCGAACCAGCAGGGTGCAGTGGAAGACTGAAGCGGCCGGATGTGACTCCACCTTTTTATTTTCCTAATACTAATTTGGAAGATAGGAATTCTGTAGAAATTCTAATGGCCAGAGAAGGATGGAGAAATACACTGGTACCAGCTAGGCTCCAAGGTATTGTTGTGCATACTACGCTGTTGTTTAAGATTGTGCAAACATGACAACCCACCTGTAAATATATTATAAACGTTTCAATCTCCCCAATTCCTTACTCAGGTAGCTTGGCAGGGGAAACTTATGTGTCCTCTGCTGCTAGACTTACGCTCACCAACGCCTATCCCTCCGCCATCCCCACATTTGTGATGGGTCTCTTTATCTTAGGGGAAGAAGCGCACATGAAATTTGACAAAGTGAGAGCTCGTTTTTCTGGGAAGTGGATGCTAAGAAACGTAAATACCACATGGTTAGATGGGCTAACCTTTTGTAGACCTAAATACCAGGGAGGTTTAGGGATTTCCATTTTGAGAATGATCAACCTAGTCCTAGTCACTAAGTGGATTTGGGAGATTGCGCAGAATGACGATGGCCTTTGGGCCTGTATCTTTAAAACTAAATACTTTCCCAATGGATCTTTCTTTACCTGTAGAACCAAGGGTTCTCAAATCTGGAATGGGACCATTCAAAAATATATATATATGAAATGGGATTGAGAAGTGCAAAGAGTTTTTTTTTTTTCTTTTTTTTTGCGGGAGTGCAAAGAGATCTTCAACCTAGCGTGAGATTCTCTGTAGGGAATGGTCGTGACACTAAATTCTGGGTATCAACATGGATATCGGGCAAGCCACTTTGCGCCAAATTCCCGTCACTTTATGTTTTTGCGTCGTATCTTGAGGTCCTTCTTGGCAAGGTGTTTACCACAGGCAATGCCAACATTGGGTTTTTGCACTCTCTTTCGCCTGCGTCTTCTCTTGGATGGCTCGCTATCCACGAATAAAGATTCGATCAGATGGGACGGCTCGCTTTCCACGAATAAAGATTTGATCAGATGGGACCTGAAGACTTCAGGAAACTTCACAATTAAATATTTACACGTTAAATTAGCCCAGGGCCCCGTAGTGTGTTTTGCCAAAGCCTTGTGGGCTATGAAAGTGCCTCTTTGGACCGTCTTCCTTCGGCACTTAATCTACAAAAATGGCACGGTCTGGGAATGGTTGTTGTGCTTTGTGTGGATCTTCAGAAGATGTCAATCACATCCTATTCCAATGAGCCCTGGCCAAGTTCCTATGGAGCTATGTCAGAGAATGTTTTGGTGACACTTGGAACCCACAATCAATGATTGAAGCTCTAATGCTTCTCCGTGTTGCCCGTCAGAGGCCAGCCTTGCCGTTTGGCCTGGCGTGCATTTAGTGCTTTAGCTTGGACGCTTGGACTACTCGTAATAAAATGACTATTGAAGGAATGTTTCCATCTCACCATGTTAACTATTCCCTCCGTTCCTAAATATAAGTCTTTTTAGAGATTGTAATAAGGGACTACATACGGAGCAAAGTGAGTGAATCTACACTCTAAAAATATGTCTACATACATCCCTATGTAGTTCATAGTGGAATATCTAAAAAGACTTATATTTAGGAACAGAGGGAGTACATTTTTAAATGGTCCTTTATTTTTAGTAGTGGTGTCCTCTGGGAAAGAGGGAGGACGGTGAGCTGCTTCTGAAGTTTTGTGCAAGATCAAACGTCTTCATGCATTCCATAGAAGCACCTCTTCATGAAGATAGTTTTCTGTATGTTAGCTTGTTTGAACTAGTAGTACCTTGTTTTGTGATCGCCAGTTTGCCCATCTAGCCAATAAGGGCCGGTTGATGTAATAGTGTAAGACTCCCTTAACAATTTGCCTATGTTAGATTTATTAATTCAAAATCGGACGCTCCTTGTGCCCATTTTCTAAAAGGTAGCTTGTTATTTCCTTAAAAGAAACCAAGAGAAAAATGCACTCAAAGTAACATTGAGAGAAATTTGTTTTGCAATTTTCTTTCAGTATCATTGCTCATTGCAAATGACCATGGCAAATTATCCAGATAAAATTCATATACCCTTTGTCAAACTGACGGAGTCCTGGATTAGGGGGTGTTCGGCATGTCGGTTACTAATCCTTTGTGCTGGGCCGAGGGCGCCCCTAAACTCATCAACTGGTGGGCCTTGTTCGTCTAGCCCAAGAAGGTATGGTGGGCTCACTACCGCCACCCGCCAAGAAGCAAAGAAGGAGACCGGACAGGAAAGGCCCTAAAGGCGCCAGAGCTGCTTCAAGCAGCCAGCCGCCTCTGAAGCCCCGGGTGGTAGATAGAATACCTGTCGAAGATGCGAAGCGTTTCCATGTCGCCGGCGAGCCGATCCTACCTGCCAAAGCGCTAGAGCACATACTGAACAATGATCTAAGGAGACTCCATGAAGATGTGCTGGCCAGAGAGAAAAGCGTTCTGATCGCGGAAAAACCAGGATACCCGCTTTACGCGGCTCAGGTGCTGGGTGGGAAGTTGTACGTCGAGACCTGGCCGACGAATCAGTTCATCCTGCGATTTGACTACATCTACGACATGTTCCACATGACCAGGCTGGATTTCCAGTTCATCCGCATGTATGCGCTGTATCTCAACTACTTCATCAGGTTCGAGATCATAAAATATATCTGTGTCGCGGACCCGTACTATATGCACGAGAGCTTCTTGGCAGTTTGCAAAGAGCACCGTGACTATGCGAGCAAGTACCTCGGCGAATTCATGATCGCTAATAAGGACAAGGAAGCGATTCTCGTGCCTTATTATCCCACGTAAGTTATCCGCGCATATCCTTTCGTAAGTGTTAATCATTCTTTTGCAAGCATGGAGGCTAATTTGAGGTGTACTTAATTTGTGCAGCGGGGGCGACGCCGTCCTCATCGTTCTGTACCCGGAATACTCCCATGCTATGTACTTGGACTCATCGAAGAACCTCAAGAAAAAGGATTACACGCACGTAAAGAGTGTTCTCGATAGTGCCCTGTTAACCTTCAGCCTGTCTGGTGGATATATCAAGGTGAAAAGGCACAGGAAGAACGGGCTGGTTTTCCGCCATAAGACCGACTTCTGCTGCATCCAGCAACCGCACACCAGTAAGGCTGATGGATTCTACCTCATGCATCACCTGATCGAGTACAGAAGGTATAATCAACGCCTTCGCATGTCAGCTACTACCGAAGATGCCGAGATTGTCAGCTGGGCCACAAGCATAGGAAAGACACTGGATCATCGAATCCGAGCTGAGTTTTATCACGTACAGTGTGAACTTGCCCAAGTGATCATGAAGAAGGTCCTCGAACCAACGGGGATGTTCTACCATGGGCCAATCCCGCGGGCTGATGTCCGAGCACTTCTACTCGCTCAGCGTCTGGACATGAAGCCTTTCAAGAAGCTCGGGTGCTTCCTCCCTGACTATGAAGATTGGACCGCCGACATGGAGGACTGATTGTCGATGACAATGTGTCACTACTGTCTTTCTATCGCAAAACTTTGAATTTATGCACGGCGAAACTATGTGATGTAATTAAACCATGTGGTCCTGAACTAGCGTAGATCGCTCTAGTTAATTAGTTTGGGTATGAGAAACTTCGTCATTTATGTTTATTATATATAGGTTGCTTGTATTTTGCTAATTATGCCTCTTTGTTTTCTTAAGTACATTATGTTGCATATTATCGTTCAATTCATCAACTGACGATGCAGGTACATAGATCAGAGATGGCGAGGGACTGCTACGCCGTGTTCATTGGGAGGGTTCTAGGAGTCTACGACTACTGGCCAGATGCTCAGGCCCAGGTGGACAAGTACCCGGGTGCTAGCCACAGAGGGTTCGACAGCAGAGCCGAAGCAGAAAGTAGTTACTTGAGGTGGATGCTCCGGCAAGAGCGGGAGCGAAACCGCCGGTGCCTCAAGAAGTACTACATAGTCGCGCTCTTGCTCATGCTGATCGCTCTTCTCTTCTACATCATGGTTTAGATAGAGATGATGAAACTTGTGTGTGTGCCATGACCATGCAGTTGCACTTATTCGAGACATGACATGACTTGTGTATCGCTATTTTCGAGATGTGATGATATTTGTGTTGAATGATGATGATGATGATGGTATGACGAGACTACTGTATGTCTATGATATGATGAGAATAGTGTATGTTTAGTATGATCTAATGAAACTACTGTATAGAGCCTGTATAAATACATCACAAATACGTAGAGGGGGTGTAAATCTGTGAAAGCAGGAATACTAGCAGTAGCGCTGGAAGGCATCTACTAGCAGCGCTGGACTAGCAGCAGCGCTTCGTTTGTTCAAGCGCTATAGAGAGTTAGTAGTAGCGCTGGTCAGGGCAGCGCTACTGCTAACCATACTTACCAGTAGCGCTGCCCATACCAGCGCTACTGCTACAACTTAGCTGTAGCGCGGTAGCAATAGCGCTGGACCCAGCGCTATTGCTATGTATATTTCAAGTGCTACTACTAGGGTTTTCCCTAGTAGTGGAATGACCCGAAGACTTGGTGCATACTCCAAGGTTTAGAGATAGTCTCCGACACGTTTGCTCCTAGATGCAACCGACTTATATGTAACCCTAGGCACCCTTGGTATATATATAAACCGAGGTGCCAGGGCCGTAGTGTTGGAAATATGCCCTAGAGGCAATAATATTGTATTATTATATTTCCGTTTTCATAATTAAGAGTTCATATTCCATGCTATAACTGCTATGATACTGAAATATGTGATTCAGTGGAAAACTCATATGCTCATGTGGAATGATAAACTGTAAAGAATAGGTTCCTGGTCCCGCCTCTAAGACTGCCTCAAGTATTGTTGATGACCATGTTTTCTAGATCTTAGGATATCGTTAAGTACGACGATAGTCCTAAAACAACATTGAAAGTATGACGTTAGAAGAACGATCATATTGAATGGACCCAAACTTGTTTGTTATACTTTGAGATAATATCGTCTTAAATCAATTGTTATAACACGGAGTGTTAATTTGTCATTTAGTTTCTCAGACCATGAGAGTATTGTAGTCACTTCCTACCATACGGTGGACTTTTTAGGTTGATCATTCGTCATCTGTAACTAGGTGATCATAATGACAACTTACAGGTTCATTGGAAAGTTTGACAAGGGACTAGATAGATCGAGAGTGGGATTTGCTCCTCCGACGATGGAGAGATATTCTTATGGCCCTCTCGGTGTGATGGCATCAATCATCTTCTGGCTAGACACAGGTTACTATGTCACGAGGATGCTGGAACACTTCAACGAGAAAGAAGAACAAAAATGGTAACGAGGATGACGGTATAGTGAGCATGTGTATGACTCAGGAGGATACTGGCACACCTCAGGTTTTGCAAAGTATCACAAGGCAAAGGGAACATCACATGATAACCAAAGGTTCACTTGAATGTCATTCATGTAATCATAGGGATCGATATGGACGGCCACGGTTCCGCTATAGGTTATTGAACGAATGGGTTTCGTTCATGTCTATGATTAACCGAACCCGCGGGGTCACAAGCATAAGGTAATCATGATCTGCTGAATATTAGTAGGACAAGAGTATCAAGGATTTATTTATGGAATTGTTTCATTAATATTCGGAATAGTTCCGACAGGAACTGGAAGCGTTTCTGGGTCATTGGAAGGTTTCGGATTTTATTGGGCAATATCGAGAATTGCCGATAAATAATATATAGGTGGAAAATGTATTCGGTGATGTTAAATTAATAATAAAAGGCTCTAGTAATTGTTAGGAGGCTATTATATTTAATTTAATATCAACAGCCTTAAAAGGCCAAGTAATGGAAAGAGAATTGGGCCACAAGGGCCCAAATAGGGGTGGCGCCTCCCTCTCCATGGAAAGGGGGGAGGGAAGGAAGAATTGGAGGGGGGTCCCCCTCCTCTTGGTCGGCTAAGGAGGGAGGATTCCTTCCCCCCTTGTGGCGCCCCTCCTTCTGAAGGAAATATGCCCTAGGGGCAATAATAAAGTTGTTATTTATATTTCCTTATATCATGATAAATGTTTATTATTCATACTAGAATTGTATTAACCGGAAACTTGATACATGTGTGAATACATAGACAAAACATTGTGTCCCTAGTATGCCTCTACTAGACTAGCTCGTTGATCAAAGATGGTTATGGTTTCCTAACCATGGACATGAGTTGTCATTTGATAACGGGATCACATCATTAGGAGAATGATGTGATGGACAAGACCCATCCGTTAGCTTAGCATAAATGATCGTTCAGTTTTATTGCTATTGCTTTCTTCATGTCAAATGCATGTTCCTCCGACTATGAGATTATGCAACTCCCGGATACCGGAGGAATGCCTTGTGTGCTATCAAACGTCACAACGTAACTGGGTGATTATAAAGATGCTCTACAGGTATCTCCGAAGGTGTTTGTTGGGTTGGCATAGATCGAGATTAGGATTTGTCACTCCGAATATCGGAGAGGTATCTCTGGGCCCTCTCGGTAATGCACATCATAAGAAGCCTTGCAAGCAAAGTGACTAATGAGTTAGTTGTAGGATGATGTATTACGGAACGAGTAAAGAGACTTGCCAGTAACGAGATTGAACTAGGTATGAAGATACCGACGATCGAATCTCGGGCAAGTAACATACCGATGGACAAAGGGAATAACGTGTGTTGTCATAACGGTTCGACCGATAAAGATCTTCGTAGAATATGTGGGAGCCAATATGAGCATCTAGGTTCCGCTATTGGTTATTGACCGGAGAGGTGTCTCGGTCATGTCTACATAGTTCTCGAACCCGTAGGGTCCGCACGCTTAACGTTCGATGACGATATTGTATTATATGAGTTATGTGATTTGGTGACCGAATGTTGTTCGGAGTCCCGGATGAGATCACGGACACGATGAGGAGTCTCAGAATGGTCGAGAGGTAAAGATTTATATATGGGAAGTCATGTTTTGGGTTCCGGAAAAAAGTGCAGTTTTTTCGGTATTGTACCGGGAAGCTTCCGGAGGATTCCGGAGGGGTTCGAAAGTCCACAAGTGGGTCCACCACATCCCAAGGGCTGACATGGGCTAAGGGGAGGTGCCCTGGCCTTATTGGGCTAGGCGCACTAAGTCCTCAAAAGCCCATGTGTCTAGGGAAGGCAAAAAGGGAAGGAGTCCTCGTAGGAATAGGATTGGACTTGGAGTCCAAGTCCACATGTTTACTATTCACGGTTACTATTCATATGGCACTATTCCTTCTACTACAAGCCCCTACACATATATAAATAGAGGGGAGCGGACGCCCCAAAGAAACACAACATCAATTGTTAGCCGTGTGCGGCGCCCCCCTCCACAGTTTACACCCCCGGTCATATTCTCGCGGTGCGTAGGCGAAGCCCTGCGCGGATCACATCACCATCACCGTCACCACGCCGTCGTGCTGACGGAACTCATCTACTACCTCGACACCTTGCTGGATCAAGAAGGCGAGGGACGTCACCGAGCTGAACTTGTGCAGAACTCGGAGGTGCCGTACGTTCGGTACTCGATCGGTGGAGCGCGAAGAAAGTTCGACTACATCAACCGCGTTGTGAAACGCTTCCACTTACGGTCTATAAGGGTACGTAGACACACTCTCCCCCTCGTTGCTATGCATCTCCTATATAGATCTTGCGTGAGTATAGGAAATTTTTGAAATTGCATACTACGTTCCCCAACAGTGGCATCCGAGCCAGGTCTATGCGTAGATGATATGCACGAGTAGAACACAAAGAGTTGTGGGCGGTGATAGTCATGCTGCTTACCACCAACGTCTTTTTTTGATTCGGCGGTATTGTGGGATGAAGCAGTCCGGACCAACCTTACATGTCCACGTACATAATACCGGTTCCACCGACAGACATGCAACTAGTTTTGCATAAAGGTGACTAGCGGGTGTCTGTTTCTCCTACTTTAGTTGAATCGAATTTAACTGCGGCCGGTCCTTGAAGAAGGTTAAAACAGCAAACTTGACGAAACACCGTTGTGGTTTTGATGCGTAGGTAAGAACGGTTCTTGCTATAAGCCCGCAGCAGCCACGTAAAACTTGCAACAACAAAGTAGAGGACGTCTAACTTGTTTTTGCAGGGCATGTTGTGATGTGATATGGTCAAGACATGATGTGATATACGTTGTTGTATGAGATGATCATGTTTTGTAAGTTATCGGCAACTGGCAGGAGCCTTATGGTTGTCGCTTTATTGTATGAAATGCAAACGCCATGTAATTGCTTTACGTAATCATTATGCGTTAGCGATAGTTGTAGAAGCAATAGTTGGCGAGACGACCACGACGCAAAGATGGAGATCAAGGTGTCGAGCCGGTGACGATGGAGATCATGACGATGCTTTGGAGATGGAGATCAAAAGCACGAGATGATGATGGCCATATCATGTCACATATTTTGATTGCATGTGATGTTTATCTTTTATGCATCTTATTTTGCTTAGTACGACGGTAGCATTATAAGATGATCCCTTCACTAAATTTCAAGGTATAAGTATTCTCCCCGAGTATGCACCGTTGCGAAAGTTCTTCGTGCTGAGACACCACGTGATGATCGGGTGTGATAAGCTCTACATTCACATACAACGGGTGCAAGACAGTTTTGCACGTGCGGAATACTCGGGTTAAACTTGACGAGCCTAGCATGTACAGACATGGCCTCGGAACACTGGAGACCGAAAGGTCAAACGTGAATCATATAGTAGATATGATCAACATAGAGATGTTCACCATTGAAAACTACTCCATCTCACGTGATGATCGGACATGGTTTAGTTGATTTGGATCACGTGATCATTTAGATGACTTAAGGGATGTCTATCTAAGTGGGAGTTCTGAAGTAATATGATTAATTGAACTTTAATTTATCATGAACTTAGTACTGGTAGTATTTGCAAATTATGTTGTAGATCAATAACTCGCGTATAGCTCCCCTGTTTTATTTTGATATGTTCCTGGAGAAAACTAAGTTGAAAGATGATAGTAGCAATGATGCGGACTGGTTCCGTGATCTGAGGATTATCCTCATTGCTACACAGAAGAATTATGTCCTTGATACACCGCTAGGTGACAAAACTATTGCAGGAGCATATGCAGACGTTATGAACGTTTGACAAACTCGGTATGATGACTACTTAATAATTTAGTGCACCATGCTTTACGGCTTAGTACCGGGACTTCAAAATCGTTTTGAACGACATGGAGCATATGAGATGTTCCAAGAGCTGAAATCGGTATTTCAGACTCATGCCCGTGTCGAGAGGTATGAGACCTCTGACAAGTACTTCGCCTACAAGATGGAGGAGAATAGCTCAACCAGTGAGCATGTGCTCAGAATGTCTGAGTACTACAGTTGCTTGAATCAAGTGGGAGTTAATCTTTCGGATAAGATAGTAATTGACAGAATTCTCTAGTCACTATCACCAAGTTACTGGAACTTCGTGATGAACTATAATATGCAAGGTATGACAAAAATGATTCTCGAGCTCTTCGTGATGCTGAAATCAACGAAGGTAGAAATCAAGAAAGAGCATCAAGTGTTGATGGTTAACAAGACCACTAGTTTCAAGAAAAAGGGCAAAGGGAAGAAGGGGAACTTCAAGAAGAATAGCAAGCAAGTTGCTACTCCCGGGAAGAAGCCCAAGTCTGGACCTAAGCCTGAAACTGAGTGCTTCTACTGCAAAGGGACTGCTCACTGGAAGCGGAACTGCCCCAAGTATTTGGCGGATAAGAAGGATGGCAAAGTGAACAAAGGTATATTTGATATACATGTTATTGATGTGTATTTTACTAGTGTTCATAGTAGCCCCTGGGTATTTGATACTGGTTCAGTTGCTAACATTAGTAACTTGAAACAGGTGTTGCAAAATGAACAGAGACTAGTTGAGGACGAGGTGACGATGTGTGTTGGAAGAGATTCCAGGGTTGATAAGATCACCATCGCACACTCCCTCTATTTTTGGGATTAGTGTTGAACCTAAATAAATGTTATTTGGTGTTTGCGTTGAGCATGAATATGATTGGATCATGTTTATTGCAAAATAAATGTTATTTGGTGTTTGCGTTGAGCATGAATATGATTGGATCATGTTTATTGCAAAATAAATGTTATTTGGTGTTTGCGTTGAGCATGAATATGATTGGATCATGTTTATTGCAATACGGTTATTCATTTAAGTCAGAGAATAATTGTTGTTCTGTTTACATGAATAAAACCTTCTATGGTCATACACCCAATGTGAATGGTTTATTGAATCTCGATCGTAGTGATACACATATTCATAATATTGATGCCAAAAGATGCAAATTTAATAATGATAGTGCAACATACTTGTGGCACTGCCGTTTAGGTCATATTGGTGTAAAGCGCATGAAGAAACTCCATGCAGATGGACTTTTGGAATCACTTGATTATGAATCATTTGTACTTGCGAACCATGCCTCATGGGCAAGATGACTAAAAATCCGTTCTCCGGAACAATGGAGCGAGCCAATGACTTATTGAAAATAATACATACCGATGTATGCGGTCCGATGAGTGTTGAAGCACGCGGCGGGTATCGTTATTTTCTGACTTTCATAGATGATTTGAGTAGATATGGGTATATCTTCTTAATGAAACACAAGTCTGAAACATTTGAAAAGTTCAAAGAATTTTAGAGTGAGGTGGAGAATCATCGTAACAAGAAAATAAAGTTTCTACGATCTGATCGTGGAGGTGAATATTTGAGTTACGAGTTTGGCCTTCATTTAAAACAATGTGGAATAGTTTCACAACTCACGCCACCTAGAACACCACAGCGTAATGGTGTGTCCGAATGTCGTAACTGTACTTTATTAGATATGGTACGATCTATGATGTCTCTTACCGATTTACCACTATCGTTTTGGGGTTATGCATTAGAGACAGCTGCATTCACGTTAAATAGGGCACCGTCTAAATCCGTTGAGACGACACCGTATGAACTATGGTTTGGCAAGAAACCTAAGTTGTCGTTTCTTAAAGTTTGGGGTTGCGACACTTATGTCAAAAGGCTTTAGCCTGATAAGCTCGAACCCAAATCGGAGAAGTGCGTCTTCATAGCATACCCTAAGGAAACAATTGGGTACACCTTCTACCACAGATCCGAAGGCAAGATCTTTGTTGCCAAGAATGGAACTTTTCTAGAGAAGGAGTTTCTTTCGAAAGAAGTGAGTTGGAGGAAAGTAGAACTTGATGAGGTAATCGTACCTTCTCTCGAATTGGAAAGTAGTTCATCAGAGAAAACCGTTCCCGTGATGCCTAAACCAACTAGAGAGGAAGCTAATGATGATGATCATGAAACTTCAGATCAAGTTACTACAGAACCTCGTAGGTCAACCAGAGCACGATCCACACCAGAGTGGTATGGTAATCCTGTCCTGGAAGTCATGTTATTAGACCATGGCGAACCTACGAACTATGAAGAAGATATGATGAGCCCAGATTCCGACAGATGGCTTGAGGCCATGAAAACTGAGATAGGATCCATGTATGAGAACAAAGTGTGGACTTTGGTGGACTTGCCCGATGATCGGCAAGCCATTGAGAATAAATTGATCTTCAAGAGGAAGACGGACGCTGATGGTAGTGTTACTATCTACAAAGCTCGAATTGTCGCAAAAGGTTTTCAACAAAGTTCAAGGTGTTGACTACGATGAGATTTTTCTCACTCGTAGTGATGCTTAAGTCTGTCCGAATCATGTTAGCAATTGCCGCATTTTATGAAATCTGGCAAATGGATGTCAAAACTGCATTCCTTAATGGATTTCTTAAAGAAGAGTTGTATATGATGCAACCAAAAGGTTTTGTCAATCCTAAAGGTGCTAACAAAGTATGCAAGCATCTCGGTGTTGGAATATACGCTTTGATAAGGTGATCAAAGCATATGGTTTTATACAGACTTATGGTGAAGCCTGTATTTACAAGAAAGTGAGTGGGAGCTCTGTAGTCTTTCTGATAAGTATATGTGAATGACATATTGTTGATCGGAAATGATGTAGAATTTTTTTCTAGAAAGCATAAAGGAGTTTTTCAAAGAAAGACCTCGGTGAAGCTGCTTACAGATTGGGCATCAAGATCTATAGAGATAGATCAAGACGCTTGATAAGACTTTCGATGAGTACATGCCTTAATAAGATTTTGAAGGAGTTCAAAATGGATCAGTCAAAGAAAGAGTTCTTGCCTGAGTTGTAAGGTATGAAGTTGAGTAAGACTCAAAACCCGACTATGGCAGAAGATATAGAGAGAATGAAAGTCATTCCCTATGCCTCAGCCATAGGTTCTATAAAGTATGCCATGCTGTATAACAAACCTGTTGTGTACCTTGCCATGAGTTTGGCAAAGGGGTACGATAGTAATCCAGAAGTGAATCACTGGACAGCGGTCAATGTTATCCTTAGTTACCTAAGAGGACTAAGGAAATATTTCTCGGTTATGGAGGTGATAAAGAGTTCATCGTAAAGAGTTGCGTTGATGCAAGCTTTAACACCGATCTGGATGACTCTGAGTCACAATCTGGATACATATTGAAAGTGGGAGCAATTAGCTAGAGTAGCTCCATGCAGAGCATTGTAGACATAGAAAATTTGCAAAATACATACGGCTCTGAATGTGGCAGACCCGTTGACTAAACTTCTCTCACAAGCAAAACATGATCACACCTTAGTACTCTTTGGGTGTTAATCACATAGCGATGTGAACTAGATTATTGACTCTAGTAAACCCTTTGGGTGTTAATCACATGGCGATGTGAACTAGATTATTGACTCTAGTAAACCTTTTGAGTGTTGGTCACATAAGCGATGTGAACTATGGGTGTTAATCACATGTGGTGATGTGAACTATTGGTGTTAAAATCACATGACGATGTGAACTAGATTATTGACTCTAGTGCAAGTGGGAGACTGAAGGAAATATGCCCTAGAGGCAATAATAAAGTTGTAATTTATATTTCCTTATATCATGATAAATGTTTATTATTCATACTAGAATTGTATTAACCAGAAACTTGATACATGTGTGAATACATAGACAAAACATTGTGTCCCTAGTATGCCTCTACTAGACTAGCTCGTTGATAAAAGATGGTTATGGTTTCCTAACCATGGACATGAGTTGTCATTTGATAACGGGATCACATCATTAGGAGAATGATGTGATGGACAAGACCCATCCGTTAGCTTAGCATAAATGATCGTTCAGTTTTATTGCTATTGCTTTCTTCATGTCAAATACATATTCCTCCGACTATGAGATTATGCAACTCCCGGATACCGGAGGAATGCCTTGTGTGCTACCAAACGTCACAACGTAACTGGGTGATTATAAAGAAGCTCTACAGGTATCTCCGAAGGTGTTTGTTGGGTTGGCATAGATCGAGATTAGGATTTGTCACTCCGAATATCGGAGAGGTATCTCTGGGCCCTCTCGGTAATGCACATCATAAGAAGCCTTGTAAGCAAAGTGACTAATGAGTTAGTTGCAGGATGATGTATTACGGAACGAGTAAAGAGACTTGCCAGTAACGAGATTGAACTAGGTATGAAGATACCGACGATCGAATCTCGGGCAAGTAACATACCGATGGACAAAGATAATAACTTATGTTGTCATAACGGTTCGACCGATAAAGATCTTCGTAGAATATGTGGGAGCCAATATGAGCATCTAGGTTCCGCTATTGGTTATTGACCGGAGAGGTGTCTCGGTCATGTCTACATAGTTCTCGAACCCATAGGGTCCGCACGCTTAACGTTCGATGACGATATTGTATTATATGAGTTATGTGATTTGGTGACCGAATGTTGTTCAGAGTCCCGGATGAGATCACGGATACGATGAGGAGTCTCAGAATGGTCGAGAGGTAAAGATTTATATATGGGAAGTCATATTTTGGGTTCCGGAAAAAAGTGCAGTTTTTTCGGTATTGTACCGGGAAGCTTCCGGAGGATTCCGGAGGGGTTCGGAAGTCCACAAGTGGGTCCACCACATCCCAAGGGCTGGCATGGGCTAAGGGGAGGTGCCCTGGCCTTATTGGGCTAGGCGCACTAAGTCCTCAAAAGCCCATGTGTCTAGGGAAGGCAAAAAGGGAAGGAGTCCTAGTAGGAATAGGATTGGACTTGGAGTCCAAGTCCACATGTTTACTATTCATGGTTACTATTCATATGGCACTATTCCTTCTACTACAAGCCCCTACACATATATAAATAGAGGGGAGCGGACGCCCCAAAGAAACACAACATCAATTGTTAGCCGTGTGCGGCGCCCCCCTCCACAGTTTACACCCCCGGTCATATTCTCGCGGTGCGTAGGCGAAGCCCTGCGCGGATCACATCACCATCACCGTCACCACGCCGTCGTGCTGACGGAACTCATCTACTACCTCGACACCTTGCTGGATCAAGAAGGCGAGGGACGTCACCGAGCTGAACGTGTGCAGAACTCGGAGGTGCCGTACGTTCGGTACTCGATCGGTGGAACGCGAAGAAAGTTCGACTGCATCAACCGCATTGTGAAACGCTTCCGCTTACGGTCTACGAGGGTACGTAGACACACTCTCTCCCTCGTTGCTATGCATCTCCTAGATAGACCTTGCATGAGCGTAGGAAATTTGTGAAATTGCATACTACGTTCCCCAACAGCTTCTCCCCTACATGAACTAGAGGAGGCCCCCTAATCTCTCATCCTCCTCTAGTTGATGTAGTTCTAGTTCTATTGATCTTAGTTGATCTAATTTGAGCTAGAACTAATTTCTCTAATCCTTATAATTAGAAACTCAGTGTGGTTCTAATCTCCTCCCACTAATTCTCCAACGACGATTAGCTCCGAACGGCGAAGCGCTGCTGGATCGTGAAGACCATACACTTGCAACCAAGTAGAGAGGTTGTGCTTTCGGTCTTCCGTTCGAGGGATCATTCGAGGGCGGTTCGCGGGATCGTCATCAACGGTTTGAGGGACTCCAAGTATGATCTACATCGACTCGTCTACTTCCGCTACACTCCGAAATTGCTAATGATCCAAACCATTTATGCATCTTCATATTGTTCCTAGGTGTTCTTAGGGCGAATTTTTTTTGTTTTATACTACGTTTCCCAACACGTAGACGGACGAACACATTCATATACGATCTTGTGATAGATCACCTGTACTTTGTATCTCATCCACAACAATACTATCAAAGCAAGAGTAAGGTACTCACTAGTAGAAAACAGGGCTTTGGTCCAGGCCAGATAAGGTTCTCTTACGAACCGGGATCAATGGGTGCATCAGTCCCAGTTCGTGAGGGCAGGGCGCCGACCGGGCCTCGGGGGCCATAGATCCCGGTTCGTCTGACCCCTTTGGTCCCGGTTCCGAACACAAACCGGGACCAAAGGGCCTCGCTCCTGGCGCAGCCCCTTTAGTCCCAGTTGGTGGCTGGAACCGGGACAAAAGAGCAGGCTTCTCTCCCGGTTCTAGCCACCAACCGGGACTAAAGAGATGCCTATATATATGCTCGCCCCTGCCCGCTCACTCCTCTATTTTTGGCCGGTCGGCATATGGGAGGTGTGTGCTTCTCTGCTCTCACCTCCTATGCACATCAGGTGTTCGATGAAATGCCCGAGCCACACTTAAGCTTTCTCCTCTCCAAGCTCGACCTCCAAGCTCCATTTTCCTGAAGATTTGTCTAGGTTTGGCGGTCCGTCCCGTCCCGTCCCCATCCTCACCGCCGTCGATCGCCCATGCCGATCTCGTCGCCGGCACCACCGTGGTGAGCCTCTTCTTCTTATCTTCTTTCTAGAAGAAAAAAATTCTTACTTGTATGATTTAGATAGATACTTGTATAATTTTCTTACTTTTATTATTGTTTGTTATTATATAGTGCCATGGTTTTGGTATCCGCCCCCGCCGGCCCTCGTCCTGTCTATGATTCAGATGTGGTATATTATCTTTTATAACTATTTGTTTCATTTAGTGTTTATGACAATTATTCCGACCAACGTGACATAGATGTTTTTATCTAGGAGGTATGTGAACCGGAAATTCCAACCAACCCTCTTGTCGAGAGGTTAAATTTAGTTGAAAAAGAAAACAATTACTTGAAGAAAAAATTGAAAAGAATTGAGGAGGAGAAGATGGAATTGGAGTTGCATGTTGCCGATGTCGTCGATGATCACAAGATCAAGATGGATGCAATGCGCTTGAAGATTAGAAAGATTAGAAAATATGCCATTGATACTGAGGCTTGGTATCATTATGCTGTTGGATCAATTGTTACCTTAGTTGCGATTATGATCGCATTTGTTGTTGCATTTAAATGTTTTACATAGTTTCAATGTATGTTTTAATTAGATGCTCTAGAGAGCTATATGTTGTTCTATGAGAACTATGTATGAACTTTATGTATTTATTTTTTCAGTAATAACATTTGATCACTACTGTACTTTGGTTTTAATGTGATGATGAACTTGTATTAATTTGGTCACTTCTCTATTCATGATGTTCTGTAATGGTTTTTGATACACTTAATTATATAATGCAGTAGATGAACTGGCAATGGATGTATGGTGACCGACGCACCTTCGAGTATATTAAGGGCCTGCATAAATTTCTCGAAGTGGCTGGGGCAAACAAGCAGAATGGTTTTATGTATTGTCCATGTACTGTCTGTGAGAATACGAAGGATCACTCTTCCTCGAAAACCCTTCACGTCCACCTACTTGAGAAGGGTTTCATGCCACACTATAATGTTTGGACCAAGCACGGAGAAAGAAGGGTTATGATGGAAGACAACGAATAAGAAGAGGATGATGACAACTATCCCCCTGAATACGGCGATGCTGCAATGGGGGAAGCTGAAGATCAAGAGGCACCAGACGATGTGCCCGATGATGATCTTCGCCGGGTCATTGTTGATGTGAAGAGACAATGCCAAAGTGACAGGGAGAAGCTGAAGTTCGATCGCATGTTAGAGGATCACAAAAAGGGGTTGTACCCAAATTGTGAAGATGACAACACAAAGCTCGGTACCACACTGGAATTGCTGCAATGGAAGGCAGACCATGGTGTATCTGACAACGGATTTGGGAAGCTATTGAAAATAATGAAGAATAAGCTTCCAAAGGATAACGAATTGCCCGACAGTACGTACGAAGCAAAGAAGGTTCTATGCCCTCTAGGGTTGGAGGTGCAGAAGATACATGCATGCCCTAATGACTGCATCCTCTACTGCGGTGAGTACGAGGATTTGAACACATGCCCGGTATGCGGTGCATTGCGGTATAAGATCAGACGAGATGACCCTGGTGATGTTGAGGGCGAGCGCCCCAGGAAGAGGGTTCCGGCCAAGGTGATGTGGTATGCTCCTATAATACCACGGTTGAAACGTTTGTTCAGAAACAAAGAGCATGCCAAGTTGATGCGATGGCACAAAGAGGACCGTAAGAAAGACGGGAAGTTGAGAGCACCCGCTAACGGGTTGCAGTGGAGAAAAATCGAGAGAAGGTGGGGGGACTTTGCAGGTGACGCAAGGAACGTATGCTTTGGTTTAAGCGCAGATGGCATTAATCCTTTTGGGGAGCAGAGCAGCAATCATAGCACCTGGCCCGTGATTCTATGTATCTATAACCTTCCTCCTTGGTTGTGCATGAAGCGGAAGTTCATTATGATGCCAGTACTCATCCAAGGCCCTAAGCAACCCGGCAACGATATTGATGTGTACCTAAGGCCATTAGTTGAAGAACTTTTGCAGCTGTGGAATGGAAAAGGTGTACGTGTGTGGTATGAGCACAATTAGCAGGAATTTGACCTACATGCGTTGCTGTTTGTAACCATCAATGATTGGCCTGCTCTTAGTAACCTTTCAGGACAGACAAACAAGGGATACCACGCATGCACGCACTGTTTAGATGACACCGAAAGTATATATTTGGACAAATGTAGGAAGAATGTGTGCCTGGGACATCGTCGATTTCTTCCGACCAACCATCAATGTCGAAAGAAAGGCAAGCATTTCAAAGGTGACGCGGATCACCGGAAGAAGCCCGCCCTCCGTACTGGTGATCACATACTTGATATGGTCAACGATTTACAAGTAATCTTTGGAAAGGGTCCTGGCAGACAATCTGTTCCGAATGATGCTGAGGGACGCACACCCATGTGGAAGAAGAAATCTATATTTTGGGACCTACCCTATTGGAAAGACCTAGAGGTCCGCTCTGCAATCGACATGATGCACGTTACGAAGACGTGAACCTGCTAGGCTTCTTGGGCGTGTATGGGAAGACAAAAGATACACCGGAGGCACGGGAGGACCAGCAACGTGTGCACGAAAAAGACGACATGCATCCAAAGCAGTATCAAGGTCCTGCCAGCTACGGTCTTACCAAAGAAGAGAAGGAAATCTTCTTTCAATGCCTGCTCAGTATCAAGGTCCCGTCTGGCTTCTCGTCCAATATAAAGGAAATAATAAATATGGCAGAGAAAAAGTTACAGGACCTAAAGCCTCATGACTGCCACGTGATTATGACGCAACAGCTTCCGGTTGCATTGAGGGAGCTTCTACCGGAAAACGTTCGATTAGCCATTGTGAAGCTATGTGCATTCCTGAATGCAATCTCTCAGAAGGTAATCGATCCAGAAATCCTACCAAGGTTAAAGAATGATTTGGTGCAATGTCTTGTCAGTTTCGAGCTGGTGTTCCCACCATCCTTCTTCAATATCATGACGCACATCCTAGTTCATCTAGTCGACGAGATTG
Source organism: Thinopyrum elongatum (assembly GCA_011799875.1). Taxonomy (NCBI): domain Eukaryota; kingdom Viridiplantae; phylum Streptophyta; class Magnoliopsida; order Poales; family Poaceae; genus Thinopyrum; species Thinopyrum elongatum. The sequence goes on along the minus strand of CM022303.1, from coordinate 156,835,561 downwards.
CCATTCTGGGTCCTGTATTTCTACACAATATGTTCCTCTTTGAGAGGTTCATGGGAGTCTTAAAGAAATATGTTCGTAACCGTGCTAGGCAAGAAGGAAGCATCTCCATGGGCCGGCAAACAGAGGAGGTCATTGGGTTTTGTGTTGACTTCATTCCTGAGCTTAAGCCGATTGGTGTCCCTCAATCGCAGTATGAGGGGAGACTGACTGGAAAAGGCACGCTAGGAGCGGACTCAATAATATGTAGGGACGGGCATTCCTGGGCTCAAGCACACTACACAGTTCTACAGAATTCTACCTTGGTGACCCCATATGTCAATGAACACAAGAATATTCTACGCTCCAAACACCCGGAGTAGTGTGACGACTGGATTACATGTGAACACATCAGGACTTTCGGCAGTTGGTTGCAAACACATCTCATGGGTGACACCACTGTTGGAAATGAGCTGTACTCGTTGGCCAGGACACCATCTTCGACTGTATTGACTTACAAAGGGTACGAGATAAATGGGAATACATTTTACACGATCGTCCAAGATCAAAAGAGCACCAACCAAAACAGTGGTGTCTGCTTTGATGCAGCAACCAACAGGGGAAAGGACACATATTATGGTTACATAGTGGACATATGGGAACTTGACTACGGACATGATTTTAAGGTCCCTTTGTTTCGGTGCAAATGGGTCAATCTGTCAGGAGGCGGGGTAGAGGTAGACCCACAGTACGGAATGACAACAGTGGATCTGAACAATCTTGGGTACACAGACGAACCATTAGTCCTAGCCAATGATGTGGCGCAGTTTTTCTATGTGAAGGACATGTCTACCAAACCGAGAAAAAGAAAAGATAAGGAAGCGAATACATCATACGATGAGCCAAAGCGCCACATAGTTCTTTCAGGGAAAAGAGACATCGTGGGAGTGGAGGGCAAGACAGACATATCTGAAGATTATGAAAAGTTTCATGAAATTCCTCCCTTCAAAGTGAAGGCTGACCCAAGCATCCTGTTAAACGATGAAGATTATTCATGGTTACGGCGCAATAAGCAAGGGACACACGCGAAGAAAAAGTGAAGACTTTCTCTCCACAACTAATCTGATGATGGCTTTTATCTAGAATATCACTGCAGTTATATGTCAAGAAATGAAATGCCTTTTGTAACAGATGAGTTTTCATCCAAAACCCTAATACTTCGAAAGAGATTGTCCATTTTGTATATGAAGTGCATCCAGTTTTTGCCGTAACCCTCTCAACTTTTTAGCACATGTGGGTGAAATGATGATACCATGCCAACTTTCAACATTTTCAGAGTTCATTTGTACTTCTTTCAATTTCAGGGTCATTTAGCTAAAAAAATCAGTAAATGCATGAAAAATAGCAAATGAAGTCAGAAAGGGTTGAAAATTGATGATGTGGCTTTGAATGGTGCATGTTGAATGCACAAAAAGTCTGGAGTTGAAATAAGTTTAAAAAATGAAATGCCTTTGTAACAGATGAGTTTTCATTCGAAATCCTGATACTTCGAAAGAGATTGTCCATTTTGTACACAAAGTGCATCCAGTTTTTGCTGTAACCCTCTCAAGTTTTTAGCACATGCTATGTGGGTGAAATGATGATACCATGCCAACTTTCAACCTTTTCAGAGTTCATTTGTACTGCTTTTCAATTTCAGGGTCATTTAGCTCAAAGAATGAACTAATAGCAAAAAGAATGAATTAAAAAGCTTTTATAAAACTCTAATAGCAAAAAGAATGAACTAAAAAGCTTTTATAAAACTCTAATAGCAAAAAGAATGAACTAAAAAGAATCAATTAAATATAATATTCTTTAATAGCAAAAAAATCAAATAAAAAGAATCAAAATAATATTAACTCAAATTATCAAAGTATTTATTTGTTAAAAACTTTAATAGTAAAAAGAATTTTCATAAAGTATTTTTTGCTACAAACTTTAATAGAAAACTAAAAAGCTTTTATAAAACTCTAATAGCAAAAGGAATCAACTAGAAAGAATCAATAAAAAATAAAGGGACAAATGCATTTATGCCCCTAGTTGCAACCCACCCACGGGGTTTGCCCTTAGTTTACCACCTTGCTCAGTTTTGCGCTTATTTTTGTCCCAGGGCTTGCTCGAATGCCCTTCCGTGACTGCTCCGTGTGGTCAGCGCCGTTTGACCACGGTTTCGCGCCATTTTGGACACTTTTACCCCTGGTTCAATATCCCTATCCTTTTAGTCGTCTTCTACCTCGCGCTAGACAGAAGAAAACAGAGGAGGTGGAAGGAAGGAGCTGCTGGAGGGGGCGTCATGCTGGCCTTGCGCATGGCCACAGGGATGTCGTCGGAGAGCTCGTCGCCGGCCGCTGCCGGAGAGGTAAGCTGCGATGCGTAGTGCTAAACTTCCCCTTTTCTAGGGTTAGCTCGATTTGGGGGTGATTTTACTGGTTTTGGTCAAATTAGGTGGATGGGGTAGGAATTGTGCAGCACAGCTCAGAGTTTTACATGCCAGACTCCACTTTCTCCGGCTTGGAGCATCGCTCAAAGCATCAATGTCCAGGGCATGGCCTAATCCCTGCACGGCGTGTCTCATGGGGTGGAGCTAGCACCGGTCGTCGTTTTTTAGGTTGCCCCCTGGATGTAAGATTTTGCATTGCTTTTTGCATTCTCATATTTGATTTACTGACGAAGCACTCGACATCGGATCTAATTGAAATTGTTCATGTAGTTACCAGATGAATGTGACTGGGTGGTTTGGGTTGACCCTGCACCTCCAGCAAGAGTGGGCTTGCTTTTGAAGATTTGCATGCAATGGTTGAAGCTAGCTGGATCAAAAGTCATAAGATGGAGAAGCAAGCACTTGATCTAGCTAAGAGAAATCGTGTGCTGACCAAAGAGTTGAAGGAAAGAAAGGAAATGATGTGCATTTGGACCATGTTTTTCCCTATAGTTACAATTTGTTTGGTAGCTATTGCAATGTCAGTGTGTGCACAAAATGCACACTAAAAATGCATTGATGTATGAATGAACTGATGTATGAATGCACTGATTTAGGGATGCAGTGATGTATGAATGCACTAAATTATGAATGAAGTGATGTATGAATGCAGTGATGTATGAATGCAGTGATGCTCCATATTACCAAATTTAGTGGCATAGTACTTCACACAACACAGTGCACATAGCTGTCAACTATAGATAGTTCACACATCCATGACATAAAACTGATAGTTCACACATGACATAAAACTGATAGTTCACACATGACATAAAACTCATAATTTGGCCCTTTTGCTTCTGGTGTTTCCTGCTGGGTTTGGCATGTCCTTGGCTTTGCTTCTAGTAACCTTTGCTTGGATTTGGGGCACACCAGCTTGCACTTCCTCTTGAGTTGCAGCAGTTTTGTCATGCATATTGCTTCCAGTCACTGACCCATGTGTGCCTGCTGGTGTAGAAGTACTGCTAATCTTCCTCTTCTTGCAGGGAGATGGTCCTCTCATAGCTGCCTTTTTCCAATTCTTCTTAGGAGTGCTGGAAAAAGAAACAAAGTTAGTTAGTTGCAGTGCATTAAATATAATGAAAAAAGATTGAAAATATTACAACCATTGAACTGCACTGGAAACAGTAGAAGCTTCTGTAGCAGGCTGCTCTTCACTTGCTGGTTGCTCTGGAGGAAGCTCTACACTAGCTGGCTGCTCTGGAGGAAGCTCTACAATTTCTGGCTGCATTGGAGGAAGAACTGCAGTTTTTGGCTGATTTGGTTCTTCAATTTCATCTGCACTAACTACATCATCTTCTCCTTGATCAACATTGTGTGGCTCTGTAGGCTCCTTAGCATTGTCAGCCCCCCAATGTGCATCCTCTTCTCCAAATGCAGGATCAATGGCATTTTTGCAGTGCTTTAGGAAATGTCCATAGCCTCCACATCTTTTGCATTTCCTCTTCCTAGCTCCAAAGCCTTTCCCTTCACTTGTTGCCCTGATTCTTGTTTTCCTTGGCCTTCCTGCTGCTGCTTTGTGCTGAATAGGAGGACAAAGTCTGAAACCTGGATCAACAATATCCCACTGTTGTTTTCCCTCAAGTGAAGGTATTGTTTCTGCATATGTTTTCTTGAACATCTCAACTGAGTAATAGTGATGCACATACTGATCTATGACATTTGCAGCTCCTCTCAGAGATGTAATGAAGAACAATGCATGTATGCATGGCTGACCTGTGACCTGCCACTTCCTGCAACTACATTGACTCTTTTGAAGATCAACAGGGTATCTCCACTCTCTCTTCTCCTTGTCTATAGCAGTGACTTCTCCTTCAGTTGGACTTCTTCTTACTCGAGTCATATCCAACCCTTTGCTCTTTGCCATCAAGATCTTCATAACTCTAGGAATGATTATGTGCCCCATAAACTTTTGAAGTTCTATGCTGCTTCTAAGACCAAACTTCTCCATAATGTACTGTCTGATCTTATCCAGCAAGTCTACAATGTGTAGGCCCTTGAATTTTTTAATTTTAGAATTAAATGATTCTGCAAGGTTGCTGGTGACATAATTAACCTTGCATATCTCATTAAACTTTGCTCTAGCCCAGATTTTGTTATGGTGCTCTTCAAGGTAAGCCTGCACTTTTGGTTTTGTGCACAACTGTCTCAAGTGGTAATTGTGCTTCTTGATGCTATAGGTTAGTGAACATGGCCACAAATGCTCATCATAAAATTTTCCCTTGAATTTCTTGGAAAAATTTGCTGCAAGATGTCTCATGCACTCTCTGTGCTCTACTCCTGGAAAGACAACATTCACTGCTGACTCTAGGCCTTTGCAGGCATCAGTATGAATCACAAGTCCTTCAGGGTGTCCTATGACATTCTTCAATTTCTGGAAAAACCAGGCCTAGCTCTCATGGGACTCTACCTCTAGTACTCCATGGGCCACTGGAAAAATCCAGTTATGTGCATCAACTGCACATGCTGCTACCAATTGCCCTCTAAACCTTCCATTGAGAGCTGTAGCATCCACAGCAAGGTAGGGCCTGCATCCAGCTAAAAACCCAGTCCAACAAGCTTTGAAACTAACAAAAACTCTCCTGAAACACTGCTTCTCATAAGTCTTTCCCTTCAAGTTGAAGGGAATAGTGTGCCTATCTATTTCCACAACACTACCAGGAGAAGCTCTCTCTACTTCAGCTTTGAATGTGTACAAAAGCTGAAAGTTGTCCTCATACTTTCCATAAATGTTGTCAATAGCCATTTGTTTACCATAATAAACTCTCATATAAGGCAATTCTAGACCATATTTTTTCTGCAAGTTGGTTTGCAATTCAGTAGGACCAATGTTTGAATTGTCTCTTACCCAGTTCTGCACAGCATAAGCAATCCATCTCCTCTTGGCTGCCCTCAATCTCTCTGTTTTGTTGACACTGGGACAATGGTGCTCATAAGGATTTACTTTGATCTGCACATACAAATAAGTAAAATACTCAGTAGGAAATTAAATCATAATTACTAAGTTACAACATCAAAGTAAATTAAGTCATAGTAGTGGTTATGTTGTTTGTTAGTACCTGAAACAAAGTGTTGTTCCTCTTAAGAGAGGCATGCAGCCTCCACCTACATCTTGGAAAAGCACAATACACAGTGAACCTTGATGGATCACTATGCTCTATTTTGTACTCTACTTCATTTTTTATGGAGAATTTAGCTACAGCATTTCTACAATCCACAGCAGAAGGAAAGACAACCCCTTCAGCTAGACTTGGATTATCTCTGTCATACAACATCTCAGGCCTGTCCTCATCATCATTCTCAAAACATCCCATGTTAATGTTCTCTTGTTCCTCTTCTGAATCTGTATCTGAAAACTCTGCTGGAATGTAGTCCTCATCCTGCTGCTCAACATTCCTCCTGGGAAGTAGATCAGGAAACATTCTCTCATCTTCTTCATCTGAACCTAGCACATCATCAGGCTCTGCCTCCTCAATTATAGGGTCAGTGGGTAACTGACTGGATTTATTAGCAGTATGACTGTCAGTAGAACCAGGTTGAGGTGGCACATTTGCACTAGGAGTACCTGGTGGATGACAGCTACTACTTGGAGCTGCTGTGCTGCTCCCAGACCTAGTACCAGCAGATTTTGATTTCTTTCCTGGTGCAGGGGGCTTTGTTGTACTAGGAGCTGCATCTGGTCTGGCTCTCTGTATGACAGTGGCTTCAATTTTGGCAGTTTTGGAAAGTGCATTTGATGCAAACATCTGAGCTATCTCAGAGTCACACTGCAGAGGGATCCAAACAAATTTATCCTGCTCCCAATATCTAAACTCAACAGCATCGTACAAACCCCACGGATACTTTGCGTATAATGCATCCCTAAAAGAGTTGAATGTGCTTCTAACATCGATCACAAGGGGAAAAGTAAAGCCTGTGCCTTGATCCTTAGTACCAGACTTTGCTAAAATAGTCGTTTCCATTCTAATGGACAGAGAAAACGCGCACGCTGGATCCATCCTATGAATGCAAGAACGACCGGAAAACATCACGCACAGCAGATCTACCTAAAACACAAATAAAGGAGCAGAAGCAGAAGAACTTACCCAGTGGGGATCTGTTGGCTTCTCTCCTCCGTATCCATCGACGGCGCGCTCTCCATTTCACCGCCGCCGCGTGAGGTACGGGTCTTCACCATGGTGGCCGCTGAGGATCTCTCACGACATCGACCAACCACGGCTGTAGCTCGGATGCGTGTCGCCGAAAGCTAGGGTTAGGGTTCGCCTGCGTCGCCGCTGTCCTAGGGTTCTACAGACCGATTCGGGGGAGAGGGGGAAATGAGAGGCGATACATACGCGGGTCCCACCTGTAAGGAAAGGGCAAGGGCATCTACTGTCCAAAACGGCGAGAAACCATGGTCAAACGGCGCTGACCACACGGAGCAGTCACGGAAGGGCATTCGAGCGAGCCCTGGGACAAAAATAAGGGCAAAACTGAGCAAGGTGGTAAACTAAGGGCAAACCCCGTGGGTGGGTTGCAACTAGGGGCAAACTTGCAATTGTCCCAAAAATAAAACCTATGCAACTAAAATTATATAAAATTTATGCAACTAAAATTATATAAAATTTATGCAACTAAAATTACATAACTAAAAATAACATATGCAAAAAATAACATTAAAATTTTAAAAACAAAACAAATGCAAAAAAAAGGCCCACCTACTTGCCACCACGGCCTGCATACGACTAGAAACCCTAGAAATGGGCCAGGATGCAGGACCGCAGTGCAAGCAGGCCCAACAGGGCGTCAAATAGGCACGTATTGCCTGCAGTAGAGAGGAGCTCGAGAGGGTAGCGGCAGCAGCGCTTATAAACCACTCCGAGCCCCTCTCAACTAGCGAGGTGGGACTAAACTTATGGATGCGGCAGCACAGCCCTTTAGTCCCGATTGGTGGCTCCAACCGGGACGAAAGGCCCCCCTTTCATCCCGGTTCGAGCCACCAACCGGGACTAAAGGTCTCTGCTTCCCGCCCTTTCGGCTGCTGAAATTGACCTTTAGTCCCAGTTGGTGGCTCCAACCGGGACAAACCTTTTGTCCCGGTTGGAGCCACCAACCGGGACTAAAGGGTTGGGTATAAAAGCAACACTTAGCAGTTTTCTCCAAATCTCTCCCATTCTCTCCCCCGACGCTGACGCCCTGCCCCGATGCCGACGGCCTGCCCCGACGCGGACGCCCAGCCCTGACGCTAACGCCGCCAGGCTGCTACGCCGCCCTCCCGACGCCGACGCCCTGCCCCGACGCCCTGCCTCCCAGTGAGCTCCGCCCCGGGCCCTTCCCCTGCGTTGCCGCCGCCGCACCTGCCCTGCGCGCTGCCGCCGCCCCTGCCCCTGCCCTGCATATGTTCATGTTCATATGCAAAGTTAGAATATGTTCATATGCAAAGTTAGAATTCATATGTTCATATGTTAGAATTTTCATATGTTCATATGTTAGAATTTTCATATGTTCATATGCAAAGTTAGAATATGTTCATATGTTCATATGCAAAGAATATGCAAAGAAAATGTATGTATGTATGGATGGATGGATTGATGTATATAGAAAATGTTCATATGTTTGTAACAAAGTTAGAATTTTTTTTGTTCATAGAATTTTTTTCTTAAATTTTTTTATGTTCATAGAATTTTTTTTGTCCATGTATGTATGTATGGATGGATGGATTGATGTATATAGAAAATGTTCATATGTTCATATGTTTGTAACAAAATTAGAATTTTTTTTTGTCCATGTAAAACACTTATATGAAGTGTCTCTGTTAGAACTATAGATCAATGGTGATCATCTAACAAAGTTTGTAAATTATAACAGTCAAGTGGAACTGTCCCCCTCCAGTTCATTTGTCCGAAAATGCAGACTTTGGGAAAACATTCCCGGATGTTATCCCCCTTCACCTATATCGTGTAGTGCCGCGTTAGAACACCCCTAACTCTCTCGGGAATTCAACATATCCCAGATAACTTCGACATCAGGGGGGGGGTCCGCAAGTATCATCGACGACCATGAGAGAGGCGGTCCCCAAAGTATCCTCTCTCGAAAGATAGGACGACTCATCAGACATGAGAGGGGGAGGAGTCCTCGACGATCGTCTGAAACTGACTGTCACAAGAAGCTAGCATGGCGAACCTGGAACCGTCCCCCTCCAGTTCATCTGTCCAAAAATGCAGACTTCGGGAAAACATTCCCGGATGTTATCCCCCTTCACCTATATCGTGTAGTGCCGTGTTAGAACACCCCTAACTCTCTCGAGAATTCAACATATCCCCGATAACTCAGACATGAGGGGGGAGGAGTCCTCGACGATCGTCTGAAACTGACTGTTAAAAAACTTGTGAACTTTGCATGATGTTTGCCACTAATCCATTGCTCATATCCATATGATTCCTTGTTGTGATTAGGTCTATGTTTGCCACTAATCCATCTCTCATGGTTGTATATTACCATGTTGTAATGTTTGGAGAAACTATGGACAGAGACTTAGAAAAAGAAGAGTTGTTGGGGGATATAATCCGCGACGGAGGTGATATCACCTTGTCGTTTCTCAAAGACACCGATGGCGAGGAAGGAGATCATGAAGGCTTCGGTGATCCAACAATGGAGGAGGAAGGAGATCATGATGGCTCCGGTGATCCAATGGAGGAGGAAGGAGATCATGACGGCTCCGGTGATCCAACGGAGAAGGGAGCCTTAACTATTGCAAAGTCCGGCGAGGTATATATATTAATTAAGCCTCTGCTGACTAGATGCATCAATTGTTTTGTATGTACATATATTGACGCTTCTTTCTTCTTTTAGCCCTCCGGATCGAGCCAAACTTCGGTAAGGAGACGAGGCCCGAAGAAAAAGTTGGGCCAGGATGAAAGGTTCATGATCGAAGAAATCGCTCGAGATGGCCAACCGATTGCTCCCAAGCGGACCAAGACCAAATTTATACATCAGTGCGGAGTTATTGTTAGGGACAACATCCCAATCAGCATCCAAGAATGGAATAAGAAGAAGGACCCTGAAGTTTCTTATGTCCAAGATAGACTGAAAAATGATCTTTGGACCTCGCTGATGACAAATTTCAGCCTACCGCCAGAGGAGGATCCGAATAACCCAGTTATACAGCGAAAGGTCAAGGCGTTTGCTCTTAAGAAGATGGCAGAACTATTCAAGAACTGGAAGAAAGATTTGAAGAACAAGTTTGTCGACAAAGACGAGACTCCAGAATTCATCGGTCAATATGAGAAGATAAGAGATCACTGGCCCGCATTTGTGGCCTACAAGAAATCGGAGAAGGCTAAGGAAAGGTCACTGACAAACAAGAAAAATGTTGCAAAGAAGAAGTATCACCATACTACGGGGTCAAGTGGCTACAGCAAAGCCCGGCCTATGTGGGACAAAGCTGAGCAACACCTGCTTGCTAAAGGGGTCCAACCAGTGACATTGCACTGGCCAGATCGGGCAAGGACTTGGTTCTTCAGGGTTGGGGGAACTTTGGACCCAGAATTAGGGAAGTGTGTTTGGACGAACGATCAACTTGCAATACCCGTCACGAAGCTTGAGGAAGCAATCAAGGCAATGCATGAAGGGACGTTCATTCCTGACAAAGAGAAGGACGAGCTGACAGAAGCCCTCGGGAATCCTGAACAACCTGGACGAACACGAGGCACATCAGGCTCCGTTCCGTGGGTGCATGGGTTTCCCGACAGCGGTGGTTATAGAAGCCGAGAGAGAAAGAAGAAAGTGGAAGCAAGCGAATTGCAGAAGATCAATGCAAGATTAGCGAAACTAGAGGAATTTGAGAGCCAGCGAGCTACCGGCCAACCATCTCAGCGGCACGAAGATCCTTCGTTCGACGCTGCCCCCGAAGCTACCCCACCATCTCAGCGGAGAAGCAGCGTGGCTTCCACGGAGCTCATTCAGCCTGATATCACGGCTCCTCGCTACCCCGTGGATAGTATCACGGAGAATGAACGTTGTGTGCTAATGGCGAAATGCCATAACCTGACAGTGAAGGTGGCGGTCAGCTCTATCTTACCTCCTCGAGCTGAGGGAACTTTCCATTGCCGTCCGATTCCACATGGCTTTCCTATTGTCGGGGTGGATGAAATAATGGAGGGATTTGAGGGGCTGGAGCTTGAGTACCCTACAGGTGAAGGGGAGATGCTTCTGGAAAATGCCTTAAGGAGTACATGTCTATGGAGAAAGGAGCACGTCAAGCTTCCAAACTGGACGCCGCCTCAGCAGACTCAGCCGGATCCTCAGCGGACTCCTCCTCACAGTCCAGCTCTGCTATCTCCGCTGCCCGAGTCGTCTCCGGCGCGTCAGCCGTCTCCGCCGCCTCAGCGGACTCTAACGGAGGAGGCCCCTCAGCAGAATCCTCCTTCGCCTCAGCTGTCTCCGGCGCGTCAGCCGTCTCCGCCGCCGCAGCCGTCTTTGGCGCGTCAGCGGGCTCTACCTCCTCCTCCGCCTCCTCTGGCGCGTCAGCGGACTCCGCTGCCTTAGCAACGGCGGAAGAGAGCCGCCGCCGCTCCGGCGGCTAGCAGTACAAAAGGCAGGAAGAAATTCAGAGCTGGTCCAAGCCTCAAGTCTCCTCCAAAGTTACCATATGAGAGGACTGACAAGGAAAGCAAGGACATCATGGATGCCGAACTGTGGACCCATTTTGAACGGAAACGTCCACCTCCGAAGGAAATAGTAGATCCGGTGAAAGCGAAGCGCACTCTGGATGCCCTTAAGCAACCACCACTGCCTCCGCCGCAATCCAACTATGACCGCTGTATTGAAAAGACATATGATGAAGCGCGGCGATCGGGAAGTACTACCAGTGCTGCAAGACGAAGTGGGAAAAAAATTCCCCAGCTCGGCGAACAGGAGAAGCAATAGTGCCCCCCGCTCAAGGTGTCTAGCGATATCGCTAATCATCCGGGACTAGCGCCTGGTACCACTCTTGGTGATTACGTGGGCGATGATGTACAGTTTGAAATTGCTGAGGTAGTAGTGCCCTTTAGATATGAGCACGGGAAGCCTCTCGTCAAACCTGATCAGCTCCCGCATCTACCAACGATGATGCGAATATTGCATTACTGGTACTTGGAAATCTGCAGCAAGGATGGGACCGCTAGTATGATGATGGGAATTAAAGATGAGCACGACTTCATTGGAGTCGACCTGATGCCTGTTGAATTTGTGGAATTATTTCAGTTATTCAATCAAGACGCGCTCGACAAACAACTCATGAGTTGCTACTGTCTGTAAGTATTATTTCTGCAATTAAGTCTCTAGCTCAGCTTGTTCATTGCATGTATATATAATTATCCTCATTATATTATGCAGATTGAAGATCATTGAATGCAAAAGAGGACAAATCTATGACATTGGGTTCATTAGCCCAAATACCGTAAATGAATGGACGGTACAAAACAGAGTTGAAGATACCGAGGAAAACTTTCTAAAAGCGTTACTTCGACATCAAAACAAAAGGAAAATACTCTTTCCTTACAACTTGAAGTGAGTCTTACTGTCTTGTGCATATTCGGTTTCGCTTACTCGAGGTTAAGTATTGTAATTGATGAGTTATGCGTGCGCAGGTTCCACTTTATTCTGCTATCCATTAAGCTTGACGGGGAAGTAGTAACTGTCTTAGACTCGAGACGAAAAGATCCTAAGGATTATGCGGACATGAGTGAAATGCTCCAGAAGTAAATTCAATCATTATCGCACCATATCGGCAACTTTCGTTCATTTCCTGATATCAAGTAATCATTTTCTTTGCCGGGCAGGGTTTGGAAAAAGTTCACCAGAATGGTTCCCGGTATGAAGAATAAACTGCGATTTACACACCCCAAAGTAAGTAGTACTAGCTAGTTCCGCGCGTCTCTCATTGATTCTAGTTTCATCAATACCATTATCATGCTTGATTACCATTTTGATTGAACTCTATTCTCGTAAAGTGCTTGTTGCAGCCACACAGGACTAATTTATTTGGATACTACGTTTGCGAGTTCATGCGTCACTCGACTTCTGAGCGGGGCTTCTCTGACCAACAATTTGAAGTACGTAAACAATATTCACAATTTTATTTTATTACCATCAATTGTGTTGAGTTTCATTCATATATATGTATTGACCCCCTTCTTTAAATTAGATGCGGGAGATGCGGGATAAACTCCTACCACATGATTGCATACGAGCAATTCAAGAGAAATTGGCGGGATTCTTTCTTGACCACGTCATACATGAAAAGGGAGAATACCATACAAAAATTCAAATGGATTTTTGGTAGATGATGTGAGGGATCGTAAGAGATGTTATATTGTATATATGTAGTAGCTTCGGATAGATATACGAAAACTTGTTGTTCGACCAAGCACCGAGATCGTTTTGTCACTTCTCTCTATATATGTTCATGATGATCTTGTGTAATTAATGGTTCCTTCATTTGCTTACTAGCTAGCGTTGAGTTCTCTCTATATGTAGTAGCTAGCGTCAACCAAGCACGGAGAAAGAGAGGTCACTTCTCTCTATATGTAGTAACTAGCTAACACAATATGAAACCCCTAATAAACCCTCCAAAACCCCAAAATAAAACCTTTCAAAAAAAAATCCCAGCGCTTGGCAGGTGCTGACGTGTGGCTGCCTTTTAGTCCCGATTGGTGTTACCAACCAGGACTAAAGGTCCTCCTGCCTGGGCGCCCCATAGTGGCCACGTGGAGCTCATTTAGTCCCGGTTCGTAAGTCAATCGGGACTAAAAGTGAGGGGCTTTAGTCCCGATCGTTTTGTCCCGGTTGCAGAACCGGGACTAAAGGCCCTCTGGAACCGGGACTAGTGCCCTGTTTTCTACTAGTGACTATCTCTTCAAGAGAGCCCGAACCTGGGTAACACTATGTCTCATGTTACCATCGTGTCAAGGCTATCAGATCGAGACCCCCTACCCATGATCTACCGGATTTAGCTCCGACATTGGTGGGCCATGCAGGTCTCTCTGCGTAGTCGAAGCAACCCGATGGCGTTCCACATCGATGATCGCATCGGCTGTGGCTTGGCCCTTTTTTTAGTACAACGTTTTGTCTTCGGTAGCATTACCCTCCATGCAGATTTGACTGGTCACCTCGACCAGATTGAGACATTCACTCCAGGCCGGATCGTTAGATTCGAAAACCTGGAATACACCGTGGATTCTTGTGGTGAACTTGCGTTTTCAAGCTGGTTGGCAGACTAGATCGAGCATCGCACTGACACACCCGTCCAGGCCTTGGAATTAATCCCACCCCAGAATGACGGTGTGATACCTACCTCGGATCTGGCCTTGAGTCTGGAGTCAGGCGCTGTCATTACGGACCAAGCATTTAGCCTGGCCGAGGAAGAGCCCGAGGCCATGTCAGATCAGACCTTGGACAAGCTCCCATTGGACCTGACCTTCGACTGGGGCATGGATGAAAGCGAGAAGACGCTCGTGAGAACGAGATGCTAGATCGAATTCAGAAACTCGCAATATTGTACGATCGGAACTCAGTTTACGATCAGATCTGGGAGAAACCGGGAGAGGTTGGAATTTTTAGCCCACCATCACCCATTTAGTCGCTAATATCAAGGACTTAACCGACATTTTAGCGTCGCGAGGATTTAACGTCGAGGATAAAATTATGTCGACGGCACCACCATCGCCCGGGATGCAAAATGTGAATTGTTGATCCCATTTGCCTTCGGAGCCTATGATTGATGCACCATCGATCAATTGTCGGTTATCTTTTTCTTCTTCACCTTCCTTGATCCTCATGTCATATTCAATTAGAGCACTATATCCGCCATATCTATCCCTCGCTTCAGTCATGTATGTGTATGAGAGAACCCTGCTCCACGATGATCCCTACTAATATTGACTACATAATTAAGCAATGGATCGATATCATCCCGCATCGCTATGTATCCATACAACCCTACTGAGCCACTGTCCGCGTGAATTTCAGCCAACTCCACCGAGTAAAATTGCAGCATGCTAAAAAGCATCATGAGTCATGCAAGTTCCATCGTGGACAATGCAATTCGCCGGATCCGACAATGCCATCGCCTCGAACAGGGTCTCATTACGGTCCGCAATATGATACTCTCTCTTCCACCAAAGTAAGTCCACGCCATTGTATATAGAACCGTCACAGTGTCTGCTTTGTGCGATAATATCATTCACGTCATATTCGTCCTCCTCGCAGGCGATGATTTCAACCGTGAGATCCTCGGCTGCGCTTCTCTGATCTTCGTCACAACCAGTGATGTTAAAATCCTCGTTGCCCTGGGAAGAAATAGTAGTAGGAACGTTACGAGAAGTGATTGCCAGTCGCCTGTGTGGTTTACCAGACTCATCATCGGCTTGTGCTCGACTGACAGCGGCCATGTTCCGAGATCCAGGACGAACTCGGGGAACACTATGGGCAACAGGTGGACTGGGAGCGCGCAAGGACTGATAGCCACCAGCAAGCCATGGAAGAGAGGCCCAGTCCAAAAATGCTACACGCACGGACTATTACAGGCTATTACCGACTCTTTCCAACTAATTAAACTTGTCCCCCCCCCTGAATTTCTGCTGGGGTGGGCCCCTCACCCTGATTTACACCCAATAAAAAAACCACCTCAGCCTCTTCGTTAACCCTGTAAAGGAGATGCCCGTGTGTGTAGCATTGCTCGGCCCATTCTGAGCGGAAACCAAAGTCTCGATTCGTACGGGATATCAGTTCTTACGCTTTTCCGCTAGAAAAAAAGAGCAATTTGATAAAGTGGCACGCTTTTCCTCGTACTTTGACTCAATGACACATCTTTCTTTTTATTGGATAAGATGGCATACTTCTGATTCATGGCTAGATAAAATGGCACAAACTGACTTTTTCGTTCAATTTTAGGTTTAGGCTTGCACGTAAAAATTTGTAGGACGATTTTACCCCTCTGTCGCATTGACCTGGCTACTGGTTCGATCGAACCTCACTAGAGAGAAAGACGAGATAGCGACCAGAACATCTGAGACAGAACATCGCCGCCCCCTCGCTCTCCTCGCCGTGCCTCCTCCCTGGTGCACCGCCCGTCCCACCGTTGTCGCATCGAAGCGTGGCTCCTCCCCAGCGCTCCGCCCGTCTACCCCGTCTCGGCGCCGGGCTACAGCCGCTCCCTCGCCGTCCAGAGAGAAAAGGTGCCGCCCCTTCAAGTGCCCCAGCAGTTAGACACCGGCGGCTCGGACCTCCGCTTGACGCCGCTGCGACACCCTCTGGTCGGCTCAATTGTGTCGACACCACAGCAACGCATCCAATAAAAAGAATGGTGTGCCATTGAGTCAAAGTAGGAGAAAAAGTGTGCCATTTTATTAAATTGCTAAAAAAAATCCCCCTATTTCCTCTCTCGGCCAAACGAATAATAAAGTAAAGAAAATATCCATGTGCCGGTACCTCTTCCACCCCACCAAGCCAACCGAACGTCCATGGCCACCCGCCGGGACGTGGACGCGGAAGTGCGCCTCGCCGCCACGACGGAATGCCGCGGCGGCTTGCTGGCTACACGGTATGGCCGCCGCCACACCTCCCTCCCTCTCACGATTTACCACCCGTTTTCTGTTCCTGATCTAGTCGCGATCGAGCATAGAATAGATGGGGATAAATTGGCTGCTTGCGGGGTCGCAATTGCAAAGGGAGGGTTCTCGTAATACACAGATCATTGCGTAGTTTCATTCAGATTTCTGGCCGATTGCTCGCCCCTACTTCGGGTTATTCATCTCGTATAAGTTGACATAAACTGGTGCTCTCCCCGATGATCCTGTATTTCTGTCTGTTCCACTTAAGGAGCCCGGAGCCGTCGGCAGCTCACGACGATGCGCAGATGCCACGAGAGGCAGCAGATGTCTCATCGCTGAAGGAGGCTCTCGACACTGCAACATTGGAGGGATCGCCTTCCTCTGTGCAGGTGGATGCAGTATCTCATGATATCATTGGAGGCCGCTTGTCTCCTGGTCCTGGCCACTCATTACGTCTCAGAGACCTTGTGGTTGGCCCAAGACATTTATCATCAGAACCATAGTTTTAAATAGCCGGCTATAGCGAGGCCCCGCTATAGCCTTGCTATAGCCTTTTCAGCAGGGTGCCGCTAAGTGGTCTCATGTACAAATAGCCCGCTATAGCCTGCTATAGCCCGCTATAGCTGCGCTATAGCTGATTTTGAGGTCTGCCGCTATTTGGCATAGCCCGCTATTTAAAACATTGATCAGAACTGACCGTGGGGGATCTGTTCATATGTATCCTCCTATTGGTGGGCCATTTCAGAGCTTACAGGAAGCTGATGATGCTATTGTTCGCCATCTTGATGACCTGCGGGATAAGACAGTGTAAAGTTTCCCTACTTCGCTCTAGGTTTCCATCAGTGTATTTCTCCTATTCTGTCTCTTCACATTTGCAATTGATAATGTTAAAAAATAAATCAAATAGCCATAGGCTTCTGTGAGTAGGCCAGAAAAAAATCATCAGGATTTCGAGAACACGAATCGGGAAAAGGACAATTGCCCCCAAAGTAGACTAAGCTGACAAGTTGGTTAAATTCCTTTTGTGTGTGGGGATGTGTTGAGGTTAAGAAAACATTTAGTATCTGTAGTTGTGTCTTGTGAGCGAGTTCTAGCTTAGCTTTGTATACTAAAAGTTAACAGAGTACGAAAAATCACATGACTTGTAATTTTAAAAAAACTCGTACAGTTGGTTAACTTTTTGTCAGGATCGCCCGCATAGCTCTGTTTCTTCAGGTAAACAATCGTAATAGCCAGAATAATAAGTTCCTTTCACTGGTCTCACTACTCTGAGGTGCAAACGTACTAAGTTGGAGATCTGAAAACAAAATATGAGTACTGTATATTTTTTCTTAAACTAGCAGTGGCCTTCAGAAATGTGAGGGCTTCTATTTTTAGTGTGTTGGAAGTGACCAACAGGCAACAGATGCATTTATTTTCACAGATCCTACTGCAAGTAACTTTGCCACTCTCGACTTCAAGCACACTATAACCCATCTCCAAATGAGGCGCTTAAACCTCACTTGTAGGGTCAAACTCCCAATCGTTTAGCTTGTTTGGGATGTGTTTGGTTTGAGCCCTAGCCAACCCTAGCAAAATTTGGCTAGCCAATTTCTTTAGTTAAGGTTTCGGTTGCCCATGTTTTGGCCAATGTTGGCAAGAAAGTGAACTAGAGTTGGCAAGAGGGCATGCCAAAATATTGGCAACCATCCAAACAAGAGCCAAATTTTGGCTATGATCAGACAATTGGTATGGCTGATTTTGGTCACCATACCCCCTTATTCCTAACCCAAGGCCTAACATCGATGCTTAATTGGAGATTGACAATTAATTGAATTCTTAGTGCCTTTTAGTTTTGTAAGCACCCCTAGAATTGTAGTTTGCATTTGAGGTTATGATCCTTACGTGGACACTTGCATTGTTCTCTCTCAGAGTTTGCATAAGCGTTCTTGCATTGAAGATGGCCCAATGCACCTCTGATCCATAGTTACTTTGGACACTTGAGAATTTATTTTCCTTGTCAGTTCTAGGCATGTATTTTCGAGCGGGGATTGATCTTGTGTTCCTTCCTATATCACTAAAAAACTGATTGAGAGATGTGTCATGGAGAACAACGCAAGCATGCATTTTTCAACAGAAATCAACATTTCTTTGCGGGGAGACCGCAGTCAGTGTAGACATAGGCATAAACACATATTAGTAAAGGATGAAAATGATAAATACAATATGATGCATCACAACTTAACTGATTACAAAGAGTGTGTAAGACATCTATATTAATTAGGGTAGCTGATACTTTTTCTTTTCTTATTCCCCGGTCAATATATTATGGGAGAATTGGGTTGCCTTCTAATAGATAACATGTAATTTAGAAGATTAACAAGGGCACATGTATGTAGTATCTTAACAGTAAGTTAATTAAATACTCCCAATAGAAGTTAGAACTTTTGAAAGTAGCACAAACATATAAACAACTCCTGCCTGGGGTTACGTTGTTGCATGACATGTATGCTTGGTAGGACAAGCACCATCAACATACAACCATGATATAGAAGGAAAAACTACGGAAACATTTACTTAAGCATTATTAATATGGAAATTGATCGACACTTCTTTGGTGTAAGGTTTTGGCTGTTGATATTTTCCGTTCAGAAAATACAAATCAAATGATGTGGATGAACATGGTGTCTTTAAAAAGAACCCCATATTGTGCTTTTAATATATAGAAGATGCATTGAGAACTTAGACCTCTAGGCATGTAAAGTTTCAGTGTAGTTTACTGTTTGTTAAATACTGCTACCATGATTACTACCACGAACTACCATGAACTAAGTCAAGAGACTTGGCAGCTGTTTGATGCCTATTCAAAACTAATTGACCCTAACCTTATGTCTGGCCTATATCATTGACAGAGTAATCTGTGTCACTTTGTAGTTCCCATTTTTCATAAGTACTCCAATACAATCTAATCCCTCTGTGCAATATTAAGTGTCGCTCAAACAGATGCATTTAGCGTTGAATCAAATAGAATGCTTTGGTCTAAATTAGGTGCCTAGCTGACCTTTCGTGGATGGAGAAAGCTGTACGACATGCTCTTTACTGGCCTGATGGCACAAGGAAGAAGCTTTCAAAGTCATCAGTAGATTCGGAAAGGATTAACCATACACGCCTATTGGTTCAAGCTCTACTAGACAAATATAATGAAGACCACGATCTTTTGGGGGTTTGCTCTCTTCCTCCCGTGCACTCTCACTCCCTTTATTGTCTACTCATGTAACAATACTTATACCACTCATGCTTCCTGTTTTAGAACCTTGCGTATGAACTCAAAGATATTATGTGCATCCGATCAATTTGTGAGGGCAGCCCCCATAACTGTAAGTGGTACTATCATCTAAATTTCACCGCAAGGACTAAAGGAGACGATGAATTTCACAGTGGCACCGACAATCTGTTCTTTGCCGAAGTCACACGTATCGGAGGACAGTATAAGGAGTTTGCGCTCAGTTGTTTCTACATGCTTAAACTGAATGATAATGGTATTTTATACTCTCACCTTAGATACATTTTGTTGGGGTCGTGCTAACTTGAAATTGTATGTTAGATGTAAATGTGCTTCATATTGCACCGTTTGATTGCCCTTGGTTATGTTTCCCTTCATCTATTCATTATACTTACAATTTTAATATCTCAAACTGGTTCATGCACAGCCATGTATAGTAACTATTGGAATTATCTTATTTGCCGAGTGCCCCAAAAACTCGGTAAGGCTACTTAAAACTCAGCAAAGTGGTTCATGCAAAGCCATGTATAGTAGTGACTTATTGTACACGTCTCTTTACGTTTCAGTTATTCAGTTACTGTTATGTGTTTGTTCCTGGTTGGCTATTTGGTAGTTAAATGATTTATCTCCTCTATCTTCTTTACTGAATGAAGGTCACTGCCGTGGTTGTACATATAACAAAAGGGTAAACCTGAAGCACCCTAATGATGCTGATGAATTCTCTGGTGGTCACTTAGATCCATATTTGCTGTATGGCGGTGACACTACTATACAATATAGCGGCTCTGATGAGAATGTATGATGATTTATTTTATGGTGTGTCTGAGTGTGTCTAACATTTTATTGCTTAACTGTTTCTTAGATGCATCACCCTTCTTTTTACAGTTGGACGCCGAGGAGGAGGAAGCTAGGCTGCAAGCTAAGGAGGAGGCTCGGGTAAAGCATATATACGCGGTAATATATAGTATAGTATGCCTTTCGCGGATAGTGTCATTCTACTAGCATGGTTCGTTACTTGACTGATTATTCCCTGCTTCTGGATTCATTCACTCTAGTGCCTTGATGATCCAAGTTTTTTGGAGCAAATGAGAAGGCGCTTCAAAGATGATCCGCGTGCCCAAACATTTTTTCAGCCAAAGACAAGATCCTCAGCATGCAACACCATTCAGAAATGTTGCTTAGAACCATGGTCCAGCCGCACCTATGCTCAGCGCCACACATCTCACGTTAGCTTCTAAGGGGATCTGTGCATGGCGGGTTCAATAGAGCATGGCGGGAATGATCAAGAGATGGGTTACAAGGCCTACCCACGCTAATAAACCTACTGAATGCTAGTAAAATAGGGAATAAATTAGTGCACTTGCCTGGGATGTCTCCCATACACCTGCTCCATTCACAATTGTTTAATGCCTCACTACGCGGGGCAGCTACCAATGAGGATTTCGACATTGAAAATGATTCTGGTACTGGCATATATGGGTAGAAATATTTCTGCCGTGTGCTAGTTCAGTTTATAACATCAGTTATCCTTTGAAAGCCATTCGGAAAAGCAAGAATAGACTATACCACATGGTATATTAAGTGGGTTCATCTTCTTTCTTATAGAAGTGCGGCTTCTCTTTGGCGTGCTACGCATTTGAATTTGTTTTTTTTTTTTTGGGATAGCATTTGAATTTGTTGAGAAAAGGATTATTGCTTGTTTGGTGCCAGAATTGCATGTCTGCATGTCAAGACATGCCAACATTTAAAGAGAAGTCTTTGGTGCCAGAATTGCATGTCTGCATGTCAAGACATGCCAACATTTAAAGAAAAGTCTGAAGCAGTGCGACATTGATTTTTTTTCTTTCTGAAACTGGAATTTGCGAAAGCTTGCCAGTTCACATAAAGTAAAGAAAGACATCACCTACTATACAAAATCCAAATAAACCATAAATCTACAGTGATAGCATCTGGAAATTTGTGCAATGTCGAATATTTGTGCATTACTATCTAATATTTTTGTTGCATGCTAGAGTTCTAGTTTATGGTGAATACGGCGGCATCTAAATGCTTTTTCAGTTCTAGCTTTTTTTCGATTGAGAATAGCCTCGTGGTCGTAAGTGAAAAATTAGTTCTTCGAATAGCAATCTTCAGACTGTTTTTAATGTAGATGTGGCATACAGTTTTTACTGAACATTGCTATATATTTTCCACACACAAAAACAGTGCTGACATGCCTAGTATATAACTAATTTTGTATTCCTCGAGTTTGGCTCCTGTGCTACAGTGGCATGGGGAGGTATGCCAGCCCACCATGTAAAAAAAAAAATAGAGTCTAGACCTAGGCATACTCACGGAGAGAGGTATTAAGGATGACAGTACAAGATAAGAGAAATTTGAATCTTGACAGCACTCGGATCCACATGTGGGTCATGGTAGATCGGACGGCTCTGACCATAGGTTCGGCTGAGTCATGGTCCTAAATCTCCCCTCTCGCCTCAACCATCGTGCCAATATCGAGCAGGGCACTGCGCATGGAGATATTCTGATGATAACTACGTGTAGGTTGTAGGTTGGGTCGTTATGAGATCTACACCGTAATAACTCGGTCCCATACCAGATAAACGGCTCCTAATTTCTAAATACGTGAGAGTTTTTATATGATAAAAAAAAGAGACACATGAGTTTTTCCATGTGAATCGATCTACACCGTAATAATTCGGTCCCACCAGATTAACGGCTCGTAAAATCTAATTAACGTGGGAATTTCTAGGAAGTGCCTAATTAGTATAGGTATATATATATATAGGTATACATAGATAGATAGATTGGAAGCGGAGATGACCTGCCGAACGGTTTCTCTCCATCCATGTTTTGTAGGGAGCTCCTAACCGACGCTTACAGCGCCGGTTCCTCGTCCTGGCGCCCGAAGGCGATGTGACTGGACCGGCCCATGAACATGCACCAGTGCAAACGCGCGCAAAAAGAGTAAACAAAAGAAAATATGGTCCTGCTACGAAATCAAACTTGTGCCCTCCACTACGTGGTTTGTTGACCACTACACCAACTGGGCACTTGTGAAATATTATAGCGCGAAAGTATATAAGTACGAAGAACTGTAGCCACGCTATTTATTGCACGCACATTGCTAGGTAATTTTTTGAATTATTTGAAAAAAAAGAAAGTGTGATTTTTTTGACAAAAATGTGAACAAAATTCAAAAGTCCACAGATTTAAGAAATAATCATGAATTAGAAAAAAGTTCATGTATTCAAAAAGTTCACGAATTCAAAAAAGTTCATGAAAATTGAAAAAAGATCATCGGTTCCCAAAAAAAGTTCACAAAATCTGAAAAAAGTTCATCGATTCTCAAAAAACAGTTCATTGATTTTGAAAAAAGTTCATCAATTTTGAAAAAAGAACATCGATTTCGAAAAAAGTTCATCGATTTTGAAAAGTTCATTCAGTTTTGAAAAAAAGTTAATCGATTTTGAAAAAAGTTCATCGGTTTTGAAAAAGAGTTCATCGATTTCGAAAAAAGTTCATCAGTTTTGAAAAAAAGTTCATCGATTTGGGAAAAAAGTTCATCGATTTTGAAAAAAGTTCACAAATTTGTAAAAAGTTCATGGATTTTCTAAAAAATACACCGGGAGTTCGTGGATATTGAAAAAAGTTAATCAATTTCAAAAAAAAAGTTCACGAATTTGTAAAATGTTCACGGATTTTCTAGAAAAAGTTCACGAATAAAAACCGGCCAAAAGACTGAAAGGAAAAAAAAAGTAAAAACCGGCCAAAGGAAACTGAAAGAAAAAGAAAAACTAGTGATCTTTTCGAGGTTGCAAGTCGATGCACAAAAAAAAAGAGGTAAAAAAGAGAAGGTTGCCACAAGTTATGAGGTGAACTAGCTGGTTATCTTGTTTAGGAGTGGAACGTGAGGTGTGGCGTTTGAATCCCATGTACGCTTGTTTTTTGCCGTTTGAATAACGTAAAAAAAAAACGAAAAATGGGCCAAGCCAGGCGGAGCAGGGTGTGCGCCGGTTTGCCGGGATCGAAGAAACGGGCGCTTAAGGCGCTCCTGTTGACCTGCCATGACCATAGGTTGGTTTCATCACTAGAGCTTCTGTTCAATTCTTTACATACCTTGATGGGAAGGAAAACTCCACTTCGGATGGGTTAAAGGTTTGCTTACATTCTCAACTGGATCACTTTATTATCGTTCGACTCATTGTCATCAGAGAAAGATGTGCTGTAGGAGAATTGACTTCGGATCAGAGCAGGAATCGAAACCAAGGAAAAGCTTCATTCCCGTGAGGAGGAGCAGAAGCTGGCTATTTGGAAGAGTAGGAGAATATTCGAATGGGCCTAACTCTTCGTGTTTGGGGGTTCAAGCTAGCAAGTGTGCGGCCCTAATGATATTGGTAGTGACTGGTTTTTCTATTTACCTTTTGTTATAGCGTACTCTGGTTTCTGCTCAATGAAATCAGGGTCTAAACCACTTTCTGCAAAAAAAAAAAAAAGAAAAAACGAACGTACTCCCTCCGTTCCTAAATATAAGTCTTTGTAGAGACTCCACTATAGACCACATATGGATGTCTATAGATGCATTTTAGAGTGTAGATTCACTCATTTTGCTCCGTATGTAGTCCATAGTGAAATTTCTACAAAGACTTATATTTAGGAACAGAGGGAGTACAATGCATCAACTTTGGAAAGCAGAAAGAACGAGAACCTAGTCAGGTAAAAGCTTGTTAGCTGTTAAAAATAGGTCCATCTCAAACTTTTTTTTTTCTCTCAATGGCACTATAAGTGTGTTTTCCTGTCGGTGTCTAAGGAAATAACAAGCTACCTGAGTATGGAACTTGGGGAGAGTGAACATTAAAATGTTTCTGATGACAATTTATATATTTACAACTGGGTTGCCATGTTTGCACCATCTTGAACAGCAGCGTATGCACAGACAACAAACCTTGCGCCTTGCTGGTTCCAATGTATTTCTCCCTCCCTCCCTGGCCATTAGTATTTCTACATAATTCCTATCTTCCAAATTAGTACGAGGCAAATAAGTAGGTGGAGTCGCATCCAGCCGCTTCAGTCTTCCACTGCATCCTGCTGGTTCGGTACCCGCCATGCACAGATCCCCTTAGAAGCTAACGTGAGATGTGTGGCGCTGAGCATAGGTGCGGCTGGACCATGGTTCTAAGCAACATATCTGTGGTTGAGGCCCAATCTCTCACGTCTCTCTCTCTCTCTCAATCTCTCAGTTCTCCTTTTTTTTGAAGCTATCTCTAAGTTCTCCTTGATCTCCAGAATCCTTGCCATGGCTCCTGCCCAATTGTCTAATCTCCCACGTCTCTCTCTCAATCTCTCATATCTCCTTGGTCCCTATAATAGCTAATCCTCTCTCTCTCTCTCTCTCTCTCTCTCTCTCTCTCTCAATATCTTAGGTCTCCTTGATCTTCAGAATCCTTGCCATGGCTCCAACCCAATTGCCCAATCTCTCACTCAGATCTCCTTAATCTCCAGAATTGCTAATCCTCTCTATCTCTCTCTCTTGATCTCTAGAATCCTTGCCATGGCTCCTGCCCAATTGATGAGTAATGAGACGTTCTCCGCAATCTTCCTCCTCGCCATGCACCCATGTTTCCAGATCGCTAATCTGTTTCTTTGGACGTGGATCTATCAATTCCAAACGGACAGATCTCTGGCCGACAGATTTGGCAGAAAAGGAAGAACAAGTATAGGTGGATTCTATAGCGGAGGAAGAGGCGGCAAGGTACTAAAACGAGCTCAGAGATTTCCTGTACAAAAGAGCACAAGGCACCTCAAACTCCAGGTTAGTTTGCTGGGTACCCTATAACCCAGCAGTCAATCCCATGTTGCCGGCTGTCCTCACGTTGTTCTTGCCGATAACTTTGAGGCGTGATGCACAAGTCGGCGATGCTTAGCACTTTATTTATCTCCCAACAGATGTGCAAGTACACAATCTTGGCGGCTATTCTCCTCGGCTGCAGGCGCACACACGCACATGGGAACCCATGTCCCTGATCTCAATGTTATACCCAGCCATTGCTCAGATTTTTTTTGGTAAAACAGCCATCACTCGGATTGAAATAGGAGAGATCCATTGTTGCCTGTACAGGTTGAAGTTGTCGGAGGTCGTCCTGCTATTGTGGAGGGCCTGAAGATCAGGTTCAAATTAATGAAGCAAGATGGTCAAGGGTGATGCGCTGCTGCCAAAGGTTTTAGCGACATTGATTCATTACCTTGCATGCAGGTCTCCACTAATTTCATCTCTTTAACAACAATAACATATGTTAATATTCTATTGTATTCCTATTTGAACCAACGGAAGGGGCATGCATATTGATTACTAAGATCATCTACTGACTCAGTGTTAGCTAATAGTTCTGATATTTGTGTTCCACTTTCAGACAAACTAAGGAGGATAAATTTAATGCCAAAGGATACATTCAGAGGCTCAATCATGGCATCAAGGTGTGGAGAGTAATGGAGTCTATTACCTTATAGCACAGGTCGAGAGACATCTCACGAATGCGTGTAGGCGGAGATATAGCTCTTCTGTTAAAAAAAAGGTAGCAACTGTTCAGGGTGGGCTCTTGCTTGGTTGCAGTAGGAACAATCCGACATTAAATAGATAAAATACAGATTTTCTTTACATAAGCAATTACATTTTTATGACATTACCAGTGTTTCTGTTGCAGTAGTATCCAATGGCATTGGTGAGAGGGTGATGATTTCGTAGCTACATTATTACTGGACAAGGAATGTATTTTTGGTAAATATTTATATCGTTCGGTAATCGGTATGCGCAATGCGTGTGCAAGGCATCGATTTAATGGGACACATGGCATGATATATGGAGTTAAAGTGATCCATGACATCAAGCATATGCAGTGTGCTCTTCGCGTCATAGTTGACATGGACAACGCAAGAGTAATAAGGAAGAACGTGTCGGAACCATTCTGCACAAGGGCTTCAATCTTGACCTATACATGCAAGTACATGGTTATGCCGTCGAAAAGGTAATGCTTACTTCCAGAAATACTGTAATATGGTGGTCTTCTTACAACCACAGTCTCATTGTTAATTGCAGCTTAACTCACCTACAAATTTATGATTTGTGGCTTTGGATTCTCCGATTTTGTTTTTGTATATATTTGTTCAGATGCAAACTATTCACAGGTTATACTTTAGAAATATGCTTGGTCACTTAGAATGAGATTAAATTTATACATCTCTATTTCCATGGCGATCCTATAAATCAATGCCATTGTGGTGTAGCCAAACCAAAAATTTAGGCTACAGTTTCATATGCACTTCAGTTTGTTTTTTGTTCCGTCGTAGGTTTCTTTTTGATTGTGTGAGAAGTGCTGACCTTATTTATTTTCTTTTTCCATATTTTAAAACTTCTCTAATTACTTCTATGTGGAAATTGTATGGGAAGCAATAACATGTGATATGCTTCGATTGTTGCTATCATTTGGCATGCTATACACTTTATAAAGAGTTTACTATTGTTTTTTTAAACTTTTTCGCCATTTGATTATTGTTGTTTGCTACTTAAAAGAAATTGCTTGATATCGGTAACATGATAGCTGTCTCTCTGTCAAGTTCATTCCAATCACCAAGATACAATAGATCACTGGAGACACATAATAACTATTTTTTTAATATATATAAAATTTTCAGTGGAAAAATATCTTTTGTACTTGCGAACAAGTATCTCTTTCAAGATATATTTGAGAGGAAAAATAGTGTGGAGCACATCTTAAGCAGAACATTACAATAAGACAATAAGTAACTGAAATTGCATATGAATCTGAATAAGTTACTTATTATTATTTCAATTAAATTATGTAGTCCTACATATTATCATGTAGTAATTGACCTTATATTCTGAGGAACAAGTTTGTAAGTGCATATGTAAAAACTGAATATGGGGATATGGCGGCTGATTAGCGCTATACTCTGCCCCGATAAAGATGGCATTTCAAAA
Organism: Thinopyrum elongatum; assembly: GCA_011799875.1. Classification (NCBI taxonomy): domain Eukaryota; kingdom Viridiplantae; phylum Streptophyta; class Magnoliopsida; order Poales; family Poaceae; genus Thinopyrum; species Thinopyrum elongatum. The sequence goes on along the minus strand of CM022303.1, from coordinate 156,808,235 downwards.
ACTGACATGGTCCTAAACAAGCGTCTTAGATCATTATTTGGTACATATGATTATTACTGAAAGGTAGGTAGAATTTCAACAAGACATGTGCAAAAATTGACACACTAAGTTTGCTACACAACCGGAACGTTATCAATAAATCTGAATTTTATTCTTGATGGATAACCTAACGCAAACTACTTCGATGGTAATAACTATAAATTTATTTTCCCAATATTATGCCAAATACGCATTAACTACACTAGCCCGTGCAACTGCACGAGTTGTCGACTAGTTTGATTAGTTGGGCTGATAGCCCAATAAGATTGCTTTAGGCCCGTTCGAAGGAAAGGCAGACCAGATTTCAGTTGGAATAGTAACGTATCGAGGGGAAACAACATGTCGAGCGAACTAGTACGCTGCGCCAAGGTCACTTGGCGGTGGCATATCCAGCAAGTCTCCAACTCCACCTCCTTCGATTTTTGAGAGCGAGGCTCATCCTGCTTCTCGTTTATGCACTGTAAGGAGATTTTGCTCCAGGAAGTGGGCTTCTTGGAGCTGCGCCGATTGGGCCGACTCCAGCGTGGATACGATGAAGCTGGGAGGAGAAGATCCGAACGGGGCCTTAGGTAAACAGATACATTTGTACCACAAGCAACAAATCACATAGAAGAATTAAAGTGGGGATAAGTTACTCAATCACATGCCTAAGTACGTCGACCAGAGAGGCTCCCATCCAGGTAGCTTCGGCACTCCAGACGCTTTGTCACCGGTCCCTAGGCCCTCGCTGCTCATAACACCTCATTCATTTTTGCTTGCTTATTTGCTTTGTCTTCTTTTCCTGCAGAATTGTCGAAGCAGACAATGAGCGAGATCCACAACATTAGTGATGGCAACTGGATTGTCCGAAAAAACAGAGTGAAAACAAGCTTAGACTATAAAGGTCACTCACCTCGGGGAAATATACTCATCCTTTTCCATCCTGTCAAATTCTTTACGGTGCGAGTTGACGTAAGTCGGGAACGCCTCTTCTTCATTAGTCACCTATACTTTTTATTTTTATATTCCGATGAAAACTTTAGTTCTTATAAAGGATTAAATCATTTTCCTCTCAATAGCATATTGAGGAAGAATATACATTCTGGCAATTTGTATCCAAAGACTAATTTAAATTGCATCACACGAGGCCCGACAAGAACACCCCGGCCCGACTCTCGCTCCCGTGTCGCTCTCAGGGGCGACACCGGGGTGCCCCCAGCCCTAGCCGCCAGCACCCGCCTCCACCCCCTCCCCACGCTGCCGCCGCCGGCGGTGAAGGCCTGCTCCTGGAACTGGGGGCTTGCACTCCTCCCTCGAATCCATCCATCTCGCGATTGTTCGGGCGGCTTTTCGACGCTGGATGCAACGGGGTGGCAGCCTGTCCTCCTCTCTCCGGCAAGTGGGTTGCATCTCCGGCTGCTTGCTACCCCCTGGCGCTGTGCGTGCGGCAGAAGCAGTGTGTGCATGCTGCGCGGGATCCTCCCCAGCTGCCTGTCCGGCTGGTTGCGGTGGCATGGCAGGCCGCCCTTCCTCTCTGGCTCGCCCGCTCTGGCGACGGCCGTCGGCGAGCTGGCACTTGGCGGCGTGGGATAGCCAATTCCCGAGCCCCAAACTCTCCCCTCAGATCCCAATGGTTCTTGCACGCACCCACAAGATGCGCTCCAGGATGGTGGTGATGCGGCAAGGGGATGGCTGTCTGGCGGGGATGTGTGCCCAGATCCGTGCGCTACATCGACTCGGGTGGTGGTACGGCCGCTGGTCTGACCTTCTTCCGGTCTGGCTGGGCGCGCTGTGGTGCACAATGGTGTTGGCCTGACGCTCGTCGGGCGAAGTGGTTGGGAATCCCAGTCCGGTGCTGGCCAGATCTGGCGACTTCGGCCCCGGCGAGTTTTGAGGCGCGGCGGTTACTCCGTCCAGTGGCGTGGTGGAGGCTCGCTGCTAGCTGCACGGTGGTGGGTGGCTGGGAGGTGGAGTTCTAGCCATGTGCGGCGTCGGGGCTGCCATGGCCCAATGCTTCATGGTGATGCAGGTGCGCGGTCTACCTCAAATAATCTGTTCATAGGGTGTGTGTATGTTCAACCCGACGAAAGCCATGCTCTGATCAGAGCGAACGATGGTGACGCCCGTGGGCGCCACTAACCTTCTTGGAGGCGTCGTTGAAATGTTGATTTCACCACCTTTTGCTCAACTTCGGAGGAAACTCTGCTTCCAGGTCCGCCTGGAACCGATGATGGCGGCGCAACTGTGTGTCGCACCCCTTCTTGAAGGCATCATCGAGAAGTTGGCCAGGTTATTTTGTTCGGTAGGTGGGGATGTCGGTGGTGGTGGTGCGACTAGCTCCGGGTCGACGGTGGTGTGTGTTGGGGTCTGGCAACAACACTGCTCCATGTTGTGGAGCTGCCATCTCTACCCTTTGTCCGCCTTTTGTGGTGTTTTGTTGGGTGGCGGCGGCGGTGCCTTTGTGTCGTCCCTGCTGCTGTGCAGGCTCAAGACCCTCCCATGGTTGCCGTTGTGTTGTGGCGAGCTTCGTGCTCTTGGGGTTGTCTTGGTTCATCTTTGCTCAATGACGACGCAAGAAGCCTCCCCAACTTGTGAAAGTGCGTTATATCGACTAGAGGGGGGGTGAATAGGCAATTTTTACAAATTCGTCACTGAGAAAATACTACTTGAGGAATTTGGTAAGTGACGAACTGCAAGCAGTGGAATAAGTACTCAGGTGCATGCATAACAAGACAGTAGCATGGTCATCATGATGAAATGAAACATACACAGAGCACAGGTAGCGAGTAAACAGGATAAGCAGGCAGAAGACAAGATGACTGAAGAAATAGGATTGAGAAAATTGAGAAAGTCTTTAGTCAAAATCTTCAAACAGTAACGGTCAATTTCATCAACACATGAGCGAGGAAATGAAAGGGTTGAGGAAATAGAACCAGTAGCTCGGTGAAGACAATGATTTGGTAGACCAGTTTCAATTGTTGTGACAGTTGTATGTCTGGTTGGAGCAGCTTGGTATTTAAACCAAAGGACACACAGTCCTTACTGTATTCTCCTTGAGCTAAGGTCACACAGACCTCGCCCAATCACTCGTGGTAAGTCTTCAGGTGACTTCCAAACCTTCACAGACTAGGTCACCCGGTGATCCACAATTCCTCTTGGATACTCTAGACCTTGACGCCTAACCGTCTGGAAGATGCACAGTCTTCAAAGGTAACAAGCGTCGGTTCCACACAGGAACAATCTCTTCAGTGATGCTCAATCACTTTGGGTTTTAGGTGTTGGGGTTTTGGGTTTTTCCTCACTGATGATTTTCTCTCAAAGTCCTCGGAGGATGGGATGCTCTAAATGATAAGTGTCAGTTTCTCTCGGAGCAGCCAACCAACTAGTGGTTGTAGGGGGCGGCTATTTATAGCCAGGGAGCAGCCCGACATGATAAGACATAAATGCCCTTCAATGATATGACTGTTAGGTGGATAAGATATTTGGGACAGCTGGCGCGTAGCACAACAACGGTCGGAAATTTGGGCTCTCAAATTCCTCAGGGCTATCATGTTCCTCACTTGTAGGCAATCCGCACTGGCGAATTCCTAACTCCTCAGTCAGAACAAATTCCTCAGAGAGCAGAAGATCTTCGTCTCTCTCAATGAAGAAATTGACTGAACTGTATGAGATTTCCAAAGGTTTCACTCGAAGGATTGGGTATGTGTAGGCTTTGAGATGAGCATCACATGAAAATGTTTCCTTAGTTTTACTTCGACCCCTTTAACAGTACGGTGTTTCCTATGACTCAAGAAAGAGAAAATGAAACTACAAAAACAAAAGTCTTCACGCTTCATAATCCTCGCATCAATATCAATGTCTTCAAGGTCACACCAATTTCCTCATTTCCAAAGTCTTCAAGAAAACCAAAGTCTTCAAATGAAGACATTCATTTTTAGGGGTCGACTTTCTTCGAAAATATCAAACTCCTCAGAGACTTATAGAAACTGTGTACACTCACAAACACATTAGTCCCTTAACCTATAAGTCTTCAATACACCAAAATCACTAAGGGGCACTAGATGCACTTACAATCTCCCCCTTTTTGGTGACTGATGACAAATAGGTTAAGTTTTCAACGAGGATAAACATATGAAGTGTAAATACTGATATTGAGGAATTTGATTGCAAGATATAGAAGAACTCCCCCTGAAGATGTGCATATTTGAGGAATTTGCTTTGACTGCAAATGCACATTGTAGAATAAAATCATGGAGATCTCCCCCTATATCTTGTAATCCATTCACGCATTTAACTTATAATATGAAGAATTTGAAATGCATGATGGAAAATGGTGTCTGACGAAATTCAGCATGCATGCATTAAGGTACTTGAGGAAATAAGCATGCAGAAAGCAGTTCAAAAGTATCAGACCACCATCGGGCTTAAGTTTACAACTCAACCAACAAACACTTCAAAAGAGCGAGAGTTGTAACTTAACAAAAAAAAACAGCCCATATATAAGACCCGCTTGAAGACTAACTCAAATTTCTCCCCCTTTGTCATCGAATGACCAAAAGGGACGAAAAATGAGGACTAACGCCCTTGAAGAATATCATCATGAGGTTGATGGAGGAGCGCCAGCGTTGTCGGGGTCATTTGTCGATGTAGGGCCTATCGCAGTGTCGTCGAGATCCTCAGCTTCATCCGTCTCACGCGATGAAGAAAATGAACTGGTTACCAGCCGAGGAACTTTCACCTTCTTGAATTTCTTCGAAGGAGGATGAGCCCAGTCAAAGTTCTGCTGAAAGTCCATCTGCTTGAGATCTTCAACACTGTAGAGATGAGAAAGTATGGCCCAAGTGCGATCGAAGATTTCATGCGCATAGTAGTGATTCTTCTTCACAGTATTCTGAGTGACAGTCATGTTCTGAAGAATTGAGCCAAATTGACGCTTGACCCACTTGTGATTGCGATCGACCTTCTGATGAAGACTTAGAAGAAGCTCACGATCAGTCATCACTCGTGGAGCAGTGGCTAGAGGATTTTGTTCATGGGCTCTGGCAGAATCTTGAGTAGCAGAGTCATCATTGGTTGAATAAGATGCAACCTTACGAAACTGACCATCCAATGGACGAGTGCCTTCATCAATAACAGCAGCTTTGCCTTTATCATCAACTGAAGAAATGGTCCTTTTGAGGACTTCAATTGGAGGCAGAAAGCTGAGGTGATTCTGAAAATCTGCCTTGTAGTGAATTGAAGACCTGGTTCTAAGGAATTTCATTATCCAAGGAGCATAGGGCTTCAATTCAAACAGCGACAGTTCAACATTTGCCAAAGTCCTCATGAAGAAGTCGTGATAGTTAATGGGAATCCCATGTATGATGTTGAATAGGAGATTCTTCATGATGCCAACAACTTCTTCTTCTTCTTCAGAATTGTGGCCTTTGATTGGACTGAGGGTTTTGGTTAAGATGCGGTATATTTTCCTTGGCACATACAGCAAATCCTTCACTAGGAAGGTGGTTCTTGGGGCTTGGCCTGGCCGCAAAGGCTTCATCAGCACTTGCACGAGATGACTTGGAAGTTCAGCTTCTTCATAGATCAGCCTTGCGCCTTCAGCAGGAGGACTGACGGGAACGGCATGAAGTAATTCAGAGGCCGGGGCTTTATAGTGAGTGTTCTCAGTCATGCAGTCAAGCACCCATGAGTTGACATCAGCCACATTTCCAGTGAGGTGCAGAGTTGCATAGAATTGAAGAATAAGCTCTTTATTCCAGTCACAGATATCAGCATAAAAATTTAGGAGCCCAGCTTCATGAAGAACATTGAGGACTGGTTGGAAGCACGGAATGGACTCCATATTCACATGAGGAATTTGACGGTGCTGAAATACCTTGTCCTTGTCAAACAGAAGTGATGCATAGAAATTCATCTGGCTTGCAGTCCAGAACCTCTTGCGCCGAAGTCTTGCTGAGTCATATGGATTTAGATCAGTGAAGAAATGATGCTCAGCGAAGAAATCACCAGCTTTGAATTTTGGCCTTTTTGCATGAGGATTTTGTTGCTTGGGCTGAAGATTTGCAGTTGATGGTCTCACAACCTCTTAGGTCACAACCTCTTGTGCTGCTGACTGAGGAATTGAAGCTTCAGGTTCTTCAGCAGCGGTTTGATTTTCCATTTCTTTAGCTGTAGCAGCTGGAATTTCCTCAGGTATCGAATGGAGAGAAGTTGGACGTCCTTCAGACCCTGTGAGTATTTCTTCAGTTTGCACTGGGGACTGAGGAATTGGATGCAGAGGTGTGGCCATTAGGGAATTGGGGTGAAGATTTTCCCAATAGTCATCATTCAGCACAGGAGTAGTTGAGCCAATATCCACATCTTCTTCAATTTCTTCAACGCCCACCTCTTCAGCAGTGAACAGAGGCACATGCGATGATACTAATGGTGTGGAAATCACATCTTCCACTTGAATTTCTTCATCCAACTGCTCTGAAGAAGCAGCAGAAGGATTTTCTTCATCAGTGTCATCTGGAATGACATAATCTTCACCAAATGGAATGAGCTCCTTTGATGGCACTATAGAAATTGGAACAGCATCAATTGGTTCCGTGAAAGAGCTCGTCAAAGTCCTCACTTTCTTGGGAGCTGAGGACTCTGCAGAGGTTGATGCTTTCCTCTTTCTTGCGGCTTCCTTCTCTGCAGCCTTAGTTTCCTTCACTTCTGATGCAGAAGGAAGAGTGATTTTCTTCACCTTTGAGGATTTCGCAGGAGGAGCAGATGAAGTTGGTGCAGTTTCTTCAGGCACGACTGATGCAGTCGCCCTGGCATTTTCAGTTTCTTCAGGAGCTGGAATTTCTTTAGCAGCCCTAGTTGCTTTCAGCAGCCTGATTTTCATCAGATGCGCTTTCAGTTTCTTCAATTTGCTGAGCAGATGCTTCAGCCTGAGGAATTTGTTGTTGCGATGATGCTGCAACGTCTGCCTTGAGGTTCTTGGCTATCTTGACAAATTTGACTTTGGCACCTAGCCAATCTGCATGGTATCGGTCAAATTCATCACTGAGGTCTCTGATTTCCTTTTGCATATTTACAAGTTCTTCAGGAGACATATTTAGAACATTGTTCTTCAGAAAGCGCTCCTTCTTGTACTGGTCCTTCTTGACTCGCCTGGCCTTTTCAAATTTTCATTTTTCCTCGCCTATGAAGGCAGTCAACATATGACTTTTACCAGGAGTCAGGTTCAAGTCAGTGAGTGGAGTGGTAGGATCCTTATGCCATAGGTCTATGAAATCGAGGATTTTCCTCGGATCCAGCATAAGAGGCACAGAGCTGCCTTTGGCTCTAGCGGCCCTTTCTTGCCTGTCTCTGATGATTTCAGTCAATTCCTCATCATTAACTTCATCATCGTCATTAGACGGGACATGGAATGCCACTTGCTTCTTGTGAGGACTTGGCCTCTTTCCGCGTCCAGCAGTGGTCTTGACCTTCAGCAAAGTTGGACCACTCAAAGATTGTGGTGGAGCTGAGGATGATGCAGAAGCCCCTGAGGCAATAGAAAAGCCTGCAGTCCGCTGACACATTGCAAGGTGCACACGTGTTGAGGACTTTGTGGCAGCAGCTGAAGATTTTGAAGCAACTGAGGGGATTGGCACAACCTTTGAAGAAGTTGCTTGGGGATTTTGCCCTGAGGACTTTGCCATTGAAGAACTTGGCCAAGAGTGCATTGAGCTTGAAGATTTCTTCACAGCAGACTTCTTCAGCATGGCCTTTTTTGGTGCAGTTGTGCTAGCAGAGGCCTCAGCAGCAGCAGCAGCAGCAGCTTGAGAATCCTCATTGAATTTCTTCACTGCTTCTTTAGCAACTTTTAAAAGCTTGGCTTGGCGCTTGGCCCATTCCTTTGGAAAGTCCTCACCACGCCTGACGCTAGTGGGATCAGTTACTTGGCTAGCAGGCAAAGGAGGTCTTGGACATGGAGGGTTTACTGCGAATTTCTTCATGTACTTTGGAGTTATATAACGGTATTCCCTCCATTCCTTAGCCCATCTCCTCTCAATTCTCTGGATGCGCACTTTGCGCTGATTTTTGTTTTCCTTCCCATGAGTTGCTTCATCTGGTGTGCAATATTCATCATATATGTCGTCAGGGATTTCAAACGCTGTGTTTGTCTCAGGCCTCTTGCCTCCTTTCTGAGGTCTCTTCCCATCTGCCATTTTCCTCACTTGAGGACTTTGAACTTTGGATGTTTCTGAGGAAGTATGTAAATTTTCTTCGAGGAATGCTGCAAATGAGTTAAGTTGATGAGAACCTAGTGATTCAGCAGCAGACATTTTGTACCTATGAACAGAGTATAGGTGCGAAGAATTTGGAGAGGTCATATGCGTTCTCAGAAATTTTCAAAAAGTATCAAGTTTGAGGAATTTGACCATAGGTGTCTTGAAGAATTTCACTAACCGTTCTTGACTTAGGTTCCAGAGTTGTATAGATTAGAAAATCCACACAATTGAGGAATCTTGAAGAAAAACAGAGCTTAGAGAAACAAATCAAGGAATAGAAGCATTCCGGTGCTTATGGAGTAGGGAGTTGAAGAATAAACACCTTTTGAGGATTTTGTGAAAATCATAAGAATCAAAGTAGGGCAGTAAAATTATTTTAATTACCCTTGACGAAGAACATGACGAACAGGGAGTTAGAACATGGAAATTCATTTGTCCAGATCTCCCATGCCCTAACTTGGCGGCGGGAGACAGCTACGGCGACGGCGGAGTGAAGATTTCCGCGGCCGGCGCGAGTACGACGGCGACGAGGTTGAGGCAGTGAAGCTCTTCCTCACCGGCGATGATGGAAGTTAGCGGCGACGCTAGGTCTGAGAGCTCGAGCGAGGAGAGTAGCAGCCGAGCGGAGTAAATGAGGTCGGAGGAGGGCAAGGGGTATTTATAGCCGCAGTGAAAAACTGCTCGCCCGAAGATTTTGGACGAACATGCCCCTGATCCTTACAATCCTATCGACATGTGTCACCCATGTACTGAGAGGTGGAGATCATGGGGGATCGTGGGTGAGTAGTTTAATCCATCGTGGGAAGCGGAACGGTTTGAGCGGCAACAGCCGAAAATTTAGATATGAAATTTTTTAAAGTTTCGTTCACAAATTCTTCAGCTGTCAAGGACACAGTGAAGATTTTGAACAGGTTTCAAATAGAACGCACATGAAGAATTTGTGAATAGATTGGGTTGAGTTTAGCATAGAGGGGGAACGGGTCCGATCACATTCACTTAGAAGAGAATCAACTTGAAAAATTAGCAATAAGTGAATGCTGTTGTGGACACTGAAAACTCAAATATATATATTTAGTCAATGAACAACACCAATTGAGAAGTTTGAGGAAATTGTAAAGTTGAGGAATTTGAAGAATTTGCAAAAATGAAGAAAAACTCAAATTTGAAGATTTTCAACTTTTGTTGGTGGCGTAACCCACCGTGTAAGAATGATGATTTCAGACACCGAGTACAGTTATCGTAGGGCACTGAGAATTAGATTCTTCATTAATTTCTTCACACTTAGAGGGTTAGTCTTCATTGATTGAAGAAAAACATTACTTCGTGTGTTGCACATCTAAGTCATCAATTTGCATAAGTGTTAGGATGTGTGTCCTTTCAAAGAACATTCGAAGATTCTAAGATATTTAGCTCACACCGTAACTTGCTAAATCTCTTCTCATCCAAGGGCTTTGTGAAGATATCTGCCAGCTGTTCTTCAGTCTTCACGTGGTCGATGGAGATGTCGCCCTTCAACACATGATCTCGAAGAAAATGATGAAGAATTTGGATGTGCTTAGTCTTTGAGTGCTAAACTGGGTTATGAGCAATCTTGATGGCACTCTCGTTGTCGCAGTAGAGTGGCACATTCTTCATGTTGATGCCATAGTCCTTGAGGGTTTGCTTCATCCACAGCAATTGAGCACAGCAAGAACCAGTAGCAATGTACTCAGCTTTAGCAGTAGAGAGTGATACGCAATTCTGCTTCTTCGAGGACCAACATACTAAGGATCGTCCGAGGAAATGACATGTGCCTAATGTTGACTTGCGATCCACTCGATCACCAGCATAGTCAGAGTCAGAATATCCAATGAGATCAAAAGCCGAGCCCTTGGGATACCATAATCCAAGTGTTGGAGTGTGAGCCAGATATCGAAGAATATGTTTCATAACCTTATGGTGTGATTCCTTCGGTGTAGCTTGAAAACGGGCACACATGCAAACACTAAGCATAATATCTGGCCTAGATGCACATAGATACAATAAAGAGCCAATCATGGAGCGGTATACTTTTTGATCGAAGTCTTTACCATTTTCATCGGTGCATAGATGGCCATTTGTGGGCATAGGGATTTTGACGCCTTTACAATCTTGCATGCCGAAATTCCTCAGAACGTCTTTGAGGTATTTTTTCTTGAGATATGAAGATGCCGTTGCGTTGTTGACGAATTTGGAGACCTAAGAAGAATTTCAATTCTCCCATCATAGACATTTGATATTCCTCACTCATCATATAGGCAAATTCGTCACTGTAACGTTGGTTAGTACAGCCAAAGATAATATCATCAACATATATTTGGCACACGAATAATTCATCATCATATGCTTTGGTGAAAAGAGTTGGATCAAGTGAACCGGGTTTGAAGCCATTCTTTAAGAGGAATTCCTTCAGTGTATCATACCACGCCCGAGGGGCCTGCTTGAGGCCATAGAGGGCCTTGTTGAGTCTGAAGACTTTGTCAGGATGCTTAGGATTTTCAAAACCTGGGGGTTGAGCCACATATACTTCTTCCTCAAGCTTACCATTGAGGAATGCACTTTTCACATCCATTTGATATAAGATGATATTATGATGGTTAGCATAAGCAAGCAATATGCAAATAGCCTCTAGTCTAGCAACAGGTGCAAAAGTTTCATCGAAATCAATTCCTTCAACCTGTGTGTAGCCTTGAGCTACAAGGCGAGCCTTGTTCCTCACCACTAGGCCATTTTCGTCTTGCTTGTTACGGTAGATCCACTTAGTACCGATGATATTGTGCTTGCGAGGGTCTGGTCGCTTGACAAGTTCCCACACATTGTTGAGCTCGAATTGATGTAATTCCTCTTGCATAGCTTGAATCCACTCAGGCTCCAGAAATGCCTCATCAACTTTGGTGGGCTCTGTGATAGAGACAAAAGCAAAGTGCCCACAAAAGTTAGACAAATGTGAAGCTTTTGAGCGTGTGAGAGGACCTGGTGCATTGATGTCGTCGATGATTTTCTCAATCTGCACTTCATTTGCAACGCGAGGATGAGCAGGTTGACGACTTTGATTGGGCTGAGCATTTTCTTCAGCGACATTTTTTTCAGATGCACCAGCATGATTTTCTTCATGATCTGGAATCACTTCTTCAGCAGATTCTTCAGTGGGTATGACATCCTCAGTAGCCTTTAACTTGATGGATTCCTCAGGAGACATTTCATCTAGCATAGAAGGTAGGTGCTCTCTTTGTGAGCCGTTAGTTTCATCGAACTGCACATCTACAGTTTCAACAACATTGTTGTGATAAGTGTTGAAGACTCTGTAGGTGTGCGAGTCCTTTCCGTAACCAAGCATAAAACCCTCGTGTGCTTTCGATGCAAATTTTGAGTTGTGATGAGGATCTCTAATCCAGCATTTAGCACCGAAGACATTGAAATAACTCACATTGGGTTTCTTGTCAGTGAGGAGTTCATATGAGGTCTTCTTGAAGAATTTGTGAAGATATACCATGTTGATGATGTGGCAAGCAGTATCAACAGCCTCAGGCCAGAAGCGACGAGGCGTCTTGTATTCATCAAGCATAGTGCGAGCCATCTCAACAAGAGTCCTGTTCTTGCGCTCCACTATGCCATTCTGCTGAGGAGTGTATGGGGCAGATAACTCATGAGTAATACCAAGTTCATCAAGATAGTCATCAAGACCAGTATTCTTGAACTCGGTCCCATTGTCACTCTGGATATGCTTGATCTTCACACCGAAATTCGTCGAGGCCCTTGAGGAAAATCGTCTGAAGACTTCCTGCACTTCAGTTTTGTAAGTGATGATGTGCACCCAGGTGTAACGAGAGTAATCATCAACAATAACAAAGCCATATCGAGATGTAGCATTTGTTAGAGTGGCATAATGAGTAGGGCCAAAGCGATCCATGTGAAGCAATTCAAAAGGACGAGTGGTAGTCATGATAGTCTTCGAGGGGTGCTTGGATCTGGTCATCTTTCTAGCCTCACAAGCCCCGCAAAGATGATCTTTGAGGAATTTGACACCCTCAATGCCAATGACGTGCTTCTTCTTCAAAATTGTGTGCAAGTTCCTCATGCTAGCATGACCGAGTCGACGATGCCATAGCCAGCCTTCTGAAGCTTTTGCAAGTAGACATGTGGCAGGCTATCGTCCTGTAGAGAAATCAACAATATACAAGTCTCCTCTCCTAAAGCCTTCGAAGACTTTTGAATTGTCAGATTCCATGAGCACTAAGCAGCGATATTTGCCAAAGACGACAACCATATTGTAACACCCCATGTCATTAGCCACAGTAATAACTTTTGATAATGACAAGTCAGCATGATTAACAGTGCCTAACCATCATTTGCATCATATTGCATTTCAACTCCAAATTCAAAATTCAAATTAAATTAAAAGTGGAAAATAAAAGTTGTTCAAAACAGAAACTAAAATGTTCAATAAATAACAAATATTCCAGAGACTATTCTAAAATTGTAACCAACAATTAATAAATTAATTAGGTGGCTCTAACATTACCAAAACAGCAAGGATTAATGCATTCTGTTTAATACAAAATTTGTGTGAACTCTAATTGTCTCCAAACCAATTTTTGGCAGTAGTAGATAATGCCTAGCATTTAATGGAACAAGTCCCATATTTTGCAAAATTCATTTGGGTGCCAAACTATTTGCATAACAGGAAAATGTGAGAAAAGGATTAGAAAATTAGAAATAAAACAGAAAAATAAAAAAGAAGACAACCCCCCCTGGCCCAACTGGGCCACAGCCCACCCCCTGGCCTATACCCCCCTCTGGAGACCCCGAAACCCTAGCCCACCCCCACTTCCCCCCTCGCTCGCTCCCCCCTCCCCCCGATCCAGATTTGGATCGGGCTCGACCCCGCCGCCCCGCCGTCGCCGGACCACGCCGCCTCGCCCTCGTCGCCGGCGCCGCCTCGCCGTCCCCGACCGCCTCCCCGAGCCGCTCCATCAAGCCTCGCCGCCTTCTTCCCACGAACGAACGGTGAGGCCACGGCCTCCGTCGCCCCACTCCCCCTCTCTCCCCTCGGTCACCGCCGCCCCCGCCGCGCGCCCGCTCGCCCCTGCTGCTTTGGCCACCGGCCCGCGCCGCTCTCCCGCACCTGCCCGTCCACCGCGCTCCGGCCTCTCACGCGCTCGCCACCCGCACGCCCACGCCCGCTAACCCTCAATGGGCCACTGACCAGTGGGCCAACCCCCCTGGGTCGCTGACGAACGGGGCCCGCTGCCCAGAAAAACGAAAACAAAAATAATTAATAATAAATGAAAATAAATATTTAATTAACTTAATTAATCCTATTTAACTAAACTAATTAAGATTAATTAACCTAATTAACAAACTAACCTAATTAACTACTGTTAATTAACTAACAGTCATTGACAGGTGGACCCCACCTGTCGGGTTGACCAGTCAATTGGTCAGTTGACTGCTGACGTCATGCTGACATCATGATGACGTCAGCCTACACTATTCTAGATAATTCGAATTTAAATAAATAATTAAATTCAGAAAATGATTAAAACTTTAGAAAATCATATAAATTAATCCGTAACGCCGACGAAAATAATTTATATATGAAAGTTGCTGAAAATTTTGATACGAACCCGAATACGCCCTCCGTATTCCTGTCAGATGCCTCTAGCTAGATGAACATGGAACTTTTAGACCGATTTCGATAAATGAATAGTGCCCAACTTTAATTAAATAAATCTGAATAAATTCCTAAATTAACTAACTCATTTAGTTAGGCAGTAGAACACCCCGGCATATCATTTAGTCATGTCATGCATCTTGTTTGCATCTTTGCCATAAATTTATTGTTTCTCTCCCCCTCCTTCTCTCTCGATAGACGCCGAGACCGACGATGTTGCAGTGGAGTATGACTACGCTACAGACAAGCAGCCCGTTGACGATCCCTCTCTCTTGCCAGAGCAACCAGGCAAGCCCCCCCCCCCCCTGAGCATCCAAATATCACCCATTCCATTTCTCCTGCTTGCATTAGATTTTGCTACTGTTACTGTTTGTTCCTATTCTAATGCATAGCCTGCTTTTGTAACCTGATTATTGCTACCTTACCTGCCTATGTTAAACTGCTTAGTATAGGTTGGTAGTGGGCCATCAGTGACCCCACCACCTTACCCTTGTTGCCCCTGGTTGATCATCGATGACTCGATCAACGTGATCGTCGACCAGAGACTGACACATCACTTCATCCCCTTAGTTGTACGACTCTGCATAGTTACTATCAAGTGCCAAGGGTGATACCTCATAACGCACTCCTGATGAATACTCTGCAGTGTAGCTGTTCGGTCGTGGTCTTCGAGGGTGATTCCTCCTTCTCCACTTCCGATACGACTCTGTCGTGCAACCCCTCAGTGTGAACCTCGAGGGTGATGCCTCATACGTTCACCCTGATGATTTCGTCGAGTGGAATCCACCGACGGTGATTCCTCGGGTTTCCCCCTTGATGTTGTGACCACACGGTTACTTTGACCTTTGTTACAGGCAGGTTGACCCTGATGGGTACCCGCAGGGGGATCTATGTTGTCGGGTGTGCCGGAAGGGCACTCGAGTGTGATATTGTGGCGGAGCTTCAGAAACTCTGAACGTCTCCGCGTGTTACTAAATCAGCATATCGGATTTGGGTGTTTGATCTGAGTGGGTCGACGTGCCCTATACGCACTACCACCGCGCGGGATTATGGTTTATGGGTCCCTCTATGTCGTACGTTTCTGCCGAAAGCTCATCAGACGTCACGGTTCACCGTGCGGGTTGATTGTCGGGAATGGGCTGGATACTTCACTAACAAGCTCAGTGTCACGCCTGCACCCCGGCCAGTCTCGCAACACGCAGGGTGCCCAGGGCGATGACCCAAGTCCTCTGGGTGCATAGGTTAGTCCGGCGTGCTGACCTCCCTGCTGAGCCTGGGTAGGGCGCTGCTTCGTGTTGATCTTCCGAGGTCGCGCATTACCCAGCAAGTGTGTCCGACCAGAGTTGATCAAGCGTGTTGGGTAACAGTAGTGCACCCCTGCAGGGATGAATGATCTATCGATAGCCAGTCCTACGATAAAGGACGCTCAGTTTGTATATCCCGATCTACTACTTGAATTGGATACTTGATTACTTAATTGAAGCTTCGGGATCGCTTTCTTGCAGGGAGTCGAGGAAGGATCTTTGAGCTGTACTTCAACATGTTTGCTTAATAAAATGCTATCCTACTCTCTTCTATTGCTGCAAGATGATGACTTCGTGAAGATGTTTGAAGATGCTAGTCTACGATAGGACTAGGCCTTCTCTCTATTCTGGCTTTTCTGCAGCCCAGTCCACATATACAGCCTTTCCCCTTTGATAATGTTGCATATGTAGTGTAGATCCTTGCTTGCTGAGTACTTCGGATGAGTACTCACGGTTGCTTTGTTACTTCTTTTTCCCCATACCCCACCTTGACGATACATCAGACGATGGAGCCCCGGAGCCAGATGCCACCTCAGGAGCTTACTACCAGGAGGGTCCAGACGGCACGTACTACTGGATCGAGCCAGCCGACCAGGAGTAGCATCGGAGGCTCCCAGGCATGAGGCCTATGCCTTTCGATCTAGAGTCATTGTTTGTGCTAGCCTTCTTAAGGCAAAACCCTGTCTAACTATGTCTGTAATCAGATGATACTTGTATGACTGACTTATGTATTCGGATCTTCGGATCCCTAGTCTATAATATTGTGGATCTTTGTTTATTTGTGTTAGAGTTGTGTTGTGATATCTTCCTGTGAGTCCCTGTGCTTGATCGTGCATGTTTGCGTGTATGATTAGTGCATGACTGAGTCGGGGGCGTCACAAGTTGGTATCAGAGCCGACTGCCTGTAGGAAGCCCCCTTCCAAATTCCTTGGCCGAAGTTGAGTCTAGACATCGAAAAACTAATTTACTAACTTGGCTATGTGGCTTACGGGCCCACGTCGCCAACTAGGTGGTATTAGGATCTTTTATTCCTCGTCTATACTCTCGGACTCTGATCTCTCTTCTATTCGGGTTAAATAAATTTTACTAACGCCGACACTTAGGATCTCGTAAATCCCGTCTACCCGGAGAGCTGGATATCTGTGCGATTTCCCTGTCATTGATCTGATTAGTCTGATAATTATTTTCCTTTCCATTGTTTTGTTTAACCTTTCTCTCCGAGTTGTATTAAACTTCTCATTGTCATTTGAAAATCCTGAATTTCCTCTGTTTCAGACGGATCGTTTGTTTCCACCACGTCCTACGACGCAGCTTGTGCTTCGCACTTGGGCTCTTGATGCCCCTGGGTTTCCAGCTGTTCTGATCGCCCTCCTGACCAGACTTGGCTACCGCTGGTTCCCCGAGTACATGGTCTACGAGGATTACTGCAAGTTCAACCAGGAGCAGTACCATGCTGATGTTCGTATCTATGATCAGCAAGATGACTCAGACACTGATTTGCACCTTTTCCATGGTATCGGCGTGACAATTGAGATGGCTGTCCATGATGCCGCCTACTCTGCTGTCGCACATCTCCGAGGAGAGTTCAGCGATGTCTTGCATGACTCTGAGTTCCGATACATCCCGTATGCCCCTGCTGGAGATGCTACTGGATACTACATAGCTATTTGTGCCCCGTACGAGCCTCGTCGCTACGACCCGTGCGTTCTGATTCAGTGCACTCAGACTCTGGATCGCACTGTTCGGGCTCTTGCCGTCGAGTTGGTTGCCACTCAAGCACGTCTCTACGATGCTATGACACAGTTGCTACCCGCTGTTCGTGCAGGGATACACCCGGAGCACATCCTTTACCCGCGCAGGACTCAGATGTATGCTGGCATTGATTGGCCTGCTGTTGGAGGTCACACACCTACACGTGGACCTCTTCTTATAGCTCGAGACCGGGTTCTGCATCAGAGTGCACATGGAGCGCAGGATCCTACCGCGGCGAACATTCATCGTCCGCACTCGCAGTTACCCCGTTTTAGTGGTTTTCTCCGACGTTGATGTAGCCTTTGCTATGTCTCATTGTGTACTTCCTTACCGCATGCCTACACGCCGCCTAGCATGTCTAGTTTTTAAATTTATGTCGTTATGCTGTCCGCATGTACCCGACTCTGTGTATGGATCTGTATGTCTTAATTGACTACTGTTATGTATCTGTTACACAACTTAATTGTTGTCGAGTTACATCATGCTTGTCGCTAAACCCTCATAATTTCTTTTACTAAACTGCCCCCTGTTGATACTTAGCAGGATGGTTAGACCAGATGGTCGTGGTCGTGGTCGTACCCCTGAACGCCCACCACCGCCAGACTATATGGCAGCTATGATGCAACAATTCAAGCTCAACCGTCAGTTCATGACTAGAATCATGGCTCAGTTTCCGCATCAGAACAACCAGAACCAGAACCCTGCTTCAATAACTTGGACAGAGTTTATGCGTGTAACACCCTCGGTGATGAGCAACAGTAATCACTTTGATAATGACATATTAGCATGATTAACAGTGCATAATCATCATTTGCATCATATTGCATTTCCACTCCTAAGTCAAATTCAAATTTAAATGAAAGTGAAAGATAAAAGTTGTCCAACATAAAAACTAAAATATTCAATAAATAATAAATATTGCAGATGCTAGTCTAAAATTGAAACCAACAAATAATAAAATAATTAGGTGGCTCTAACATAATTAAAACAGCTAGGATTAATGCATATTAATTATTATAAAAATTGTGTGAACTCCAATTGTCTCCAAACTAATTTTTGGTAGTGCTAGGTAATACCTAGTATTTGTTGGAGCAATTGTTATGTTTTACAAAAATCATTTGGTGGCCTAACTATTTACTAAACTGAGAAAAGAAAAGAGAATAAAGAAAAAGGTAAAAGAAAACAGAAAAAGAAGAAAAAGGAAACCCCTCCTTCCCCCCCCCCCCCGGCCCAACTGGGCCCCAGCCCAGCTGGCTCGGCTGGCCCACCCCGCCTCCCTTATCCCCTGGGATGGAATTCCTTGCCTCACCCATCGTCTTGAAATCTTCCACCATAGACCTCATCCTCGGAATGGATTGGTTGAAAGCTCACATTGCTTCGATCAATTGTGCCACAAAAGTCATCCAACTTCTTCACCCCTCCGATGAGATAGTGAACTACACCGCCCGAATTACTCGAGATGCTGAAGCTCAGATATATGTTCTGAATGCTTTGAACGCCTCACCTCTGGAAGGAATCGAGAACATTCCTCTCGTTAGAGATTTTCCGGACGTCTTTCCGGAAGAACTCCCAGGAATACCCCTGGTTAGGGCTGTTGAGTTTGTCATTGACTTGAAGCCTGGCACCGTCCCTATTGCCAAGCGACCTTATAAGATGCCTCCGCATCACCTACTCGAGCTTAAGGAAGAAATCGACAAGTCACTTAAAAGTGGTTTCATCCGCCCCAGTTCCTCTGCTTGGGGAGCACCTTCACTCATCGTTAAGAAGAAGGATGGAACTAACCGTTTGGTTCAGGATTATCGGCCCATTAACCAAGCCACAATCCAGAATAAATACCCACTGCCCCGGATCAATGATCTTTATGATCAACTCGCTGGATCGTCGGTGTTCTCTAAACTCGACCTGAGGTTGGGTTATCACCAGATCCGTGTCCGTGAAGAGGATATTCCCAAGACTGCATTCGTCACTCGTTATGGCTCCTATGAATACACCGTCATGTCATTTGGCCTAACGAATGCACCAGCAACTTTCTCCCGTCTGATGAATTATATATTCATGGATTACCTCGACAAATTCGTCGTGGTTTATTTGGATGATATCCTTATCTATTCTAAGAATAAAGAAGAACATGCTGAACACCTCCGTTTGGTACTAGAAAGGCTTCGAGAACACCAGTTGTATGCCAAGTATTCCAAATGTGAATTTTGGCTTTCTGAAGTAACTTACCTTGGTCATGTAATTTCCAAGGATGGAATTGCTGTTAACCCCGAACGAGTTCAGGCTATTCTTGACTGGACTCCACCGAAGAATGTCAAGCAAGTCAGAAGTTTTCTCGGACTTGCTAGTTATTGCCGTCGATTCGTTGAGAACTTTTCCAAGATTGCAAAACCATTGACAAATCTGCTTCCCAAAGGTGTTAAATTTGAGTGGACAGAAAAATGTCAAGAAAGCTTTCAGGCACTAAAAGATAAATTGACATCTGCCCCAGTATTAGCACCCCCGGATTCACAAAAGGATTTCGTGATATACTGCGATGCCTCCCGTCAAGGATTAGGCTGTGTCCTAATGCAAGAACGCAAAGTGATTGCTTATGCCTCCCGACAATTGCGTCCTCACGAAGAAAATTACCCAGTGCACGATCTCGAACTTTCTGCGGTTATTTATGCCCTGAAGCTATGGCGACATTACCTTCTCGGTAACCGTTGCGAGATATATACGGATCATCAAAGTTTGAAGTATTTATATACTCAACCGGATCTGAACCTTCGTCAACAAAGATGGCTCGAGATAATAGCCGATTATGATATGAATATCTCATACACCCCTGGCAAGGCAAATGTAATGGCCGATGCATTGAGCCGCAAGGCTTATTGCAGCAACCATATGGTTCAGGAATCACAACCTCTTCTTTATGAAGAGTTTCGTAAATTGAACCTCCATATTGTTCCTCAGGGTTATCTCAATACCCTCGTTGTCGAACCAGATTAAGAACACATCATCAAAACTATGCAACGGTATGACTCTGAAGTTGAAAGGATCAAGCGGTACCTTGAAAAAGGAAAACCGTCGGAGTTCCATCTTGATAATGATGGGATCCTATTTTTCCAACACCGTCTCTTCGTACCTAAGTTCAAAGATGAGAGGGAACACGTTATGATGGAAGCTCATGACACTCCTCTGTCAATTCATCCTGGTAGCACAAAGATGTACCGTGACATTTGTCAGAGATACTGGTGGCCTAATATGAAGCGAGACATTGCTCGGTATGTTTCTGAGTGTGACGTTTGCCGCCGCGTTAAAGCTCAACATCAAAGGCCCGCAGGAACTCTGCAACCCCTTACAATTCCTGAATGGAAATGGGACAAGGTCCAAATGGATTTCATTACTGGTTTTCCCAAATCCCAGAAGGGTAATGATGCTATATTTGTCGTCATTGACCGATTCTCTAAGGTTGCCCACTTTCTGCCAGTTAAAGAGACAATCACTGCTAGCCAGTTAGCAAACTTGTATGTTTCCCGAATTGTGTCACTCCATGGTGTTCCGTTGGAGATCAGTTCTGATCGTGGCAGCCTCTTCACCTCCAGATTCTGGAATAGTTTCCAAGAAGCTATGGGAACACATCTGTCGTTCAGTACCGCTTTTCACCCTCAGTCACAGGGTCAAGTTGAACGAGTTAATCAAGTGCTCGAACATATGCTTCGAGCTTGCGTCATTTCCTTCGGTAAGAAATGGGAGGAATCTCTCCCGTATGCCGAATTCTCTTACAACAATAGCTATCAGGCTAGTCTGAAGATGGCACCGTTTGAAGTTCTTTACGGACGTAAGTGTCGAACCCCTCTGAATTGGTCAGAAACTGGGGAACGCTCACTCGTCTGACCGGACATTATTCAGCAAGCAGAAGATCAAGTCCGTATTGTCCGTGAACATTTGAAAGCTGCTCAGTCTCGTCAGAAAAGCAACTATGACCGAAAGCACCAGGAAATAGTCTATCAACCTGGCGAGCAAGCTTACCTCCGCGTCACTCCGTTGAAGGGCACTCATAGGTTCGGAATCAAAGGCAAGTTAGCTCCTCGCTACATTGGCCCGTTCTGTATTCTTGCCCGTCGAGGAGAAGTGGCATATCAATTGCAGTTGCCGCCAAATCTTTCTCAAGTACATGACGTCTTTCATGTATCCCAACTCCGTCGCTGCTTCAAGGATCCTATTAGAGCTGTGGATCATGAAGTGCTTGAATTACGGGAAGATCTGTCTTATCCAGAATATCCCATCCGTGTTCTTGATGAAACTGAACGTCGGACTCGTCAAAAGTCAATCAAATTCCTCAAGGTTCAGTGGTCAAATCATTCTGAAGATGAGGCCACTTGGGAACGCGAGGATCGTCTTCGTGAAGAATACCCCTCTTTCTTTCAGTCTTCCTCTTAATTCTCGGGACGAGAATTCTTAATAGATGAGGAGAATTGTAACACCCCCGGTGATTAGCAACAGTAATCACTTTTGATAATGACATGTTAGCATGATTAACAGTGCATAATCATCATTTGCATCATATTGCATTTCCACTCCTAAGTCAAATTCAAATTTAAATGAAAGTGAAAGATAAAAGTTGTCCAACATAAAAACTAAAATGTTCGATAAATAACAAATATTGCAGAGGCTAGTCTAAAATTGAAACCAACAAATAATAAAATAATTAGGTGGCTCTAACATAATTAAAACAACTAGGATTAATGCATATTAATTATTATAAAAATTGTGTGAACTCCAATTGTCTCCAAACTAATTTTTGGTAGTGCTAGGTAATACCTAGTATGTGGTTGGAGCAATTGTTATGTTTTACAAAAATCATTTGGGTGGCCTAACTATTACTAAACTGAGAAAAGAAAAGAGAATAAAGAACAAGGTAAAAGAAAACAGAAAAAAGAAAGAAAAAGGAACCCCCCCTTTCCCCCCCCCGGCCCAACTGGGCCCCAGCCAGCTGGCTCGGCCGGCCCACCCCGCCTCCCTTATCCCCTGGGAGATCCCCAAAAACCTAATCCCCTCCCCCCCCCTCGCTCACACTCCCCCCCCCTTTTCCCCCGATCCAGAACCGGATCGGGCCAGCCCCTCGCTCCCCCGCGCGATCAACCCCGTCGCATCGCCCTCGCTCGACGCGCCAACCGCGCGCTCGCCCTCGACGCCGCTGGACCGCGCCGCCGCCCGGAGCCCGCGCCACCTCGCCGGTCTGCCTCCTCCGACGCCGTCGCCTCTCCGCCACGCCTCGCCGAATCCCGTCGCCGTCCCCCTCGAGCTCGAGCCCACTGCCCCGTGCCCTACTGCTTGCGGTGAGCTCCGGCCCCGTCGCCCCCCGCCCCTCTCCCCTCGCTCGCGCGCGCCTCGCAACGCCTCTGCCGCCGGCTGTGCTCGCCCCGCTCCGCGACCGTCGCCGCGCTCCGCGCCCCGGCCACTCCTCCCGCCGGCTTGCGCAGTCCCGCACCCGCGCGCGCGCCCGCCTGCCGCTCCTCCCGCTCTCCCCTGCTGCTGTTGCCGCGCCGCGCAGCGGCCGAGCCCCGTCGCCCGCGCCTCGCCCGCGCCCGCTCCGGCCCCCGCCTCGCCTCCGCGCGCCCTGCACCGCGCGTCGCCGCCCGCTGCCGCTCCGGCCACCGCGCCGCGCCGCCCGCCTCTGGCCGCCGCCCCGCCTCCGGCCCCGCTTGCGCTCGCCTGCGCCCGCTATGGCCCAGGGCCACTGACGGCCGGCCCCCACCCCCCCAGGGCCTATGACAAAGGGGGACCACCCCCAAAAATGTTCTAGAAAAAAAAAGTAAAAATTAAAATTAAAATAATTAAAATAATTAATTAATTAGTTAATTAATTAGTTAATTAATCCTGATTAGGTTAATCTAATTAACTAATTAGTGTTAATTAAACAGTAATTAGTAATTAACTTAATTAACCGCTGACATCAGCATGATGTCATGCTGATGTCATCGCAGCACTGTTTCGGATAATGTTGATTTAAATAATTAAATAAATTCCAGAAATTAATAAAAACTTTAGAAAATCATATTAAATAAACCGTAACTCCAATGAAAATAATTTATATATGAAACTTGCTCAGAACGACGATACGAACCCGAATACGCCCTCCGTATTCCCGTCAGACGCCCGCAGCTATAAGAAAGTTGAACTTTTAAACCGATTTCAGTAAATGAATAGTGTCCAACTTTAATTAAATAAATCCAAATAAATTCCTAAATTAACTAAATCATTTAGTTAGGCAGTAGAACACCCCGGCATATCATTTAGGCATGTCATACATATTGTTTGCATTATTGCCGTGAATTTATTGTTTCTCTCCCCCTCCTTCTCTCTCTCGATAGACGCTGAGACCGACGACGCTGCACCAGGATACGACTACACTACCGACGAGCAGCCCGTTGACGACCTTCCCCTCTTGCCAGAGCAACCAGGCAAGCCCCCCCCTTGAGCATTCCAGATATCGCCCATTCTATTCTCCTGCTTGCATTAGATTTTGCTACTGTTAATGTATGCTCCTATTCTGATGCATAGCCTGCCGTTTAACCTGTTCATTGCTACCTTACCTGCCTATGATAAACTGTTTAGTTTAGGTTGGAATGAACCATCAGTGACCCCACCACTTTTCCCTTGTTGCCCCTGCTTGATCATCGATGACCCGATCAACGTGATCGTCGACCAGAGACCGACACCTCACTTCACACCCCCTTAGTTGTACGACTCTGCGTAGTAACTATAGAGTGCCGAGGGTGATACCTCATAACGCACTCCCGATGAATACTCTGCAGTGTAGCTGTTCGGTCGTGGTCATCGAGGGTGATTCCTCCTTCTCCACTTCCGATATGACTCTGTCGTGCAACCCTCAGTGTGAACCTCGAGGGTGATACCTCATACGTTCACCCTGATGATTTCGTCGAGTGGAATCCGCCGAGGGTGATTCCTCGGGTTTCCCCCTTGATGTTATGACCACACGATTACTTGACCTCTGTTACAGGCGGGTCCACCCTGGTGGGTACCCGCTGGGGATCTATGATTTTCGGGTGTGCCGGAAGGGCACTCGAGTGTGACATTGTGGCGGAGCATCAGATACTCTGATTGTCTCCGCGTGATACTAATTGAGCGTATTGGATTTGGGTGTGTGATCTGAGTGGGTCGACGTGCCCTATACGCACTACCACCACGCGGGATAATGGTTATGGGACCCTCTGCGAAGTACGTTTCTCCGAAAGCTCGTCTGACGTCACGATTCATCGTGCGGGCTGATTGTCGGGATTGGGCTGGATACTTCACTGACGAGTTCAGTGTCACGCCTGCACCCCGGCCAGTCTCGCAACGCGCAGGGTGCCCAGGGCGATGGCCCGAGACCTCTCGGTGCATAGGTTAGTCCGGCGTGCTGACCTCTCTGCCGAGCCTAGGTAGAGCGCTGCTTTGTGTTGATCTTCCGAGGACAGGCATTACCCAGCAAGTGTGTCCGGCCAGAGTTGATCGAGCGTGTTGGGTAACAGTAGTGCACCCCTGCAGGGATGAATTTTCTATCGATAGCCGGTCCTACGGTAAAGGACGCTCAGTTTGTGTATCCCGATCTACTACTTAAACTGGATACTTGTTACTTAATTGAAGCTTCGGGATCGCTTTCTCGCTTGGGAGTCGAGGAAGGATCTTTAAGCTGTACTTCAACATGTTTGCTAAATAAAATGCTATTCTACTCTCTTCTACTGCTGCAAGATGATGGCCTTGTGAAGATGTTTGAAGATGCTAGTCTTCGATAGGACTAGGCCTTCTCTCTATTCTGGCATTTCTGCAGCCCAGTCCACCTATACAGCTTTTCTCCATTGATAATGTTGCATATGTAGTATAGATCCTCGCTTGCTGAGTACTTCGGATGAGTACTCGCGGTTGCTTTACTTTCTCTTTTCCCCATATACCCCACATTGATGATACAAACAGACGATGGAGTCCAGGAGCCAGATGCCCCCACCGGAGCTTACTACCAGGAGGGTCCAGAGGGTACTTACTACTGGATCGAGCCAGATGACCAGGAGTAGGATCGGAGGCTCCCAGGCAGGAGGCCAACGCCTTTCGATCTAGTGTCGCTGTTTGTGCTAGCCTTCTTAAGGCAAAACTTGTCTAACTATGTCTGTACTCAGATAATATTTGTATGACTGACTTATGTATTGGATCTTCGGATCCCTGGTCTGTAATATTGTGGACCTCCGTTTAAATTGTGTTAGAGTTGTGTTGTGATATCTTCCCGTGAGTCCCTGTGCTTGATCGTACACGTTTGCGTGTATGATTAGTGTACGATTGAGTCGGGGGCACCACAATGCGACTCAACCCCATTCAGTTCCGCAACTCTGACAAGCCACTGGATGCTGATGATTGGCTCCGCGACATCACTCACGAGATGGAGTCTGCTAATGTCGCCCCTGCCAACTTCGTCATCTTCGCAGCCTTTTTCCTAAAGGGTCCCGCTGCTCAATGGTGGGACACACACAAGTGTACACTGCCTGTTTGAACAGTGGTTACCTGGTATGAGTTCCAGGCTGCTTTTCGTGCCCGTTATATCCCTCAGGCAATTATGGAACGAATGAAGACCCAGTTCCGCAACCTCACCCAGGGCAACAAGACTGTCGAAGCTTATCAGCGGGGATTTCTTGACCTCTCCCGCTATGCTGAAGAAGACATCGCCACGGATGCCCGTAGACAAGAGAAGTTTCATAATGGACTCCACCCAGACCTCGAGCTTGCACTTGCTGCTCAAGACTTCAATGACTTTTCTACTCTTGTGAACAAGGCTATTCTGGTTGAGACCGCTCAGATGAAGCATAAGGACTCGCAGAAGCGCTATCGTGATGCTGGCTCATCTTCGGGCTTAGCACAGAAGCGTCGAGTCTGGATTCCCAACAACGTGTTCCGTCCCAATGCCCCTGCGCCGAAGAACAACTATGCTGCACCACGTCTGCCTCCTCCTCCACCGAGGCAGCCAAGAGCTCAAGCTATTCAAAACAATGCTCCTCTTCGTCCTGAAGATGGTCTGTGCTTCAAGTGTCGCAAACCAGGTCACAATGCTAAGGACTGCCGCCAGACTCAGAATCAGTTGGCTTTTCCTCGTACTGGTCATGGCAATGGTCGTGGCAACAATCAGGACCGCAACTATAATACTGGGTCTGCTGCACATGGTCGTGGACACGCTTACAACATTGATATTGAAGAAGTCCAGGATCAACCCACTACTGTGATGGGTACCCTTCTCATTAACTCAGTACCTTCTTCTGTTTTATTTGATTCAGGAGCATCACATTCATTCCTCTCTGGAAAATTTGCATTCATGCATGGCATTCGATATGAGAAGATGCATACTCCGTTAGTTGTTAAAACTCCCGGAGGTCATTGTCATGCTGACGTGATAGCACCTGACGTTACCGTCGAAATTAAAGGGTTGGAATTCCTTGCCTCACCCATCGTCCTGAAGTCTTCCACCATAGACCTCATCCTCAGAATGGATTGGTTGAAAGCTCACATTGCTTCGATCAATTGTGCCACTAAAGTTGTCCAACTTCTTCACCCCTCCGACGAGATAGAGAATTATACCGCCCGAATTACACGGGATGCTGAAGCTCAGATATATGCTCTGAATGCTTTGAACGCCTCTCCTCTGGAAGGAATCGAGAACGTTCCCGTCGTTCGAGATTTTCCGGACGTCTTTCCAGAAGAACTTCCAGGAATACCCCCGGTTAGAGCTGTCGAGTTTGTCATTGACTTGAAGCCTGGCACTACCCCTATTGCGAAGCGTCCTTATAAGATGCCGCCGCATGAACTCCTTGAGCTTAAGGAAGAAATCGACAAGTCACTTAGGCAAGGTTTCATCTGCCCCAGTTCCTCTGCTTGGGGAGCACCTTCACTCTTCGTTAAGAAGAAGGATGGAACTAACCGATTGGTTCAGGATTATCGGCCCACTAACCAAGCCACAATCCAGAATAAATACCCACTGCCTGGATCAATGATCTTTATGATCAGCTTGCTGGATCCTCTGTCTTCTCGAAACTCGACTTGAGGTTGGGTTATCATCAGATCCGTGTTCGCGAAGAGGATATCCCGAAGACTGCCTTTGTTACTCGATATGGCTCTTATGAGTACACCGTCATGTCTTTCGGCTTAACCAATGCTCCAGCAACTTTCTCCCGGTTGATGAACTATATCTTCATGGATTACCTCGACAAATTCGTCGTAGTTTATCTGGATGATATCCTTATATATTCCAAGAATGAAGAAGAACATGCTGAACATCTTCGGCTTGTATTGGAGAAGCTACGAGAACATCAGTTGTATGCTAAATTCTCCAAGTGTGAGTTCTGGTTATCTGAAGTGACCTATCTTGGTCATGTGATTTCCAAGAATGGCATTGCTGTTAACCCCGAGCGAGTTCAGGCTATTATTGATTGGACTCCCCCGAAGAATGCCAAGCAAGTTAGAAGTTTTCTTGGACTCGCTAGTTATTGCCGTCGATTCATTGAGAACTTTTCCAAGATTGCAAAGCCGTTGACGAACCTGCTCCACAAAGGTGTTAAATTTGAGTGGACATAAAAATGTCAAGAAAGCTTTCAGACACTAAAAGATAAGTTAACATCTTCCCCCGTGCTAGCACCCCCGGATTCCCAAAATTATTTCGTGATATACTGTGATGCATCTCGTCAAGGATTAGGATGTGTCCTAATGAAAGAACGTCAAGTCATTGCTTATGCCTCTCGACAATTGCGTCCTCATGAAGAAAATTACCCAGTGCATGATCTCGAACTTTCTGCGGTTATTTATGCCCTGAAGCTATGGCGACATTACCTTCTCGGTAACCGTTGCGAGATATACACGGATCATCAAAGTTTGAAGTACCTATATACTCAACCAGATCTGAACCTTCGTCAACAAAGATGGCACGAAACAATTGCCGATTATGATATGAATATCTCATATACCCCTGGCAAGGCTAATGTAATGGCCGATGCTTTGAGTCGTAAGGCTTATTGCAGCAACCTTATGGTTCAGGAAGCACAACCTGTTCTTTATGAAGAGCTTCGCAAATTGAACCTCCATATTGTTCCACAGGGTTATCTCAATACCCTGCTTGTTGAACCAGATTTAGAGCACAACATTAAGACTATGGAACGGTATGACTCTGAAGTTGAAAGGATCAAGCGATACCTCGAAAAAGGAAAGCCGTCGGAATTCCATCTTGATAATGATGGGATCCTATTCTTCCAACACCGTCTCTTCGTACCCAAGTTCAAGGATGAGAGGGAACACGTTATGAAAGAAGCCCATGACACTCCTCTGTCAATTCATCCTGGTAGCACAAAGATGTACCGTGACATTTGTCAGAGATACTGGTGGCCTAATATGAAGCGAGACATTGCCCGATATGTTCCTGAGTGTGACATTTGCCGCCGCATTAAAGCAGAACATCAAAGGCCTGCTGGAACTCTGCAACCCCTTGCAATTCCTGAATGGAAATGGGACAAAGTCCAAATGGATTTTATTACTGGTTTTCCCAGATCTCAGAAGGGTCATGATGCTATTTTTGTCGTCATTGACCGCTTCTCAAAGGTTGCGCAGTTTCTGCCTGTTAAGGAGACAATCGCTGCTAGTCAGTTAGCAGACTTGTATGTTTCCCGAATTGTGTCACTCCACAGTGTTCCGTTGGAGATAAGTTCGGACCGTGGCAGCCTCTTTACCTCCAGATTCTAGAATAGTTTCCAAGAAGCTATGGGAACTCATCTGTCTTTCAGCACCGCTTTTCACCCTCAGTCTCAGGGTCAAGTCGAACGAGTTAATCAAGTGCTCGAAGATATGCTTCGAGCTTGCGTCATCTCCTTCGGTAAGAAGTGGGAAGAATCTCTCCCGTATGCCGAATTCTCTTACAACAATAGCTATCAAGCTAGTCTGAAGATGGCAACATTTGAAGTTCTTTACGGACGTAAGTATCGAACCCCTCTGAATTGGTCAGAAACTGGGGAACGCTCACTCGTCGGACCGGACATTATCCAACAAGCTGAAGAACAAGTCCGCATTGTCCGTGAACATCTGAAAACTGCTCAGTCTTGTCAGAAGAGCACCTATGACCGAAAGCACCAGGAAATGGTCTATCAACCTGGCGATCAAGCTTACCTACGCGTCACTCCATTGAAAGGCACTCATCAGTTCGGAATCAAAGGCAAGTTAGCTCCTCGCTACATTGGCCTGTTCCGTATTCTTGCCCGTCGAGGAGAAGTGGCATATCAGTTGCAATTGCCGCCAAATCTTTCTCAAGTGCATGATGTATTTCATGTATCCCAACTCCGCCGCTGCTTCAAGGATCCTATTCGAGCTGTGGATCATGAAATGCTTGAATTGAGAGAAGATTTGTCTTATTCAGAATATCCCATCCGTATTCTTGATCAAGCTGAGCATCGGACTCGTCAAAAGTCAATCAAATTTCTCAAAGTTTAGTGGTCGAATCATTCTGAAGATGAAGCCACTTGGGAACGCGAGGATCGTCTTCGCGAAGAATACCCCGATTTCTTTCAGTCTTCCACTTAATTCTCGGGACGAGAATTCTTGATAGATGAGGAGAATTGTAACACCCCATGTCATTAGCCACAGTAATCACTTTTGATAATGACAAGTCAGCATGATTAACAGTGCCTAACCATCATTTGCATCATATTGCATTTAAACTCCTAATTCAAAATTCAAATTAAATTAAAAGTGGAAAATAAAAGTTTTTCAAAACAGAAACTAAAATGTTCAATAAATAACAAATATTCCAGAGACTATTCTAAAATTGTAACCAACAATTAATAAATTAATTAGGTGGCTCTAACAGTACCAAAACAGCAAGGATTAATGCATTCTGTTTAATACAAAATTTGTGTGAACTCCAATTGTCTCCAAATCAATTTTTGGCAGTAGTAGATAATGCCTAGCATTTAATGGAACAAGTCCCATATTTTGCAAAATTCATTTGGGTGCCAAACTATTTGCATAACAGGAAAATGTGAGAAAAGGAATAAGAAAATTAGAAATAAAACAGAAAAATAAAAAAGAAGACAACCCCCCCTGGCCCAACTGGTCCACAGCCCAGCCGGCCAGCCCACCCCCTGGCCTATACCCCCCTCTGGAGACCTCGAGACCCTATCCCACCCCCCACTTCCCCTCGCTCCACGGCCCCCCCCCCCTCCAATTGGATCTGGCGGGCTCGACCCCGCCGCCGCGCCGTCGCCGGAACACACCGCCTCGCCCTCGTCGCCGGCACCGCCTCGCCATCCCCGACCGCCTCCCCGAGCCGCTCCATCGAGCCTCGCCGCCCTCTTCCCATGAACGAACGGTGAGGCCACGGCCTTCGTCGCCCCGCTCCCCCTCTCTCCCCTCGGTCCCCGCCGCGCGCCCGCTCGCCCCTGCTGCTTTGGCCACCGGCCTGCGCCGCTCTCCCGCACCTGCCCGTCCACTGCGCTCCGGCCTCGCACGCGCTCGCCACCCGCACGCCCGCGCCCCGCCACCCGCACGCCCGCGCCCGCTAACCACCGATGGGCCACTGACCAATGGGCCAACCCCCCCTGGGTCGCTGACGAACGGGGCCCGCTGCCCAGAAAAACGAAAACAAAAATAATTAATAATAAATGAAAATAATTAATTAATTAACTAAATAATTAATTAACTTAATTAATCCTATTTAACTAAACTAATTAAGATTAATTAACCTAATTAACTACTGTTAATTAACTAACAGTCACTGACAGGTGGACCCCACCTGTCGGGTTGACCAGTCAACTGGTCAGTTGACAGCTGACGTCATGATGACGTCAGCCTACACTATTCTGGATAATTCGAATTTAATTAAATAGTTAAATTTAGAAAATGATTAAAACTTTAGAAAATCATATAAATTAATCCGTAACTCCGATGAAAATAATTTATATATGAAAGTTGCTCAAAATTTCGATACGAACCCAAATACGACCTCCGTATTCCTGTCAGATGCCTATAGCTAGATGAACATGGAACTTTTATACCGATTTCGATAAATGAATAGTGCCCAACTTTAATTAAATAAATCCGAATAAATTCCTAAATTAACTAACTCATTTAGTTAGGCAGTAGAACACCCTGGCATATCATTTAGTCATGACATGCATGTTGTTTGCATCTTTGCCGTGAATTTATTGTTTCTCTCCCCCTCCTTCTCTCTCGATAGACACCGAGACCGACGACGTTGCAGTGGAGTACGACTATGCTACAGACAAGCAGCCCGTTGACGATCCCTCTCTCTTGCCAGAGCAACCAGGCAAGCCCCCCCCTGAGCATCCAGATATCGCCCATTCCATTTCTCCTGCTTGCATTAGATTTTGCTACTGTTACTGTTTGTTCCTATTCTGATGCATAGCCTGCTTTTGTAACTTGTTTATTGCTACCTTACCTGCCTATGTTAAACTGCTTAGTATAGGTTGGTAGTGAGCCATCAGTGACCCCACCACCTTACCCTTGTTGCCCTTGGTTGATCATCGATGACTCGATCAACGTGATCGTCGACCAGAGACTGACACATCACTTCACCCCCTTAGTTGTACGACTCTGCATAGTTACTATCAAGTGCCGAGGGTGATACCTCATAACGCACTCCTGATGAATACTCTGCAGTGTAGCTGTTCGGTCGTGGTCATCGAGGGTGATTCCTCCTTCTCCACTTCCGATACGACGCTGTCGTGCAACCCCTCAGTGTGAACCTCGAGGGTGATGCCTCATATGTTCACCCTGATGATTTCGTCGAGTGGAATCCACCGACGGTGATTCCTCGGGTTTCCCCCTTGATGTTGTGACCACACGGTTACTTTGACCTTTGTTACAGGCGGGTTGACCCTGATGGGTACCCGCAGGGGGATCTATGTTGTCGGGTGTGCCGGAAGGGCACTCGAGTGTGATATTGTGGCGGAGCTTCAGAAACTCTGAACGTCTCCGCGTGTTACTAAATCAGCATATCGGATTTGGGTGTTTGATCTGAGTGGGTCGACGTGCCCTATACGCACTACCACCACGCGGGATTATGGTTTATGGGGCCCTCTACATCGTACGTTTCTCCCGAAAGCTCATCAGACGCCACGGTTCACCGTGCGAGCTGATTGTTGGGAATAGGCTGGATACTTCACTGACGAGTTCAGTGTCACACCTGCACCCCGGCCAGTCTCACAACGCGCAGGGTGCCTAGGGCGATGGCCCAAGACCTCTGGGTGCATAGGTTAGTCCGGCGTGCTGACCTCTCTGCTCAGCCTAGGTACGGCGCTGCTTCGTGTTGATCTTCCGAGGCCGGGCATTACCCAGCAAGTGTGTCCGACCAGAGTTGATCAAGCGTGTTGGGTAACAGTAGTGCACCCCTGCAGGGATGGATGATCTATCGGTAGCCGGTCCTACGGTAAAGGACGCTCAGTTTGTATATCCCGATCTACTACTTGAACTGGATACTTGATTACTTAATTGAAGCTTCGGGATCGCTTTCTCGCAGGGAGTCGAGGAAGGATATTTGAGCTGTACTTCAACATGTTTGCTTAATAAAATGCTATCCTACTCTCTTCTATTGCTGCAAGATGATGAATTCGTGAAGATGTTTGAAGATGCTAGTCTACGATAGGACTAGGCCTTCTCTCTATTCTGGCTTTTCTGCAGCCCAGTCCACATATACAGCCTTTCCCCTTTGATAATGTTGCAAGTGTAGATCCTTGCTTGCTGAGTACTTCGGATGAGTACTCACAGTTGCTTTGTTACTTCTTTTTCCCCATACCCCACCTTGACGATACATCAGACGATGGAGCCCCGGATCCAGATGCCACCTCAGGAGCTTACTACCAGGAGGGTCCAGACGGCACGTACTACTGGATCGAGCCAGCCGACCAGGAGTAGGATCGGAGGCTCCCAGGCAGGAGGCCTACGCCTTTCGATCTAGAGTCGTTGTTTGTGCTAGCCTTCTTAAGGCAAAACCCTGTCTAACTATGTCTGTACTCAGATGATACTTGTATGACAGACTTATGTATTCGGATCTTCGGATCCCTGGTCTGTAATATTGTGGATCTCCGTTTATTTGTGTTAGAGTTGTGTTGTGATATCTTCCCGTGAGTCCCTGTGTTTGATCGTGCACGTTTGCGTGTATGATTAGTGCACGATTGAGTTGGGGGCGTCACACATATCAAGATCACAAAGCATTGAGACAGACATGAGGTTGAATCCGAGGGACTCGACAAGCATGACTTTGTCGATGTGTCGATCCTTTGAGATTTCAACCCTACCTAGACCCAATACCTTGCTTTTGCCTTTGTCAGCGTAGGTGATATCCTTCAGATGCGATGGAGATAAAGCAGAGTCCATCAATAAGCTCTTGTCACCGGTCATGTGATTTGTACATCCACTGTCGAGGACCCACTGAGTAGCTTTGGGTGTTTCATCCTACAGATGAATTAGTGCATCTTACGAACTCATATACTTCAGTGTGAAGAATATGACATCAAATTCATCAGATAGAATTTCATCAAATAGGGCAACAGATATAGCAGTATGAGGACGTGAGAAATGAGCAATTCATTTCTTCATGATTAGCTTGCGTCCTTTCAAGCATATTCAGGTCTCCAGCAAATTCTTCAGACGTTCAAGTTCGTCTGGAGACCTGACCCTGCATAAGAGATTAGTTCTTTTTCTTCACCACCCACATCTGGAGGGGTGGCAAAGAGTTCATCATTCTGCGAGCTCCATAAGAGAAAGGTGGCATTGAAGCCAGTGCACTTCGTTTCACAGAAGAGGGGTTAGAGTATGCATATGAATAAGTAGAGAAATTCTTCGAGGACATATGAACATAATGATTTGAAGAATAATGCACATATTCATGACTCTTAGAGTTTCCCTGCGAAACAGATGCATTAGCACGATGATGCTCATATGAGGATTTGGATCCACGTGAGGAATTTGATCCACGTGTGGAATTTGGTTCATATGAAGACTTTGGTCCAGATGAAGAATTTGATCTAGGGTTCCTGTTCTTCACAGGTGGTGTCATGAGGACATTCACCTGAAGACTTTCAAGGCACCTTTTGGGAACCCAGATTTTCTTCATAGGAGGACCGTTCCTGCAGTTAGTTCCAAAATATCTAGCAAATACTTCACCATTCTGATTTTTGAACGGCTTATAGTTGGAGTCAAATGACTCATCAGATGAATATGAAGATTCACATGTAAAGCCAGATAAAGTGGATGGATCTATGGGAGGTCCTTTTGCAGCAACCCATGTGGTTTTGGGATACTGCTCAGGTTTCCAGTAGGTTCCATCGGCATTGAGTTTCCTCTCAAAGGCAATACCCTCTTTCCTAGGGTTCCTGTTCAAGATCTGCTTTTTGAGCACATCACAAAGAGTCTGATGCCCTTTGAGGCTTTTGTACATGCCTTTCACATACAATTCCTTCAACCCTGCATTTTCGTCAGTAATAGTTGTGGTATCCTCAGGTGAGGCAATTGTGACCACAGAGATAGTTGAAGAATTTGCAACAATAGAAGCATTTGAACTTTCAGGTGAAGAATTAGCAGATTCACGTTCAATGCATTTCAAACATGGTGGAATAAATTCTTCCTGAGCGGAACTGATCTGTTGAGCAAGTAATGAATCATTTTCCCTCTGAAGATCTTCATGACTCAGCCTTAGCTTCTCAAGATCTTGCTTTCTCTGAAGAAATTCATACGAAAGCTTCTCATGATCGGCTAAGAGTGTTTCATGATGACCTTAAAGATTATCAAACTTAGAATGTAGTCGTTGAAGATTATCAGTCAGAATTTGAGTTCGACTCATTTCCTCACCCAACAGGCCATCGCTTTTGTCTAGTAGATTTTGAACCTTTTCCAAAGCCTTTTGTTGTTTTGTGGCAATATTAGCAAGTTTGGAATAGCTAGGTTTGATATTTTCATCAGATTCATCCTCACTTGATTCAGAGGAGGGATATTTGAGTATCTTGGCACCTTTTGCCATGAAGCAATAGGTGGGAGCGTAGTCATCGTCGCCGTCGTCAGCAGTGTTGGGGAAGCCATTTTCCTCAGTGTTGAAGATGGACTTGCTGACGAAAGCAGTAGCGAGAGCTAGGCTCGCCACACCAGAGTCTGACTCCTCAGATTCCTCCACTTCCTCATTTTCCTCAGATTCAGCTTCAGAGTCCATTTCCTTGCCAATGAATGCCCGAGCCTTTTTGGAACAGCTCTTCTTGTGAGATGAAGTCTTTGAAGATTTTGACGATGAGGACTTTGAAGATTTCTTCTTTTTCTTCGAGTCGTCTGAAGTGTCATCCTTGTATTTCTTCTTCTTTGATTCCTTCGCCCATTGAGGGCAACCAGTTATGTAGTGACTAGGTTTTTTGCATTTGTGGCAAGTCCTCTTCTTGTAATCGCGGGATGAGAAATCTGATCTCATGTCATCACCTCTTGAAGATTTTCCAAACTGACCACGCCTTGAGAACTTCTGGAATTTCCTCACGAGCATTGCTAGCGCCTGGCTTAGTTCTTCAGGGTCACCAAGGCTGCTATTAGAATCTTCTCCTTCAGATGAGGAAACTGCCTTGGCCTTCAGTGCACGTGTGATGTCTACTACGCAACCTTCTTCTTGTAGACTCGTGTTGGGCCTCCAAGCGCAGAGTTTTGTAGGACAGTAGCAAATTTCCCTCAAGTGGATGACCTAAGGTTTATCAATCCGTGGGAGGCGTAGGATGAAGATGGTCTCTCTCAAACAACCCTGCAACCAAATAACAAAGAGTCTCTTGTGTCCCCAACACACCCAATACAATGGTAAATTGTATAGGTGCACTAGTTCGGCGAAGAGATGGTGATACAAGTGTAATATGGATTGTAGATATAGGTTTTTGTAATCTGAAAATATAAAAACAGCAAGGTAGCTAGTAACAAAAGTGAGCAAAAACGGTATTGCAATGCTTAGAAACAAGGCCTAGGGTTCATACTTTCACTAGTGCAAGTTCTCCCACCAATGATAACATAATTAGATCATATGGCAATCCCTCAACGTGCGACAAAAGTCACTCCAAAGTTCCTATCGCGGAGAACATAAGATGAAATTGCTTGTAGGGTACGAAACCAGCTCAAAGTTATTCTTTCCGATCAATCCATTGAGCTATTCCTATAAGTGTCACAAACAGCCCTAGAGTTTGTAGTAAAATAACACCAGATGACACACATCAATCAACCCTAATGTCACCTAGATACTCCAATGTCACTACAAGTATCCGTGGGTCAATTATACGATATGCATCAAACAACTTCAGATTCATAATATTCAATCCAACACAAAGAACCTCAAAGAGTGCCCCAAGATTCATACCGGAGAAACAAGGACGAAAACATGCATCAACCCCTATGCATAGATTACCCCAATGTCACCTCGGGAATCCGCGAGTTGAGTGCCAAAACATACATCAAGTGAATCAATAGAACACCCCATTGTCACCACGGGTATTGTCGTGGTCTTGTCACGGCAGATGTCCTAGAGAAAGGACTTAGTCGTGGAGCCATCGCGACGGGTTAGCTTAAAGGGGTTAAAGCGGACAAGGGACGCAGAGAGTTTATACTGGTTCGGCCCCTTGCGGTGAAGGTAAAGGCCTAATCCAGTTGTTGTGGAATTGCTAGGGTTTCGATGACCAG
The DNA here is from genome assembly GCA_011799875.1 of Thinopyrum elongatum. Classification (NCBI taxonomy): domain Eukaryota; kingdom Viridiplantae; phylum Streptophyta; class Magnoliopsida; order Poales; family Poaceae; genus Thinopyrum; species Thinopyrum elongatum. The sequence continues at coordinate 156,771,507 of CM022303.1, read as the reverse complement.
GGAGCGAATCCGCTATGCCTGGCTCTTGAATTGTTGTCCTCTCAAACCGCCGCCGGGTCGTCCCTTTATATACACAGGTTGATGCCCGGCGGTTTACAGAATCCCGAGGCCGGCTCATAAACGTGTCTGGCTCGGTCTCTACTCTTTTCTTATCTTACAAGACAAGTTACATATAATATGGCAGTTTACACCTATAAGCCCTTAATCCGTCTTTGGGCCCTGGGACTTCATAAAGCGCCATACTCCTTGCCTTCATTCGCTTCAAATATAAATAACTCATTATGGGGATAACCCGGCTTCTCCTGGCCGGTTTACACCCAGTAATAATATCCCCAACATTAGGCCCCAGATTGATTTGAACTTGTTCATGTCGATCTCCAACACTTAAGAAAATTTCTTCTTCAAAACCTTCGCCTAAGTCTTGTAGACCGCCATGATGTCATCTTCCAGGATCATAATAAATCGCCATGACGTCACCTGTTATTTAAAATGAGCCTCCGAGAATCGAGGCGACAGCTCTGTCACATATCCAACCTTTGGGCTCCTCGATTCTTGCATCTGTCACTTATCTCTTCACCTTTATAAAAAAGGCCGGGGGCCCTTTTCATTTTTTCCCCTTGCCTATTCGTCTTTCTCCTTCTTCCTCGCGCCGACCTGACCATCACACACAGCCGCCGTCGTCAAGCTCCGGCTTCTTCCTCAACTCCGGCTGCTGCATCAACCTGAACGGACCAGAAAAACGCGGTGCTCCTTCGCTGCTCCATCAGCATCTGTAAGTCCCTTTTCTCTTTCTCCAGATTCACCATTAGGGTTTCTGTGTTCGTCGGAGTTCATTAAAGCTCCGGCGCTCTTCGTCCTTGTTCTTCTTAGTACCATAAATGGCTAATTTGGATCTGATATTTCTTGTGCGGTCGTAGTCATAGCCCCTTTTTCCTCATTAGAGCATCCTCTTCGTATAGAAAAACTCATCTGAATCCGATGAACTGTTGAAGCACCTGTATTTTAGGTCTGAATATATTTCTGTTTTCTGCCACGCCGCAGATCTGAATTTATCTTACCAGTCTGTGAAATTTGTTTTTCCCTCACTTAGGTACCAATATAGGCGGTTTAGCTTTGTCAAAGAACAATAATCCGGTATGCATCATTAGTCCCCTCTTAAACCGCCGATTCATTGATCTTTGCACCTTCTCCATTGTCAGACTCCGGTTTAGTAATATCAAACTCCGGTTTAACAATATGCATATACCTCTGCTTCTGCTTATTTTGCATTGCTTTATGCTCGCCCGTCATAAATCTTAAACCGGCAATAAATATGTTTCAGCTTCCCATTGAAATGGCCAAACAAGTTTATGAATGCAACTGGGTTCCTTCTCGGGTTACTGAAGAGCAATTAAACAGATGTGTCACAACTGGCGCTTTAGCCAAGAAAGAAGTCATCCACTAGAGGGCCCCTGGTCCGGAAAATCCTCCTGAACCCAAGGACGGAGAAGTAGTTGTATTTACTGACCATCTGGGTCGAGGCTTTAGCCCTCCCAGTTCAAAAAATTTCCGGGATGTGCTGGCCAGCTTCCAACTCCACCCTCAAGATATTGGACCAAACTCTGTGTCCAATATTTGCAATTTCCAAGTATTTTGTTAGGCCTATCTTCAAGAGGAGCCCACAGTTGAACTGTTCAGGGATTTCTTTTATTTAAACCGTCGCACAGAGTTCACAGACGGACCCAACACTGAGCTTGGTGGAATGGCAATTCAAAAGAGGAAGGATGTCAGCTTCCCTCATGCCAAGCTTCATAGTCACCCCAAGGACTGGAATCAGACTTGGTTTTACTGCAAAGACACATCTTCAACTGATGAAAATCCTCTGCCGGGTTACCGTCCCCACCGGCTTAGCAACACTCATCCCTTCCCTCAAAGGCTAACTGCCAAGGAACAGTCCAACTATGCACCACAACTGTCAAAGCTCAGAGCCTTTATGGCAAACGGTTTGACAGGTGTCGACTTTGTTCGCTGTTGGATATCTTGGAGCGTTCTGCCCTTAAGCCGGCGCCCCGGTTTAATGTGTGAGTACACAGGGGATTTGAAAGACCCTCAATGACACATCGACATTCAGCTAACAGAAGCCGAAGTTACTGAGGCTGTCAAGAAAATACTGAATGAACCGAAGTTGTCTGTAGCCAGACCGGGTTAAGCCCTTTCTGCGTCTCCAATAAACCGCCAACTGTAAGAATCACAACTTTCTTGTTTTAGTTTACCCCTTTTCAGATAGTCTCAAAATTTTGTCCATCTTTCACAGGGCGATGACCCATTCTGGAAGAAAAAACCACAGGATAAACCGGCAAAACCACTTCGCCCGAAGACCAAGGTCACCAAGAAACCTGCCAAGAAGAGGACCACTGAATCTTCTGAACCAAATGTGGATGCGGATCTGGCTAATCCGGACTCAGAGGTAGAACTTGACTCTCTTGGTTCTTTTTTCATACACCTTGTTGACAATGGCTGTTATCAGGACGACGCCGAAGGCAGCCAGGCTGACGATGCAGAGGTAATTATCCCTTCTTCCAGTTCAGACCCTCTGCCAACACAGAAAATCCGTCAAGCAAACCGGAAAATAAAATTTTCTCACCCCTTAGCTTACTTGGACCCAAACTTTCTTTTGAAGAAGCAGCAACACGAAGCCCGCCGCACAACCCGGCACAGTGGCCAGGTAGTTACCTCTGCCGGTTTACCGAACACTCCGGTCCGAAAACATCGATCAGAGGTCTCTTATACTCCTGATATTTCTTGCCCCAAGGCGGGTTGTTTTCGACAGCCTCTTAATCCGTCTGATTCAAATTATCAGGGAACACCTAATTCGTCCTCTGGCGAGTCAACGGCCACACAACTTCCAACCCTCAAGACGGTCCCTGGGTAGGTTATGCTTTAATCTTATCCTTAATGTGTTATGTTTGCATACTGTACTGATCTTTATGTTTGTTCTTCTCAGTGCCAAGCCTAGACCCAGTAAGAAGGCCCGGTTAAATAAACCGTCTGATGACAATGTGGATATTGAACCGGAGAAGACTCCAGATCTAGAAAGAACAAATATTGATGTTACACATGATGATCCACCGCCTCAAGATTATAACTTCATAGTTGAACAAACAGAAGTTGACACCACAGGCCACACTGATAAACCGACTAGCCCGGCTCGCACGGATGATACATCGGCAGCCCAGCTAAGGCTGTTGATAAACCGTCAACTCCCGTGAAGGCTGCTGATGATAAAGAAGATGATATTATGATTACTGGCGTCGGCCACACCGCTCCTGGCAATCCTGTTGCTTTATCGAAGCATAGTGCCAAGGACGAGGTTTCTGCTATGGGAAAAGGCAAATGGAACACAGATTTGTCAACCTATGCTCACCTCAACGCCCAAGACATCCATTCTGGTTTTTTAAACTGCCTGTACACAAGCCGCGACTTTGAAGCCGGTTTAGTGAATCTAATGAAGGAGCGATATGAGGTAACTGCATAACTGCTTCTCTCTTGTGTTCAATTCCAAATATTAACTCCAGTAGCCCCCAAGTGTCGGTTTATGATAGTCATCTAAACTGGGACTTTGTAATATCTCAACTTTGCATGCTTAGCCTCCAAGGGCCGGGTTATCTTTCTAAGATGAACGGTACTTTTAGAAGAATACTCATAATATCACTTTGAGCAAGCATACATTAGCCCCCAAGTGCCAAGAGTAATACTTGTATTGCACTTGGGACTTGTAGAAATTTCTGATTACAAGCAAATATGCATTAGCCCCCAAGTATCAGGTGCATAACTTGTTATGTGCTTGGTACTTCAAATATGCACTGCCAACTCATGATATGTTTGTCTCTTATAGGCTGAGCTGAGCAAAAAGGAAACTCAAACCGCTGATCTGCAAGAAAACATCAAGTCCCAGCAGGCAGAAACCTCCAAAACCAAAAATGAGCTGACCAGTGCCTTAGCCGCTATGGAAAAGCTGAAGGAGAGTTTCAACAAGGAGCGGGCGGATTGGGACACAGAAAAATCCGCATTGCAAAAAAGAGCCGAGGACGCAGAAGCAGCTCTTAAACCTGTGGTAGACGAGCTAACTGGCGTAAAGCGGCAAATACATGCCATGACTGCTGCTGTGTTTGGTAAATATCCTGGCTTTAAATTTTCAACATATCATCCCATACATTGCCGGTTTACTGATGTTTGCAATGGCACAGGAACTCGCATTAGTCATCTGGGCTCTGACGTACAGAAGAAGCTGAAGGCTGCCTATACTCTTATAGAGCAGTTATATACCGGCGCGCAATGGATCATCTGCACTGCTTCTCACAACAAGCCGCCCCCAACTTTAATCAAGGAGACCTTAGAAAGGTTGTCAATGCTGCCTGTCCGGGTAGAAGAGCTAAAGAGATCTGCTGCCAGGGCTGGTGCTCTGACCGCACTAACCCGGGCAAAAGCATGGGTGCCTGATCTTGATCCGGTGGATGTGGCTAAAGGCTATCCAAGCTTAAAAGAAGACGGATCAGAATTTGGCCATGAGGACCTCCGAGCAATAAACCGGGAAGTACATCCACTGGCTTGCCAACTGGCTGAAGAAACTGATCTTTCATATTACCAGGCGAGTTATGATGTCAACAACAAACGGGTTGCTGCACCAACCCCTGAGGCTCAAAATCTTATCCCGCCAATCCGTAAGCACACCTATGCCCCTGACGTTGAACCGTCCACACTTATAAGCGATGAAGCTGTGTTCCAAGCCTTAACTGGGATCGATTGGGCCACCATTGACTTCCAGCCGTTGGGTAGAGAGGAAGAGGATGAACCGGCGCAAGGCGATCCACAACCGTCAGGGCAGCCCGGTGACGAGTCATGATCCGGAGGCCGATTTAACCTTCCGCGTGCTGCAATACTTGCCAAAAAACAATTACTCTTTTGGGCACTAAAACGCCTTGTAATAGGCTAGTTTAAACACTTGGTCTGCTATGCCATCGTGCATATTTACTTTGCTTGATATCGTTAATTCACTGTGCTTAAGATATATAATGTTCATAATCCAGAGCGATTTATTCAAGCTGTTCCTGCATACAAAAAGTTGAACTTGTCCTGGCGGTTTACCACCGAACGGGTCATGATGCCCAAACATATAGCCTGGGTTTATAAACAAGGCTGTTAAAAATAATCAAATATGAAAATAAATGATACCTGTGACATTGAATCACATCATAGGTTGACCAACTTTTGTAGTAAGGGTGATACCCCTAATCATGAGTATTGATAACTCCTTCCATATTGTGCCGGTTTATGATAAACCCGTACCGGGTTGTGAAAAAACACCGGATTATTCATATATAACACTTGCGACTTATAGTCAAAACCAGACCGGGTTAATAAGCACCGGATTATGACTAATCATGTACTGACAACTTGTAGTTGAAAGCCGAGCCGGGTTAATTAACGCCGGTTTACCAAAATCATCATAAATCTCATCAAAGGAGAAAAAACTTGGCAAATAAAAGCATATGAAAACTTGTAGTCGAGGCTTTTCACGGGCTGCCAGGCCCCAAATTCGAGGCTTTTCATGGGCTGCCAGGCTACTGAGTTAAACCATTTTACAAAGCCTTTTAAGATGGACCTCAATCTTTAACCAATCGTCGTTTTAACTTTGACAAGTTCAGGGTCTTATGAGATTGACTTGTCGAAGTTCGACGGGTCATACCAGGTTTACCTGGACGGAGCGACTTACTTAAAAAAGGCAGGCTAACCCGGGGTTTTAGGTGTATACACCAGGCTTCCAAGCCGTGGCTTGATAGCCTATTACAAGTGTAGATTCTTTGTTCATTGCGATAGCAAAGAAATCCCGAGCAATATTTTGAGCTGTGCTCAGTGGGTGCCTATGTTTGAGTTGTTCTTTTGGAACACTCTCTTTGGCCCCTAAGTAATTTTTCTTTTTGGCTCTGAGCCAATCAAGAGGTGTAGCTATGGTTCGAATATGACCAAGCCCCCAAGTGATTTTTCTGGTGGCCTTGCGCCTATCAAGAGGTGTAGCTAAGATTCGAATACGACCAAGCCCCCAAGTGATTTATATATATGGCTTGATAAGCCGAATCAAGGGGTAAACCGGACGCCGCTTTATAAGCAGAAACCTCCATGTAACCACACCTGAAGTAAGAAAAACCAACAGATACCCCGCTATAGCTGAGGCTCCAGTTTATTATATTGATCATAATATATACATTGTCATAACTATGTACATAGCAGAGCCTAGGGCTCAGGTATAGTAAGGCCGTAGATGAGCGATATTCCACGGCCGGTGGGTCTCCTCCTCCGATTTACGTGAGTCTTTGTGCTCTCGAACATCGATTAGGTAGTATGACCCGTTGTGCAGGTTCTTGCTGACCACAAAGGGTCCTTCCCAAGGCGGGGATAACTTGTGCATATCCGTCTGATCCTGGATGAGTCGGAGCACCAGATCGCCTTCTTGAAAAGTTCTGGTTCTAACCCTGCGGCTGTGATAACGACGCAGATCTTGCTGATAAATCGCCGAACGGGCTGCTGCAATGTCACGCTCCTCATCTAACAGGTCAAGTGCTTCCTGCCGTGCCTTTTCATTATCAGCTTCAACATAAGCCGCCACACGAGGCGAGTCATCACGAATGTCACTCGGGAGAACCGTCTCTGCTCCGTAGACCATGAAGAAAGGTGTGTAACCCGTAGACCTGTTGGGCGTGGTATTGATGCTCCATAACACAGAAGGTAACTCCTCCACCCAACAACCCGGCGTCCGTTGCAAAGGAACCATAAGCCGGGGCTTGATGCCTCTCAAGATCTCCTGATTGGCTCTCTCCGCTTGACCATTAGATTGGGGGTGAGCCACTGAAGATACGTCAAGTCGAATGTGCTCACGGTGACAGAACTCTTTCACAGCACCTTTGGACAGATTAGTACCGTTATCAGTTATAATGCTGTGCGGAAAGCCAAACCGGAAAATCACCTTCTTGATGAATTGAAACACCGTAGCTGCATCACACTTACTGACTGGCTCTGCCTCCACCCACTTAGTAAACTTATCAACCGCCACCAAAAGGTGGGTCTTCTTGTCCTTGGATCTCTTAAAGGGCCCAACCATATCCAGCCCCCAAGTTGCAAATGGCCAAGTGATTGGAATCATCCTCAATTCCTGGGCCGGAACATGAGCTCGGCGTGAAAACTTCTGACAACCATCGCACTTTTTCACCAAGTCTTCCGCATCAGCATGAGCCGTCAGCCAATAAAAACCGTGACGAAAAGCTTTAGCTACCAGGGACTTTGAACCGGCATGGTGACCACAATCCCCTTCGTGGATCTCACATAGGATCTCACGGCCCTCTTCAGGAGATACACAACGTTGAAACGCCCCTGTTATACTGCAGCGATGTAATTCGCCATTGACAATAGTCATTGACTTGGATCGCCGGATTATCTGTCTGGCCAAAGTCTCATCCTCTGGTAACTCGCCCCAGTTCATGTACGCCAGATATGGGATGATCCAATCCGGAATAACATGAAGTGCTGCCACCAATTGAGCCTCCGGATCAGGAACAGCCAGATCCTCCTCTGTGGGAAGTTTAACCGACGGATTATGCAGCACATCCAAAAGACGTTGGGTGGAACTGGCTTACGCTGGGAACCCAAACGGCTTAAAGCGTCCGCCGCTTCATTCTTCCGCCGGTCCACATGATCAACCTGATAGCCTTTGAAGTGACCTGCAACAATATCCACCTCTCGACGATATGCAGCCATGAGCGGATCCTTAGAATCCCAAGTACCAGACACTTGTTGAGCCACCAGGTCCGAGTCACCGAAGCACTTAACCCGGCTCAAATTCATCTCCTTAGCCATCCGAAGACCGTGGAGTAAGGCCTCATATTCAGCTGCATTGTTAGTGCAAGGGAACATTAAACGGAGAACATAACAAAACTTATCACCTCATGGGGAAGTTAATACGACTCCAGCCCCCGAGCCCTCCAATTGCCTGGACCCATCAAAATGAGTAGTCCAATAAGTATGATCCGGCTTCTCTTCTGGCGCCTGTAACTCTGTCCAATCATTGATGAAATCCACCAATGCTTGTGATTTGATTGCCGTCCGAGGCACATAATTTAACCCGTGAGGTCCAAGCTCAATGGCCCACTTGGCAATCCGGCCAGTCGCTTTCCTGTTCCGGATTATTTCCCCCAAAGGAGCAGAGCTGACCACAGTGATGGGATGACCCTGGAAATATTGCTTAAGCTTCCGGCTCGCCATAAAAACTCCATACACCAGCTTCTGCCAATGTGGGTACCTTTGCTTAGACTCAATAAGTACCTCACTAATGTAATAAACCGGCCGTTGAACCGGATACTCCTTTCCAGTCTCCTTGCGCTCCACCACAATAGCCACGCTAACTACCCGGGCATTGGCAGCCACATATAACAGCAAAGACTCTTTATCAACAGGAGCAGCAAGGACAGGCGGCTCGGTTAGCTGCCCCTTTAAATCCTCAAACGCTTCATTGGCGGCGTCGCTCCAGACGAAATTATCCGTCTTCTTCAGCATCTGATATAAAGGGATAGCCTTCTCCCCGAGGCGACTGATAAACCGGCTCAAGGCTGCAATCCGGCCTGCCAAGCATTGAACACCATTGATGCACTTCGGTTTAGCCAAAGAAGTTATGGCCTTGATTTTCTCCGGATTAGCTTCAATGCCCCTGTTAGACACCAGAAAACCCAAGAGCTTGCCTGCCGGTACACCAAAGACACATTTGGCCAGATTAAGCATCATCTTATAAACCCGGAGGTTATCAAAGGTCTCCTTCAAGTCATCTATCAATGTCTCCTTCTCTCTGGATTTCACCACAATATCATCCACATAAGCATGAACATTGCGGCCGATCTGATCATGAAGACAGTTCTGCACACAGCGCTGATAAGTCGCCTGGGCACTCTTTAGCCCAAAGGGCATAGACACATAGCAGAAGGCTCCAAAGGGAGTTATGAAAGTTGTCTTCTCCTGGTCCTTAACTGCCATTTTGATCTGATGGTAGCCAGAATAAGCATCCAGAGAACTCAAACGCTCGCAACCCGCCGTAGCATCAATGATTTGATCAATACGAGGGAGGGCAAAAGGATCCGCTGGACAAGCCTTGTTCAAATCTGTGTAGTCCACACACATACGCCAAGTGCCGTTCTTCTTAAGTACTAGCACCGGATTAGCCAACCACTCAGGATGAAATACCTCAACAATAAAGCTAGCTGCCAAGAGCCTGGCCACTTCCTCACCAATAGCCTTGCGTCTTTCTTCATTGAATCGGCGGAGAAACTGCTTGACCGGTTTAAACTTGGGATCAACGTTAAGAGTGTGCTCAGCGAGTTCCCTCGGTACACCTGGCATGTCAGAAGGCTTCCACGCAAAGATGTCCTGCTTCTCACGGATGAACTCGATGAGCGCGCTTTCCTATTTTGGATCCAAGGTAGCGCTGATGCTGAACTGCTGGGATGAATCGCCAGGAACGAAATCAACCAGCTTAGTCTCATCAGCTGACTTAAACTTCAAGGCCGGATCATTCTCTGTAGTTGGCTTCTTCAAGGAAGTCATATCTGTCGGATCAACATTGTCTTTGTAAAACTTCAACTCCTCTGTTGCACAAACCGACTCAGCATAAGCCGCATCACCTTCTTCACATTCCAAAGCGATCTTATGACTCCCATGTACCGTGATGGTCCCCTTATGACCCGGCATCTTGAGCTGCAGATAGACATAACAGGGCCTCGCCATGAATTTAGCATAAGCCGGCCGCCCAAACAGGGCATGATACGGGCTCTTGATTTTCACCACTTCAAAGGTCAATGTTTCTGATCTTGAATCATGCTCATCACCAAAAGCAACCTCCAGAGCTATCTTACCGACCGGATACGCCGATTTACCAGGCACCACACCATGGAAGACCGTGTTGGACGGTTTAAGATTTTTATCTGTTAACCCCATGTGACGGAAGGTTTCATAATAAAGGATATTGATACTACTCCCCCCATCCATGAGTACTTTAGTGAACTTGTAACCTCCCACCTGAGGTACCACCACCAACACCAGATGACCCGGATTATCAACCTGAGGTGGATGATCCTCTCGACTCCACACAATGGGCTGTTCAGACCAGCGTAAGTAACGGGGCACCGCCGGTTCAACGGAGTTCACTGCCCTTTTATGAAGCTTCTGATCGCGCTTGCACAGGCTGGTGGTGAAGACATGGTACTGTCCACTATTTAACTGCTTCGGGTTGCTCTGGTAACCCGACTGCTGCTGCTGCTGTTGGTTCCCCTGATAATTATAACCACCTTGGTTGCCTTGATTGCCATGTCCGCTTTGATTACCATGGAATCCTGAACCGGAACTGCCTCCACCATAACCCGGCCCATGAGACCCGGGGCCTGAACCGCCAGCCGGTCCATTATTATTCCGGAAAAAATCTGAATCTTTGAATTCTCGCATAATATAACAATCCTTCCAGAGGTGCGTGGCCGGCTTGTCCCGCGATCCGTGCTTTGGGCAGGGCTGGTTCAACAGGTAATTCAGGAGCTCTGGATTGGGACTTGGTTCTCTTCCACGCGGTGGCAGTTTACCCTTCTGACGCTGACCATTACCCTGCGTGTTGGTATTAGCTATAAAATCTGAACTGTTATCCGCTTTACGCTTACCGCTGTTTCCATGCCCCGCCGAGTTATGCTGCTGCCCTTTGGTGCTGCCACCCTTCTTTCCCTTTCCTGTCTTGTCATCATCAGATTCAGGGTCCTTGGTACTATCAGAGTCGGCATATTTCACCAGAGCTGCCATAAGTGTCCCCATGTCATTGCAATGGCGTTTGAGCCGTCCCAGCTTCAAGTTAAGAGGCGTAAGCCGACAATTGCCTTCCAACGTCAAAATGGCCGTATCAGCGTTGATGCGGTCCGATGAATGCAAAATCTCTGAAACCCGGTGCACCCAATGGGTTGTTGATTCTCCTTCCTCCTGGACACAGGTAGCTAAATCCACAATTGACATGGGTTGTTTACACGTGTCTTTGAAATTCTGAATAAACCGGGCTCTTAGCTCGGCCCATGACCCAATGGAGTTAGCTGGTAGGTTTTTCAACCAAGTGCGAGCTGTCCCTTCCAACATCATGGTGAAGTACTTAGCACATGCCGCATCATCTACGTCCAGCATCTCCATCGCCATCTCCTAACTCTCCACCCACGACTCGGGGGATAAATCGGCAGTGTAATTCGGCACTTTACGTGGGCCCTTGAAGTCCATGGGCAGCCGTACATTGCGTAATGCTGGGACGAGACACGGCACCCCCAAAGAACTGGAGACCGAAGTTGTTGGACGAACCAGAGTAAGCTGACGGGCCGCGTTCTGTGCTGCTAACTCAGCCTCTCGACGTGCCCTAGCATGGTCCACCACATCCTGAGCATCAACACCGCCACCCGCCGGGTTATGGCCTCGTGGCGGATTATGGTTGCGGGCACTGCTAGACACAGCCAGTTCATCAACATGCCTGCTGTAACTCCGGCTTGGGCGGGGGGTGGAATGAATCCTCTCGCGACTGTACGAATAAGCCTGTTGCTGAGTTAAAGCTGTCTGAAGGAGCTCCCTAGCCCGTCGCGTCTCCACCGCTACAGGGGACTCACCATCGACTGGAAGGGCCGCCAATCGTGAAGCGGCCGCGACTATGTTATCCAAGGGGTTGGAGTAATGACCCGGAGGCATGGGCACATGCTGGGATGGGATATTCTGAAGAGGCGGATCCATTGCGCGTGGCTGAACCGGCGTCCCCGTTCCAGGCGCTTCTACCCGGTTTACCACTGGCTGGTTGCTGGTTCCGGCCCCTAGCGTATTGAAGAGATTCCTGGCTTCGTAAACCGGAGGCAGGTGAGATCGGTACCTTCTCCTCATTACATCATTTGACGCGTTCTGATCCAACGTAAGCCGATACGCCTGTGCATCTAACTCGGCCCGCTCTGCAGCCATCCTGGCGTTTTCAGCCGCCAAATCCACCTTGGCTTGGGCTATCTGATCCTTCACCTTCGCCACTTCTGCGTTGTGCCGCTCCTGATCCGCCGGGCTGACTTCGGCCGCTAACAGTGCTGCCAAGGTGTCGAATAAATCGGACAGAGCCTGAGCCGGCGGTGGCGCAGGGCCTCCTGCCCCAGCTGCCGCCGCCGCTGCTGAACCGGAGATCATCGCCGCAGCGGTCGAAGATTGTGGCGCTGACTGTGTACCGGCCATGAAGATCGCAACCCGGCTTGGCGGGTCAAGAGAGTCCGGAATACTTTCGCCATCGGAACAACCACCAAACCGGCCATCCTGCAGCTGGTACAATGACTCGGTCTCTCCAGTAGATGACTCGTCACCGGAATAAACAACGGTTTCGCCATCATATTCCGATCTATCTTCAGATTCAACTCCGTGGATGACTCCCACAAAGGCACGCTTCATGACAGGCTTAACCCGGGCAGATCTCGCACGCTGAGCCGTTTCGACGATGTCGGTGCAGATGTCCGCCTCAGGGCCCGGTTCGCCAATCTTGCCAATGAACACGTGAATGCCGCTGAAGGGGACCCGGTACCCGTACTCAATTGAACCGGCCTCGGGGCCCCAGCCTGCGTCGTCGATGTAGAGCTTGCCGTGATGACTTTTGGTCATCCGGCCCACAGCGTATCCCTTGAGTCCTTCGAAGCTGCCCTCTAAGAACTCGAAACCATCGTGCGATAGCCCCACGGTGGGCGCCAACTATCGTGGTCTTGTCACGGCAGATGTCCTAGAGAAAGGACTTAGTCGTGGAGCCATCGCGACGGGTTAGCTTACAGGGGTTAAAGCGGACAAGGGACGCAGAGAGTTTATACTAGTTCGGCCCCTTGCGGTGAAGGTAAAGGCCTAATCCAGTTGTTGTGGAATTGCTAGGGTTTCGATGACCAGGGAGCGAATCCGCTATGCCTGGCTCTCGAATTGTTGTCCTCTCAAACCGCCGCCGGGTCGTCCCTTTATATACACAGGTTGACGCTCGGCGGTTTACAGAATCCCGAGGCCGGCTCATAAACGTGTCCGGCTCGGTCTCTACTCTTTTCTTATCTTACAAGACAAGTTACATATAATATGGCGGTTTACACCTACAAGCCCTTAATCCGCCTTTGGGCCCTTGGCCTTCATAAAGCGCCATACTCCTTGTCTTCATTCGCTTCAAATATAAATAACTCATTATGGGGATAACCCGGCCTCTCCTGGCCGGTTTACACCCAGTAATAATATCCCCAACAGGTATCCCACGCAAGACATACATCAAGTGTTCTCAAATCCATAATAGTATTCAATCCGATAATAGTGAAACCTCAAAGGTAAAACTCAATTCATCACAAGAAGGTAGAGGGGGAAGAACACCATATGATCCAACTATAATAACAAAGCTCGCAGTACATCAAGATCGTGCCAAATCAAGAACACGAGAGAGAGAGAGAGAGAGAGAGAGAGAGAGAGATCAAACACATAGCTACTGGTACATACCCTCAGCCCCGAGGGTGAACTACTCCCTCCTCGTCATGGAGACCGCCGGGATGATGAAGATGGCCACCGGTGATGATTTCCCCCTCCAGCAGGGTGCCGGAACAGGGTCCCGATTGGTTTTTGGTGGCGACAAAGGCTTGCGGCGGCGGAACTCCCGATCTAGGTTTCTTTCTGGGGGTTTCTAGATTTATAGGAATTTTTGGCGTCGATTTCATGTCAGGGAGGTCCACGAGTCAGCGACAAGACAGGGGGGCGTGGCCTAGGGGGGTGGGGGTGCCCTCCACCCTTGTCGTTGACTGGGGACTCTTCTGGCCCAACTCTTTTGCTTCGGGGGCTTCTTCTGATTCATAAAAAATCACCGTAACTTTTCAGGTCATTTGGACTCTGTTTGATATTCCTTTTCTGTAAAACTCAAAAACAAGGAAAAAACATAAACTGGCACTGGGCTCTAGGTTAATAGGTTAGTCCCAAAAATAATATAAAATAGCCTATTAATGGATATAAAACATCCAAAACAGATAATATAATAGCATGGAACAATCAAAAATTATAGATATATTGGAGACGTATCAAGCATCCCCAAGCTTAATTCCTGCTCGTCCTCGAGTAGGTAAATGATAAAAACAGAATTTTTGATGTGGAATGCTACCTAACATATTTATTTATTGTGGCATGAATGTTCATATCCATAAGATTCAAAACAAAAGTTTAATATTGACATAAAAACGATAATACTTCAAGCATACTAATAAAGCAATCATGTCTTCTCAAAATAACATGGCCAAAGAAAGTTATCCCTCCAAAATCATATAGTCTGGCTATGCTCCATGTTCATCACACAAAATATTTAAATCATGCACAACCCCGATGACAAGCCAAGCAATTGTTTCATACTTTTGATGTTCTCAAACCTTTTCAACTTTCACGCAATACATGAGCATGAGCCATGGACATAGCACTATAGGTGGAATAGAATATGGTGGTTGTGGAGAAGACAAAAAGAAGGAGATAGTCTCACATCAACTAGGTGTATCAACGGGCTTTGGAGATGCCCATCAATAGATATCAATGTGAGTGAGTAGGGATTGCCATGCAACGGATGCACTAGAGCTATAAGTTTATGAAAGCTGAAAAAGAAACTAAGTGGGGGTGCATCCAACTCGCTTGCTCACGAAGACCTAGGGCAATTTGAGGAAGCCCATCATTGGAATATACAAGCCAAGTTCTATAATGAAAAATTCCCACTAGTATATGAAAGTGACAACATAGGAGACTCTCTATCATGAAGATCATGGTGCTACTTTGAAGCACAAGTGTGGTGAAAGGATAGTAACATTGCCCCTTCTCTCTTTTCTCTCATTTTTTTTGGTTGGGCCTTATCTCATTTTTTTGGCCTCTTTTTTTTCGTCCGGAGTCTCATCCCGACTTGTGGGGGAATCATAGTCTCCATCATCCTTTCCTCACATGGGACAATGCTCTAATAATGAAGATCATCACACTTTTATTTACTTACAACTCAAGAATTACAACTCGATACTTAGAACAAAATATGACTCTATATGAATGCCTCCGGCGGTGTACCGGGATGTGGAATGAATCAAGAGTGACATGTATGAAAGAATTATGAACGGTGGCTTTACCACAAATACGATGTCAACTACATGATCATGCAAAGCAATATGACAATGATGAAGCATGTCATAATAAACGGAACGGTGGCAAGTTGCATGGCAATATATCTCGGAATGGCTATGAAAATGCCATAATAGGCAATGTTGGGGATATCGCTTATCGGGAACTTATCGGTCGACCCATGATAAGGGGTAAATCGGCCAGTTTATCGGCATATCAGCCGATTTATCGCCATATCGGCTGATTTATCGGCCGATTTATCTTATCGGTCACACAACGGTAAGCGATAAATCGGCCGATTTATCGGAATATCGGAAGATATCTTGAACAGTGATAATAGGTAGGTATGGTGGCTGTTTTGAGGAAGGTATATGGTGGGTGTATGGTACCGGCGAAAGTTGCGCGGCACTAGAGAGGCTAGCAATGGAGGAAGGGTGAGAGTGCGTATAATCCATGGACTCAACATTAGTCATAAAGAACTCACATACTTATTGCAAAAATCTTTTAGTCATCGAAACAAAGTACTACGCGCATGCTCCTAAGGGGATATATTGGTAGGAAAAGACCATCGCTCGTCCCCGACCGCCACTCATAAGGAAGACAATCAATAAATAAATCATGCTCCGACTTCGTTACATAACGGTTCACCATACGTGCATGCTACGGGAATCACAAACTTCAACACAAGTATTTCTACAATCCACAATTACTCACTAGCATGACTCTAATATTATCATCCTCATATCTCAAAACAATCATAAGGAATCAAACTTCACATAGTATTCAATGCACTTTATATGAAAGTTTTTATTATATCCCTCTTGGATGCCCATCATATTAGGACTAAATTTATAACCTAAGCAAATTACCATGCTGTTTAGAGACTCTCAAAATAATATAAGTGAAGCATGAGAGTTCATCAATTTCTTCAAAATAAAACCACCGTCGTGCTCTAAAAAGATATAAGTGAAGCACTAGAGCAACTGACAAACTACTCCAAAAGATATAAGTGAAGATCAATGAGTAGTCGGATAATTATGTGACTATGTGAGGACTCTCTAACATTTAAGAATTTCAGATCTTGGGATATTATTCAAACAGCAAGTAAATCCTAATAAAATAAAATGACACTCCAAGCAAAACACATATCATGTGGTGAATAAAAATATAGCTCCAAGTAAGGTTACCGATGAACGAAGACAAAAGAGGGGATGCCATCCGGGGAATCCCCATGCTTAGATGCTTGGTTGTCCTTGAATATTACCTTGGGGTGCCTTGGTCATCCCCAATCTTAGGTTCTTGCCACTTCTTATTCCATAGTCCATCAAAACTTTACCCAAAACTTGAAAACTTCCCAACACAAAACTCAACAGAAAACTCGTAAGCTCCGTTAGTATAATAAAGCAAATCATTCATTTTGGTACTGTCAAGACAAGATTCATAATTTTTCTCACATGATTCCTACTGTTCCCTATCATTTCTACAACTTATATTAAGCAATATAATCCATAGAAACTAGAAAACAAGCAAACTATGCATCGAAAACAGAATCTGTCAAAAACAGAAGATTCTGTGAAGATCTGAATTGAAATCATACTTATTTAACTCCAAAATTTCTGAAAAATTAGGACAACGTATAAAATATGTATATAAATCTTCTTTAAAAAAATCAGAGTTTTTCCACATTCCAGTGAATTTTAACAATTCTGTTACTGGACGCAAAAGTTTCTGTTTCCGCACGGAATCAAGTCAACTATCAACCACACTATCCCAAAGGCTTTACTTGGCACTTTATTCAAACAAAACCTATAAAACATGATTAATACAGTATCATAATCATGTGATCACACCAAAAAAACAGTAGGTATAAATATTGGGTTGTCTCCCAACAAGCGCTTTTCTTTAATGTCTTTTAAGCTAGGCACGATGATTTCAATGATGCTCACATAAAAGATAAGAATTGAATCATAACGGGAGCATCATGAAGCATATGACTAGCACATTTAAGCCTAACACAATTCCTATGCATAGGGATTTTGTGAGAAAACAACTTATGGGAACAAGAATCAACTAGCATAGGAAGACAAAACAATCAAAACTTCAAGATTTTCAACACATAGAGAGGAAACTTGATATTATTGCAATTCCTACAAGCATATATTCCTCCCTCATAATAATTTTCAGTAGCATCATGAATGAATTTAACAATATAACCATCACATAAAGCATTATTTTCATGATCCACAAGCATAGAAATTTTACTACTCTCCATATAGGCAAAATTCTTCTCATTCGGAATAGTGGGAGTATCATAAGAGACTCGAATACTATAAATTGTTTCCACATTAAAAGAGTAATGTTCAGAAAAAGGGTAATCATAATTATGACAAGTTTTATAAATATAATCATCACTACTTTTTATAACATAAGTGTCATCACAATAATCATCATAACTAGCAACTTTGTTCTCATCAAAATCAATTGAAACCTCTTCCAAGATAGTGGAATCATTACTAAATAAAGTCATGACCTCTCCAAATCCACTTTTATCATTATAATAAGATTCAACACCCTCCAAAATAGTGGGATAACTATTATCTAAAGTTGACACTCTTCCAAGCCCACTTTCATAAATATTGCAATCATCATAAGTAGGAGGCATGCTATCATCATAATAAATTTGCACACCAAAACTTGGGGGACTAAAAATATCATCTTCATTAAACATAGCATCCCCAAGCTTGGGACAAACATTAATTACAGCAAATAAATTCTCAAACATGTCATTCTCATCAAACATAGCATCCCCAAGCTTGTGGTTTTGCATATCATAAGCATAATCACTCTCATCATTAATAGTATGAATAACACCAATAGTATAGCAATTATTATCATCACAATTTTCTAAGTTGGTGCCAAAAAGATTCTCAAGATTATAACAAGTATCATTACTTTCCCAATCATAATCATCACAATGAGTAATAGGCATAACAATAATAGGAGCAACATTATTTGGGAGGAATACCTTTTTACCTTTGCTTCTCCATCTTTTCTTTTTCTTCTCCACATCATGTGTGGGTTTAATCACCTTTTTGGAGCTCCTTATTGATGAGATTGGTTGAATAAAATGCTCCTCCTCGTTACCTGATTCATCATAAGAAAAAATAGGAGGATATTGGGAAACCTCTTCCCCTTCATTAGTATTCTCTTCATCTTCTATTTGTTTTCTTGTCTTTAAGTAATTGGCAATATAAAGATTCTCAATGCAATTTACCGCACAATACATATAAATTTTCTCTAGATCAAAATCAAGAAATCTCTTAAGGTTATATTCTAGAATACCCTTAGTTATACGTTTCATTTCTTCATATCCCAGAAGAAAACTAAGTTCATTATGATGCGCAAGGGAAATCAAGTCATCACAATTTTTGAACACTATTCGATCATGAAACAATTTGCATTGGAGATTTAAATGACCATGTTCATTGCAAAGTTCACAAGGATGGCAAAAAAAATTAAATTTTTCAGCACAAACATTTAGCCTCTCTTGCAACCATTTAGTTTCTAAATACTTATGCCTCTTGCAAAATCTATCTTCCCTTTTTGGTAAGTAACTACAAACTCCATGCACTCCACAAAAATTGACATGCTTATAAGAAACATTTTTATCATGACTAGTGCAATCATCATTAGTACTATGGATATTCAAAGAATTCATACTAACAACATTGCAATCATGCTCATCGTTCAAAGATTTTATGCCAAACATTTTATTGCATTCTTCCTCTAACACTTTGGCACAATTTTCCGATCCATCATTTTCAAGAAAGACATTATAAAGATGAAGCATATGAGGCAACCTTAATTCCATTTTTTTGTAGTTTTCTTTTATAGACTAAACTAGTGATAAAACAAGAAACTAAAAGATTCAATTGCAAGATCTAAAGATATACCTTCAAGCATTCACCTCCCCGACAACGGCGCCAGAAAAGAGCTTGATGTCTACTACGCAACCTTCTTCTTGTAGACTCGTGTTGGGCCTCCAAGCGCAGAGTTTTGTAGGACAGTAGCAAATTTCCCTCAAGTGGGTGACCTAAGGTTTATCAATCCGTGGGAGGCGTAGGATGAAGATGGTCTCTCTCAAACAACCCTGCAACCAAATAACAAAGAATCTCTTGTGTCCCCAACACACCCAATACAATGGTAAATTGTATAGGTGCACTAGTTCGGTGAAGAGATGGTGATACAAGTGCAATATGGATGGCAGATATAGGTTTTTGTAATCTGAAAATATAAAAATAGTAAGGTAACTAGTAACAAAAGTGAGCAAAAACGGTATTGCAATGCTTAGAAACAAGGCCTAGGGTTCATACTTTCACTAGTGCAAGTTCTCCCAACAATGATAACATAATTAGATCATATGGCAATCCCTCAACGTGCGACAAAAGTCACTCCAAAGTTCCTATCGCGGAGAACATAAGATGAAATTGCTTGTAGGGTATGAAACCACCTCAAAGTTATTCTTTCCGATCAATCCATTGAGCTATTCCTATAAGTGTCACAAACAGCCCTAGAGTTCGTAGTAAAATAACACCATATGACACACATCAATCAACCCTAATGTCACCTAGATACTCCAATGTCACCACAAGTATCCGTGGGTCAATTATACGATATGCATCAAACAACTTCAGATTCATAATATTCAATCCAACACAGAGAACCTCAAAGAGTGCCCCAAGATTCCTCCAGGAGAAACAAGCACGAAAACGTGCATCAACCCCTATGCATAGATTACCCCAATGTCACCTCAGGAATCCGCGAGTTGAGTGCCAAAACATACATCAAGTGAATCAATAGAACACCCCATTGTCACCACGGGTATCCCACGCAAGACATACATCAAGTGTTCTCAAATCCATAATAGTATTCAATCCGATAATAGTGAAACCTCAAAGGTAAAACTCAATTCATCACAAGAAGGTAGAGGGGGAAGAACACCATATGATCCAACTATAATAACAAAGCTCGCGGTCCATCAAGATCGTGCCAAATCAAGAACATGAGAGAGAGAGATCAAACACATAGCTACTGGTACATACCCTCAGCCCCGAGGGTGAACTACTCCCTCCTCGTCATGGAGACCGCCGGGATGATGAAGATGGCCACCGGTGATGATTTCCCCCTCCAGCAGGGTGCCGGAACAGGGTCCCGATTGGTTTTTGGTGGCTACAGAGGCTTGCGGCGGCGGAACTCCCAATCTAGGTTTCTTTCTGGGAGTTTCTGGATTTATAGGAATTTTTGGCGTCGGTTTCACGTCAGGGGGGTCCACGAGTCAGCGACAAGACAGGGGGCGCGCCCTAGGGGGTGGGGGCGCCCTCCACCCTTGTTGTTGACTCGGGACTCTTCTGGCCCAACTCTTTTGCTCCGGGGGCTTCTTCTGGTCCATAAAAAATCACTGTAAATTTTCAGGTCATTTGGACTCCGTTTGATATTCCTTTTCTGTAAAACTCAAAAACAAGGAAAAAACAGAAACTGGCCCTGGGCTCTAGGTTAATAGGTTAGTCCCAAAAGTAATATTAAATAGCATATTAATGCATATAAAACATCCAAAACAAATAATATAATAGCATGGAACAATCAAAAACTATAGATACGTTGGAGACGTATCAACGTGATCTTCCATAGCTTGGCCCGTAGAGATCTCTCTTCTCAGCTTGTTGGAATTCATGAGTGTTTAGCCTCTCAAGGATATCAGCTGGATCTAGTGACTTGTAGTCTCCACGTTCTTGAATCATCAGTGTCAGTGTATCGAATGAGGAATCAAGTGATCTCAGCAATTTATTCACCACCTCATGGTCGGTGATGTCAGTGGCACCAAGTGCTTGAAGCTCATTTGAGATGTCAGTGAGGCGATCGAAGGTTTGCTGAACATTTTCATTGTCGAGTCTTTTAAAGTGGTTGAAGAGATTGCGAAGAACGTCAACTCGAGAATCAGGTTGGGTTGAGATTCCTTTGTTGACCTTGGACAGCATGTCCCAGATAAACTTTGCAGACTCCAAAGCACTCACTCTGTCGTACTGTCCTTTGCTTAGATGGCCACATATGATATTCTTTACTTGGGAGTCAAGTTGCTTGAATCTCTTCACATCAGCAGCGTTCACGAAAGGAGTGACGGAGGGAACTGTTGGGAATCGTTGCATGGAAAACAAAAAAAAATCTACGCACACGCAATGATCTATCCATGGAGATGCATAGCAACGAGGGGGAGAGAGTGTCTACGTACCCTCGTAGACCATAAGCGGAAGCGTTTCACAACGCGGTTGATGTAGTCGAACTTCTTCGCGCTTCAACCGATCAAGTACCGAACGCACGGCACCTCCGTGTTCTGCACACGTTCAGCTCGGTGACGTCCCTCGCCTTCTTGATCCAGCAAGACGTCGAGGTAGTAGATGAGTTCCGTCAGCACGACGGCGTGGTGATGGTGAAGTGATCTCCGCAAGGCTTCGCCTAAGCACTACGAAAATATGACCGGGGTGTAAACGGTGGAGGGGGGCGCCGCACACGGCTAGGCAATTGTCTGGGGTGTGCTAGGTGCCCCCCTCTTCATATATATAGGTGGGAGGGAGAGGGGAGAGGCCAAAGGGCGCCCCAAGTAGGTCTGAATCCTACTTGGGCTCCTGCCCTTGGCCGCGCCCCCCCTTGCCATGTTTGTCGGAGGGGGAAGGAAAGAGGGGGGAAGAGGGAAGGAAGTGGGAATCCTAATCCACACTTACCGTTCCCTTCTCCCCTTTCCTTATCCTCCTTAGGCCAGCCCATAAGGGGGGTGCACCAGCCTCTTGTGGCTGGTGAGTTTCCCCTCTTGGCCCATAAGGCCCATATCTTTTGCCGGGGGTGCCCGTAACCCCTTCCGGTGACCCGATAAGTACCCGGTACCCCCCGAAACACTTTCGGTGTGCGAATACCATCGTCCTATATATCAATCTTTACCTCTCAACCATTTCAAGACTCCTCGTCATGTCCATGATCTCATCCGGGACTCCGAACAACATTCGGTCACCAAATCACATAACTCATATAATACTATATCGTCATCGAACGTTAAGCGTGCGGACCCTACGGTTTTGAGAACTATGTAGACATGACCGAGACACCTCTCCGGTCAATAACCAATAGCGGAACCTGGATGCCCATATTGGCTCCTACATATTCTACGAAGATCTTTATCGGTCGAACCGTTATGACAACATACGTAATTCCCTTTGTCCATCGGTATGTTACTTGCCCAAGATTCGATCGTCGGTATCTTCATACCTAGTTCAATCTTGTTACCGGCAAGTCTCTTTACTCCTTCCATAATACATAACCTCGTGACTAACTCCTTAGTCATTAGCTTGCAAGCTTATGATGTGTACTCCCTCCGTTCCGATTTACTCATCGTGGTTTTAGTTCAAATTTGAACTAAAACCACGACGAGTAAATCGGAACGGAGGGAGTATTACCGAGAGGGCCCAGAGATACCTCTCCCATACTCGGAGTGACAAATCCTAATCTTGATATATGCCAACTCAACAAACACCTTCGGAGATACCTGTAGAGCATCATTATGATCACCCAGTTACGTTGTGACGTTTGATAGCACACAAGGTATTCCTCCGGTATTCAGGAGTTGCATAATATCATAGTCGAAGGAATAAGTATTTGACATGAAGAAAGCAATAGCAATAAAACTAAACAATCATTATGCTAACCTAACGGATGGTTCTTGTCCATCACATCATTCTCCTAATGATGTGATCCCGTTATCAAATGACAACACATGTCCATGGTTAGGAAACCTTAACCATCTTTGATCAACGAGCTAGTCTAGTAGAGGCTCACTAGGGACACGGTATTTGTTTATGTATTCACACATGTATTTAAGTTTTTGATCAATACAATTCTAGCATGAATAATAAACCTTTATCATGTATAAGAAAATATAAAATAACAACTTTATTATTGCCTCTAGGGCATATTTCCTTCAGTCTCCCACTTGCACTAGAGTCAATAATCTAGTTCACATCACCATGTGATTTAACACCCATAGTTCACATCGCCTTGTGACCAACACCCAAAGAGTTTACTAGATTCAATAATCTAGTTCACATCGCCATGTGATTAAAACCCAAAGAGTACTAAGGAGTAATCATGTTTTGCTTGTGAGAGAAGTTTAGTCAACGGGTCTGTCATATTCAGATCCGTATGTATTTTGCAAATTTCTATGTCTACAAAGCTCTATATGGAGCTACTCTAGCTAATTTCTCCCACTTTCAACATGTATTCAGATTGAGACTCAGAGTCCTCCGAATCGGCATTAAAGCTTGCATCGACGTAACCCTTTACGACAAACTCTTTATTACATCCATAACCGAGAAACATTTCCTTAGTCCTCTTTAAGGCACCTAAGGATAATTTTGATCGCTGTCCAGTGGTCCACTCCTGGATCACTTTTGTACCCTCTTGCCAAACTTATTGGCAAGGCACACAACAGGTCTGGTACACAGCATGGCATACTTTATAGAACCTATGGCTGAGGCATAGGGAATGATTTTCATTCTTTCTCTATCTTCTGCCGTGGTCGGGCTTTGAGTCTTACTCAACTTCACACCTTGTAACACAGGCAAGAACCCTTTCTTTGACTGATCCATTTTGAACTTCTTCAAAATCTTGTCAAGGTATGTGCTTTGTGAAAGTCCTATTAAGCGTCTCGATCTATCCCTATAGATTTGGATGCCCAATATATAAGTAGCTTCACCGAGGTCTTTCATTGAAAAATTCTTATTCAAGTATCCTTTTATGCTATCCAGAAATTCTATATCATTTCCAATCAACAATATGTCATCCACATATAATATCAGAAATGCTACAGAGCTCCCACTCACTTTGTTGTAAATACAGGCTTCACCGAAAGTCTGCATAAAACCATATGCTTTGATCACCTCATCAAAGCATATATTCCAACTCTGGGATGCTTGCACCAGTCCATAGATGGATCGCTGGAGCTTGCATACTTTGTTAGCACCTTTAGGATCGACAAAACCATCTGGTTGTATCATATACAACACTTCTTTAAGAAATCCATTAAGGAATGCAGTTTTGACGTCTATTTGCCAGATTTCATAATCATAAAATGCAGCAATTGCTAACATGATTCGGACGGACTTAAGCATCTCTACGGGTGAGAAAGTCTCATCGTAGTCAACCCCTTGAACTTGTCGAAAACCTTTTGTGACAAGTCAAGCTTTGTAGATAGTGACATTACTATCAGCGTCAGTCTTCTTCTTGAAGATCCATTTATTCTCAATGGCTTGCTGATAATCGGGCAAGTCCACCAAAGTCCACACTTTGTTCTCGTACATGGATGCTATCTCAGATTTCATGGCCTCAAGCCATCTGTCGAAATCTGGGCTCATCATAGCTTCTTCATACTTCGTAGGTTCGCCATGGTCTTATGACATGACTTCCAGGACATGATTACCGTACGACTCCGGTGCGGAACGTGTTCTGGTCGACCTACGAAGTTCTGTAGTAACTTGATCTGAAGTTTCATTATCATCATCATTAGCTTCCTCTCTAGTTGGTGTAGGCATCACGGGAACTGTTTTCAGTGATGTGCTACTCTCCATTTTGAGAGAAGGTACAATTACCTCATCAAGTTCTACTTTCATCCCGCTCACTACTTTCGATAGAAACTCCTTCTCTAGAAAGGACCCATTTTTAGCAACAAAGATTTTGCCTTCGGATCTGTGGTAGAAGGTGTACCCAATTGTTTCCTTAGGGTATCCTATGAAGACGCACTTCTCTGATTTAGGTTCAAGCTTATCAGGCTGAAGCCTTTTGACATAAGCATCGCATCCCCAAACTTTAAGAAACGACAGCTTAGGTTTCTTGCCAAACCACAGTTCATACGGTGTCATCTCAACGGATTTAGACGGTGCCCTATTTAACGTGAATGCAGCTGTCTTTAATGCATAACCCCAAAACGATAGTGGTAAATCGATAAGAGACATTATAGATTGCACCATATCTAATAAAGTACGGTTATGACGTTCGGACACACCATTACGATGTGGTGTTCCAGGTGGTGTGAGTTGTGAAACTATTCCACATTGTTTTAAATGAAGGCCAAACTCGTAACTCAAATATTCGCCTCCACAATCAGATCGTAGAAACATTATTTTCTTGTTATGATGATTCTTCACTTCACTCTGAAATTCTTTGAACTTTTCAAATGTTTCAGACTTGTGTTTCATCAAATAGATATACCCATACCTACTCAAATCATCTGTGAAGGTCAGAAAATAACGATACCCGCCGCGTGCTTCAACACTCATCGGACCACATACATCGATATGTATTATATCCAATAAGTCATCAGCTCGCTCCATTGTTCCGGAGAACAGAGTTTTAGTCATCTTGCCCATGAGGCATGGTTCGCAAGTATCAAATGATTCATAATCAAGTGATTCCAAAAGCGCATCTGCATGGAGTTTCTTCATGCGCTTTACACCAATATGACCTAAACGGCAGTGCCACAAGTATGTTGCACTATCATTATCAACTTTGCATCTTTTGGCATCAATATTATTAATATGTGTATCATTACGATCGAGATTCCATAAACCATTTATATTGAGTGTATGACCATAGAAGGTTTTATTCATGTAAACAGAACAATAATTATTCTTTGACTGAAATGAATAACCGTATTGCAATAAACATGATCCAATCATATTCATGCTCAACGCAAACACCAAATAACATTTATTTCGGTTCTACACTAATCCCGAAGGTAAAGGGAGTGTGCGATGGTGATCTTATCAACCTTGGAATCACTTCCAACACACATCGTCACCTCGCCCTTAACTAGTCTCTGTTCATTTTGCAACTCCTGTTTTGAGTTACTAATCTTAGCAACTGAACCGGTATCAAATACCCAGGGGCTACTATGAACACTAGTAAAGTACACATCAATAACATGTATATCAAATATACCTTTGTTCACTATGCCATCCTTCTTATTCGCCAAGTTTTTGGGGCAGTTCCGCTTCCACTGACCATTTCTTTTGCAGTAGAAGCACTCAGTTTCAGGTTTTTGTCTAGCTTTGGGCTTCTTCATGGGAGCGGCAACTTGTTTGTTGTTCTTCTTGAAGTTCCCTTTCTATCCCTTGCCCTTTTCTTGAAACTAGTGGTTTTGTTAACCATCAACATTTGATGCTCTTTCTTGATTTCTACCTTCATAGATTTCAGCATCGCGAAGAGCTTGGGAATCGTTTTCTTCATCCCTTGCACATTATAGTTCATCACAAAGTTCTAGTAGCTTGGTGATAGTGACTAGAGAACTCTTGTCAATCACTATATTATATGGAAGATTAACTCCCACTTGATTCAAGCGATTGTAGTACCCAGACATTCTGAGCACATGCTCACTGACTGAGTTATTCTCCTCCATCTTGTAGGCAAAGTATTTGTCAGAGGTATCATACCTCTCAACACGGGCATGAGTCTGAAATACCAATTTCAGCTCTTGGAACATCTCATATGCTCCGTGGCGTTCAAAACGTTTTTGAAGTCCCGGTTCTAAGCCGTAAAGCATGGTGCACTAAACTATCAAGTAGTCATCATACCGAGCTTGTCAAACATTCATAACATCTTCATCTGCTCCTGCAATAGGTCTGTCACCTAGCGATGCATAAAGGACATAATTCTTCTGTGCAACAATGTGGATAATCCTCAGATCACGGATCCAGTCCGCGTCATTGCTACTATCATCTTTCAACTTATTTTTCTCTAGGAACATATCAAAAATAGGGGAGCTATATCGCGAGCTATTGATCTACAACAAATTTGCAAATACTATCATGACTAAGTTCATGATAAATGAAGTTCAATTAATCAAATTACTTAAGAACTCCCACTTAAATAGACATCCCTCAAGTCATCTAAGTGATACGTGATCCAAATCAACTAACCCATGTTGGATCATCACATGAGATGGGGTAGTCATCAATGGTGAACATCTCTATGTTGATCATATCTACTATATGATTCATGTTCGATCTTTCGATCTCTAGTGTTCCGAGGCCATGTCTGTACATGCTAGGCTCGTCAAGTTTAACCCAAGTATTCTGCATGTGCAAAACTGTCTTACACCCATTGTATGTGAACGTAGAGTCTATCACACCCGATCATCACATGGTGTCTCAACACGATGAACTGTAGCAATGATGCATACTCAGGGAGAACACTTTTACCTTGAAATTTAGTGAAGGGATCATCTTATAATGCTACCGCCGTACTAAGCAAAATAAGATGCATAAAAGATAAACATCACATGCAATCAAAATATGTGACATGATATGGCCATCATCATCTCGTGCTTTTGATCTCCATCTCCAAAGCATCGTCATGCTCTCCATCGTCACCGGCTCGACACCTTGATCTCCATCGTTGCGTCATGGTCGTCTCGCCAACTATTGCTTCTACAACTATTGCTAACGCATAGTGATAAAGTAAAGCAATGACATGGCGTTTGCATTTCATACAATAAAGAGACAACCATAAGGCTCCTGCCGGTTGCCTATAACTTACAAAACATGATCATCTCATACAATAACGTATATTACATCATGTCTTAACCATATCACATCACAACATGCCCTGCAAAAACAAGTTAGACGTCCTCTACTTTGTTGTTGCAAGTTTTACGTGGCTGCTACGGGCTTCTAGCAAGAACCGTTCTTACCTACGGCAAAAACCACAATGGTGAATTATCAAGTTTGGTGTTTTAACCTTCTTCAAGGACCGGCCACAGTCAAATTCGATTCAACTAAAGTAGGAGAAACAGACACCCGCCAGCCACCTTTATGCAAAACTAGTTGCATGTCAGTCGGTGGAACCGGTCTCATGTACGTGGACATGTAAGGTTGGTCCGAGCCACTTCATCCCACATTACCGCCGAATCAAAATAAGACGTTGGTGGTAAGCAGTATGACTATCACCGCCCACAACTCTTTGTGTTCTACTCGTGCATATCATCTACGCATAGACCTGGCTCATGATGCCACTGATGGGAATCGTTGCATGGAAAACAAAAAAATTCTACGCACACGCAATGATCTATCCATGGAGATGCATAGCAACGAGGGGGAGAGAGTGTCTACGTACCCTCATAGACCATAAGCGGAAGCGTTTCACAATGAGGTTGATGTAGTCGAACTTCTTCGCGCTTCAACCGATCAAGTACCGAACGCACGGCACCTCCGCGTTCTGCACACGTTCAGCTCGGTGACGTCCCTCGCCTTCTTAATCCAGCAAAACATCGAGGTCGTAGATGAGTTCCGTCAGCACGACGGCGTGGTGATGGTGATGGTGAAGTGATCTCCGCAGGGCTTCGCCTAAGCACTACGAAAATATGACCGGGGGTGTAAAAGGTGGAGGGGGGTGCCGCACATGGCTAGGCAATTGTCTGGGGTGTGCTAGGCGCCCCCCTCTTCATATATATAGGAGGGAGGGAGAGGGGAGAGGCCAAAGGGCACCCCAAGTAGGTACGAATCCTACTTGGGCTCCTGCCCTTGGCCGCGCCCCCCCTTGCCATGTTTGTCGGAGGGGGAAGGAAAGAGGGAGGAAGAGGGAAGGAAGTGGGAATCCTAATCCACACTTACCTTTCCCTTCTCCACTTTCCTTCTCCTCCTTAGGCCGGCCCATATGGGGGGCGCACCAGCCCCTTGTGGCTGGTGCGTTTCCCCTCTTGGCCCATAAGGCCCATATCTTTTGTCGGGGGTGCCCGGAACCCCTTCCGGTGACCTGATAAGTACCCGGTACCCCCCGAAACAATTCCGGTGTCCGAATACCATCGTCCTATATATTAATCTTTACCTCTCGACCATTTCGAGACTCCTTGTCATGTCCGTGATCTCATCCGGGACTCTGAACAACATTCGGTCACCAAATCACATAACTCATATAATACTATATCGTCATCGAACGTTAAGCGTGCGGACCCTACGGGTTCGAGAACTATGTACACATGACCAAGACACCTCTCCGGTCAATAACAAATAGCGGAACCTGGATGCCCATATTGGCTCCTACATATTCTACGAAGATCTTTATCGGTCGAACCGTTATGACAACATACGTAATTCCCTTTGTCCATCGGTATGTTACTTGCCCGAGATTCGATCGTCTGTATCTTCATACCTAGTTCAATCTCGTTACCGGCAAGTCTCTTTAGTCATTCCGTAATACATAACCTCGCGACTAACTCCTTAGTCATTTGCTTGCAAGCTTATGATGTGTATTACTGAAAGGGCCCAGAGATACCTCTCCGATACTCAGAGTGACAAATCCTAATCTCGATCTATGCCATCTCAACAAACACCTTCGGAGATACCTGTAGAGCATATTTATGATCACCCAGTTACGTTGTGATGTTTGATAGCACACAAGGTATTCCTCCGGTATCCGGGAGTTGCATAATCTCATAGTCGAAGGAATAAGTATTTGACATGAAGAAAGCAATAGCAATAAAACTGAACGATCATTATGCTAAGCTAACGGATGGGTCTTGTCCATCACATCATTCTCCTAATGATGTGATCTCGTTATCAAATGACAACACATTTCCATTTTTAGGAAACCTTAACCATCTTTGATCAACGAGCTAGTCTAGTAGAGGCTCACTAGGGACACGGTATTTGTTTATGTATTCCCACATGTATTTAAGTTTCCGATCAATACAATTTTAGCATGAATAATAAACCTTTAACATGAATAAGGAAATATAAAATAACAACTTTATTATTGCCTCAAGGGCATATTTCCTTCAGGAACGCCATTTTCCACAACGTACCAGAGATCTTTGTCAATTGCCTCAAGATGCATGCGCATCTTGTTCTTCCAGTAGGGGTAGTCCGTCCCATCGAAGATAGGACACCCAGCTGAGACCTTGATCATGCCTGCAGTCAACATAACTAAAACTCTAGGTGGTTAAACCAAAATCACACAGAACAAGGGAGTACCTTGCTCTGATACCAATTGAAAGTGCGTTATATCAACTAGAGGGGGTGAATAGGCGATTTTTACAAATTCGTCACTGAGGAAATACTACTTGAGGAATTTGCTAAGTGACGAACTGCAAGCGGCGGAATAAGTACTCAGGTGCATGCATAAATAGCATGGTCATCATGATGAAATGAAACATACACAGAGCACAGGTAGCGAGTAAACAGGATAAGCAGGCAGAAGACAAGATGACTGAAGAAATAGGATTGAGGAAATTGAGAAAGTCTTCAGTCAAAGTCTTCAAACAGTAACGGTCAATTTCATCAACACATGAGCGAGGAAATGAAAGGGTTGAGGAAATAGAACCAGTAGCTCGATGAAGACAATGATTTGGTAGACCAGTTCCAACTGTTGTGATAGTTGTACGTCTGGTTGGAGCAGCTTGGTATTTAAACCAAAGGACACACAGTCCTAGGACACACAGTCCTTACTGTATTCTCCTTGAGCTAAGGTCACACAAACCTCGCCCAATCACTCGTGGTAAGTCTTCAGGTGACTTCCAAACCTTCACAGACTAGATCACCCGGCGATCCACAATTCCTCTTGGATGCTCTAGACCTTGACGCCTACCCGTCTGGAAGATGCACAGTCTTCAAAGGTAACAAGCGTCGGTTCCACACAGGAACAATCTCTTCAGTGATGCTCAATCACTTTGGGTTTTAGGTTTTGGGGTTTTGGGTTTTTCCTCAATGATGATTTTCTCTCAAAGTCCTCAGGGGATGGGATGCTCTAAATGACAAGTGTCAGTTTCTCTCGGAGCAGCCAACCAACTAGTGGTTGTAGGGGGCGGCTATTTATAGCCGGGGAGCAGCCCGACATGATAAGACATAAATGCCCTTCAATGATATGACCGTTAGGTGGATAAGATATTTGGGACAGCTGGCGCGTAGCACAGCAACGGTCGGAAATTTGAGCTCTCAAATTCCTCAGGGCTATGATGTTCCTCACTTGTAGGCAATCCGCACTGGCGAATTCCTAACTCCTCAATCAGAACAAATTTCTCAGAGAGCAGAAGATCTTCGTCTCTCTCACTGAAGAAATTGACTGAACTGTATGAGATTTCCAAAGGCTTCACTCGAAGGATTGGGTATGTGTAGGCTTTGAGATGAGCATCACATGGAAATGTTTCCTTAGTTTTACCTCGACCCCCTTTAATAGTACTGTGTTTCCTATGACTCAAGAAAGAGAAAATGAAACTACGAAAACAAAAGTCTTCATGCTTCATAATCCTCGCATCAATATCAATGTCTTCAAGGTCACACCAATTTCCTCATTTCCAAAGTCTTCAAGAAAAACCAAAGTCTTCAAATGAAGACATTCATTTTTAGGGGTCGACTTTCTTCGGAAATATCAAACTCCTCAGAGACTTATAGAACCTGTGTACACTCACAAACACATTAGTCCCTTAACCTATAAGTCTTCAATACACCAAAATCACTAAGGGGCACTAGATGCACTTACAACTTGCTAATCATTCTGAATTCCACTGGCGGAGCTCCGAGTCAAGGTTCGTGCTTGGCACTTGTTGATTGTGGATGCTCCTGTGTTGTGCCGTGGGTTCGGTATGCACGCTGGTGCGGTGCGATAGGTTGCTCGCAAAGTCTTGGTATTGTGATCCTTCGACGACACCCTACATCTACTTGTGTCTCTCGTGGTGATGGTCCTTTCGCCTGCTAGCTAGGTCCTACCTTATCTTGGGCATCATGTTCTTCTCATCCTTTTGTAATCTTGTTACTTGTACGGTTTTTGGCCCGGTTTCCCTTATAAGCGGGGTCAATTTGTTCAGATTTTCGATCCGGTTTTCCTTATAAACTGGATCACTCTCTTGGCATAATGGCCACTTTGAGTAATATATTCAGGTGGAGGGACTCCTCCCCCGGTGATTTCTCAAAAAAAAGGACACCATGTCGAGCTAGCGGTATTAGCACCTCTTCCTCATCATAAAGTGGTGTGTGAGAGTAGATTTCGTCCTCACACAGATCATGAAAGTCATCGAATGGAATAAATGACCCAAGAAGGGGCTTCCCATTATCCAATATAGTCATTGCATCCCGAAAGCCACGGATGGGTTTTTAACCACTGATCGCTCGCCTCTATTTATCATCCCACACAGAACATGTTGCTTCAGTTCCCAAATTCTAGAAAATCCATAGCTGCTCTATCAAGATTCTCTTCACCCATAGTCACCTTCGTCATCTTGCTATAATCTTTTTCAGGCATTCCTCATTGAACTTGAGATCACCAACATGTTCTCCATTTATATTAAACATAAATTTATTCCTTATTGCCACTTATCTGTAGTTATTCTCTTTTTCGATATCTCACGTGGATTATTATTTGATAAAATAAGATTTTATCAAACAATTATCAAAGGACCAATATCATTGTTCTATTTGGGTGGTCATACCCTATCATTTTAGTGGTTCAAGGTGAATTAGATAGTCTAAAATTGCCCTATTTATTAAACATTTTGAATTTCTAAAACTCATGGTGTGATGTACCATATACCCTTTCATACAATCTTCAACATATGGTGTTAACTACTGTAGATATTATTAGATAATTTATCCATTAAAATGTAAGATAATATTTCATTTATTACACGATTTATATGCCATAATTAATTCAATTTGAGAATATTTCTGGGCTACTAACTTGAGTAAATTTGGTAACACTATTGTTTAGTAGCACCAATTATCCCGAGTTTAACCAAACAAAATAATATTCTACATGTTGGAAAACGTTGCATGGAAAACAAAAAAAAATTCTATGCACACGCAAGATCTATCAAGGAGATGCATAGCAATGAGAGGGGAGAGTGTGTCTATGTACCCTCGTAGACCATAAGCGGAAGTGTTTCACAACGCGGTTGATGTAGTCGAACTTTCTTCGCGATCCAACCGATCTAGTACCGAACGTACGACACCTCCGCGTTCAGCACACGTTCAGCTCGGTGACGTCCTCCGCCTTCTTGATCCAGCAAGGCGGCGAGGTAGTAGATGAGTTCTGTCAGCACGACAGCATGGTGATGGTGATGGTGAAGTGATCTCCGCAGGGCTTCGCCTAAGTACTACGAAAATAAGACTGGGGTGTAAACGGTGGAGGGGGGGCGCCGCACACGGCTAACAATTGATCTAGGGTGTGCTAGGCGCCCCCCTCCCACATATATATAGGTGGGAGGGGGAGGGGAGGCATCCTGGCAGACCACATAGGTGGCCGGCCGGCCCTAGGGCTCCTGCTCTGGCCGCGCCACCCCTGTCATGTATTCCCAAGGGGGAAGGAAAGAGGGGGGAGAGGGAAGGAAGTGGGAATCCTAATCCACACTTTAATTTCCCTTCCCACTTTCCTTCTCCTCCTTAGGCCGGCCTGCTATGGGGGGCGCACCAGCCCCTTGTGGCTGGTGTGTTTCCTCTCTTGGCCCATAAGGCCCATAACTATTGCCGGGGGTGCCCGGAACCACTTCCGGTGACCCGATCAGTACCCGGTACCCCTGAAACACTTCTGGTGTCCGAATACTATCGTCCTATATATGAATCTTTACCTCTCGACCATTCCGAGACTCCTCGTCAAGTTCGTGATCTCATCCGGGACTCCGAACAACATTCGGTGAGCAAATCACATAACTCATATAATACTATATCGTCATCGAATGTTAAGCGTGCGGACCCAACGGGTTTGAGAACTATGTAGACATGAGCGAGACACCTCTCCGGTCAATAACCAATAGCAGAACCTGGATGCCCATATTGGCTCCCACATATTCTACGAATATCTTTATCGGTCGAACCGTTATGACAACATACGTAATTCCCTTTGTCTATCGGTATGTTACTTGCCCGAGATTCGATCGTCGGTATCTTCATACCTAGTTCAATCTCGTTACCGGCAAGTCTCTTTACTCGTTCTGTAATACATCACCTCGTGACTAACTCCTTAGTCATTTGCTTGCAAGCTTATGAAGTGTATTACCGAGAGGGCCCAGAGATACCTCTCCGATACTCGGAGTGACAAATCCTAATCTCAATCTATGCCAACTCAACAAACACCTTCGGAGATACCTGTAGAGCATCTTTATAATCACCCAGTTACGTTGTGATGTTTGATAGCACACAAGGCATTCCTCCGGTATCCGGGAGTTGCATAATCTCATAGTCGAAGGCATATGTATTTGACATGAAGAAAGCAATAGCAAAAAAATTGAGCGATCATCATGCTAAGCTAACGGATGGGTCTTGTCCATCACATCTTTCTCCTAATGATGTGATCCCGTTATCAAATGGCAACACATGTCTATGGTTAGGAAACCTTAACCATCTTTGATCAACTAGCTAGTCTAGTAGAGGCTTACTAGGGACATGGTATTTGTTTATGTATTCACACATGTATTTAAGTTTCCGATCAATACAATTCTAGCATGAATAATAAACCTTTATCATGAATAAGGAAATATAAAATAGCAACTTTATTATTGCCTCTAGGGCATATTTCCTTCAGTCTCCCACTTGCACTAGAGTCAATAATCTAGATTATATTGTAATGAATCTAACACTCATGGAGTCTTGGTGCTGATCATGTTTTGCTCATGCAAGAGGCTTAGTCAACGGGTCTGCCACATTCAGATCCGTATGTACTTTGCAAATTTCTATGTCTCCATCCTTGACCTTTTCACGAATGGAGTTGAAGCGTCTCTTGATGTGTTTGGTTCTCTTGTGAAACCTGGATTCCTTCGCCAAGGCAATTGCTCCAGTGTTGTCACAAAAGATTTTCATTGGACCCGATGCACTGGGTATTACACCCATATTGGATATGAACTCCTTCATCAAGACTCCTTCATGTGCTGCTTCCGAAGCAGCTATGTACTCTGCTTCACAAGTAGATCCCGCCACGATGCTCTGCTTGGAACTGCACCAACTGACAGCTCCACCATTCAATATAAATACGTATCCGGTTTGTGACTTAAAGTCATCCGGATCAGTGTCGAAGCTTGCATCGACGTAACCACTTACGACGAGCTCTTCATCACCTCTATAAACGAGAAACATATCCTTGGTCCTTTTCAGGTATTTCAGAATGTTCTTGACCGCTGTCTAGTGATCCACTCCTGGATTACTTTGGTACCTCTCTGCCAAACTTATGGCAAGGCACACATCAGGTCTGGTACACAGCATAGCATACATGATAGAACCTATGGCTGAGGCATAGGTAATGACTTTCATCTTCTCTCTATCTTCTGCAGTGGTCAGGCTTTGAGTCTGACTCAACTTCACACCTTGTAACACAGGCAAGAACCCTTTCTTTGACTGATCCATTTTGAACTTCTTCAAAATTTTATCAAGGTATGTGCTTTGTGAATGTCCTATTAAGCGTCTCGATCTATCTCTATAGATCTTGATGCCCAATATATAAGCAGCTTCACCGAGGTCTTTCATTGAAAAATTCTTATTCAAGTATCCTTTTATGCTATCCAGAAATTCTATATCATTTCCAATCAACAATATGTCATCCACATATAATATCAAAAATGCTACAGAGCTCCCACTCACTTTCTTGTAAATACAGGCTTCACCGTAAGTCTATATAAAACTATATACTTTGATCACCTCATCAAAGCGTATATTCCAACTCCGAGATGCTTGCACCAGTCCATAGATGGATCGCTGGAGCTTGCACACTTTGTTAGCACCTTTAGGATCGACAAAACCTTCTGGTTGCACCATATACAACTCTTCTTTAAGAAATCCATTAAGGAATGCAGTTTTGACGTCCATTTGCCAGATTTCATAATTATAAAATGTGGCAATTGCTAACACGATTCGGACAGACTTAAGCATCGATACGGGTGAGAAAGTCTCATCGTAGTCAACTCCTTGAACTTGTCAAAAACCTTTCGCGACAAGTCGAGCTTTGTAGACAGTAACATTACCATCAGCGTCAGTCTTCATCTTGAAGATCCATTTATTCTCAATGGCTTGCCGATCATCGGGCAAGTCCACCAAAGTCCACACTTTGTTCTCTTACATGGATCCTATCTCAGATTTCATGGCCTCAAGCCATTTATCGGAATATGGGCTCATCATAGCTTCTTCATAATTCGTACGTTCGCCTTGGTCCAGTAACATGACTTCTAGAACAGGATTACTGTACCACTCTGGTGCGGATCATGCTTTGGTTGACCTACGAGGTTCAGTAGTAACTTGATCTGAAGTTTCATGATCAACATCATTTGCTTCCTCTCTAGTTGGTGTAGGCATCACTGGAATAGTTTTCTGCGATGTGCTACTCTCCAAACGAGAGAAGGTACAATTACCTTATCAAGTTCTACTTTCCTCCCACTCGCTTCTTTCGAGAGAAACTCCTTCTCTAGAAAGGATCCATTCTTAGCAACAAAGATTTTGC
This sequence comes from Thinopyrum elongatum, assembly GCA_011799875.1. Taxonomy (NCBI): domain Eukaryota; kingdom Viridiplantae; phylum Streptophyta; class Magnoliopsida; order Poales; family Poaceae; genus Thinopyrum; species Thinopyrum elongatum. The sequence continues at coordinate 156,734,808 of CM022303.1, read as the reverse complement.
CTTCGGATCTGTGGTAGAAGGTGTACCCAATAGTTTCTTTAGGGTATCCTATGAAGACGCACTTCTCCGATTTGGGTTCGAGCTTATCTAGCTAAAGCCTATTGACAAAAGCATCGCATCCCCAAACTTTAAGAAACGACAGCTTAGGTTTCTTACCAAACCATAGTTCATACGGTGTCGTCTCAACGGATTTAGACGGTGCCCTATTTAACGTGAATGCGGCTGTCTCTAATGCATAACCCCAAAACGATAGTGGTAAATCGGTAAGAGACATCATAGAATGCACCATATCTAATAAAGTACGTTTACGACGTTTGGACACACCATTACGCTGTGGTGTTCCAGGTGGCGTGAGTTGTGAAACAATTCCACATTGTTTTAAATGAAGGCCAAACTCGTAACTCAAATATTCGCCTCCGCGATCAGATCGTAGAAACTTTATTTTCTTGTTACGATGATTCTCCACTTTACTCTGAAATTCTTTGAACTTTTCAAATGTTTCAGATTTGTGTTTCATTAAGTAGATATACCCATAAATACTCAAATCATCTGTGAAGGTCAGAAAATAACGATGCCCGCCGCGTGCCTCAACACTCATCGGACCGCATACATCGGTATGTATTATTTCCAGTAAGTCATTAGCTCGCTCCATTATTCCGAAGAACGGAGTTTTAGTCATCTTGCCCATGAGGCATGGTTCACAAGTATCAAATGATTCATAATCAAGTGATTCCAAAAATCCATCCGCATGGAGTTTCTTCATGCGCTTTACACCAATATGACCTAAACGGCAGTGCTACAAGTATGTTGCACTATCATTATCAACTTTGCATCTTTTGGCATCAATATTATGAATATGTGTATCACTACGATCGAGATTCAATAAACCATTCACATTGGGCGTATGACCATAGAAGGTTTTATTCATGTAAACAGAACAACAATTATTCTCTGACTTAAATGAATAACCGTATTGCAATAAACATGATCCAATCATATTCATGCTTCAACGCAAACACCAAATAACATTTATTTAGGTTCAACACTAATCCCGAAGGTAGAGGGAGTGTGCGATGATGATCGTATCAACCTTGGAATTACTTCCAACACACATCGTCACCTCACCCTTAACTAGTCTCTGTTTATTCTGCAACTCCTGTTTTGAGTTACTAATCTCAGCAACTGAACCGGTATCAAATACCCAGGGGCTACTGCGAACACTAGTAAGGTAAACATCAATAACATGTAAATCAAATATACTTTTGTTCACTTTGCCATCCTTCTTATCCGCCAACCATTTTGGGACAGTTCCGCTTCTAGTGACCATTCCCTTTGCAGTAGAAGCACTCAGTTTCAGTCTTAGGTCCAGCTTTGGACTTCTTCACGGGAGCGGCAACTTGCTTGCCATTCTTCTTGAAGTTCCATTTCTTTCCCTTGCCCTTTTTCTTGAAACTAGTGGTCTTGTTAACCATCAACACTTGATGCTCTTTCTTGATTTCTACCATCGCCGATTTCAGCATCGCGAAGAGCTCGGGAATCATTTTCGTCATCCCTCGCATATTATAGTTCATCACGAAGTTCTAGTAGCTTGGTGATAGTGACTAGAGAACTTTGTCAATCACTATCTTATCTGGAAGATTAACTCCCACTTGATTCAAGCGATTGTAGTACCCAGACATTCTGAGCACATGCTCACTGGTTGAGCTATTCTCCTCCATCTTGTAGGCAAAGTACTTGTCAGAGGTCTCATACCTCTCGACACGGGCATGAGTCTGAAATACCAATTTTAGCTCTTGGAACATCTCATATGCTCTGTGGCGTTCAAAACATTTTTGAAGTCCCGGTTCTAAGCCGTAAAGCATGGCACACTAAACTATTAAGTAGTCATCATATCGAGCTTGCCAAACGTTCATAACATCTGCATCTGCTCCTGCAATAGGTCTGTCACCTAGCGGTGCATCAAGGACATAATTCTTCTATGCAGCAATGAGGATAATCCTCAGATCACAGACCCAGTCCGCGTAGTTGCTACCATCATCTTTCAACTTAGCTTTCTCTAGGAACGCATTAAAATTCAGGGGAACGGTAGCTCGGGCCAATGATCTACAACATAGATATGCAAAACTATAAGACTAAGTTCATGATAAATTAAGTTCAATTAATCAAATTACTAAAGAACTCCCACTTAAATAAACATCCCTCAGGTTATCTAAGTGATACGTGATCCAAATAAACTAACCCAAATCCGATCATCACGTGAGATGGGGTAGTCATCAATGGTGAACATCTCTTTGTGGATCATATCTACTATATGACTCACGTTCGACCTTTCAGTCTCCAGTGTTTCGAGACCATGTCTGTACATGCTAGGCTCATCAAGTTTAACCCAAGTATTCTACATGTGCAAAACTGTCTTACACCCGTTGTATGTATGAACGTAGAGTCTATCACACCCGATCATCACGAGGTGCTTCGAAACGATGAACTTTAGCAATGGTGCATACTCGAGGAGAACACTTTTATATTGAAATTTAGTGAAGGGATCATCTTATAATGCTACCGCCATTCTAAGCAAAATAAGATGCATAAAGGATAAACATCACATGCAATCAAAATATGTGACATGATATGGCCATCATCATCTTGTGCTTTTGATCTCCATCTCCAAAGCATCGTCATGATCTCCATCATCACCGGCTCGACACCTTGATCTCCATCGTTGCGTCGTGGTCGTCTCACCAACTATTACTTCTACAACTATCGCTACACTAGTAGAAAAAGGCCCATTTGTCCCGGTTCATAAGGCCCATTTGTCCCAGTTCGGGAAACGGGACTAAAGGGTCGGGACTAAAGCCCAACACCTTTAGTCCCAGTTCTTATACGAACCGGGATAGATGGGGCTCCATGTGGCCGCTGCGGCGAGCCCAGAGAGGAGGGCCTTTAGTCCCGGTTGGTAACACCAACCGGGACCAAAGATCATCCACGTGTCAGCAGCTCAGGAGCTGGGGTTTTTGTTTTTTGTTTTTGAAAGGGGGGGGGGTTTGGGGGTTTTGTAGGGTTAATTTAGGGGTTTCATATATTGTGTTAGCTAGCTAATAGCTAGAGAGAAGTGTCCTCTCTTATCTCTGTGCTTGGTCGACGCTACGTACTATACGTATAGACAGGACTCGACACGCTAGCTAGTAAGCAAATGAAGGAAACCATTAAGTACACAAGATCATCATGAACATATACAGAGAGAAGTGATCGACCTCCTCCTTCTCCGAGAGATTGGTCGAACAACAAGTTTTCGTATATCTATCCGACGCTACTAGCTACATATATACAATATAAGATCTCTTACAATCCCTAACATTTGATGTCAAGTTCCACATGGAATTCTCCGGCTGGATTGATGACGTGGTCAAGAAAGAATCCCGCCAATTCCTCTTGAATTGCTTTTATGCGATCTTGTGGTAGGAGTTCATCCCGCATCTGCCAAATCTAATTTGAAGAAGGGGGTCAATACATATATATGAATGAAACTCAACACAAATGATGGTAATAAAATAAAATTGTGAATATTATTGCTTACGCACTTCATATTGTTTTTCAGAGTAGCCCCGCTTAGAGGTCGTCGCGTTGTAGATGTACTCGCAAACGTAGTATCCACAAAAATTATTCCCGCCTTCCTGCCACAACCACTTTACGAGAAATAAAGGTCAATCAAACTGATAATCAAGCATTATAAATGGTATTGATGAAACTAGCTAGAATCAATGGGAGATGCGCGGAACTAGCTAGTAGTACTTACTTTCGAGTGTGTAAATCGCAGCTCTGCCGGCAGTCCCGGAGCTTCTGTGGTGAACACTTTCCAAACCCTGCGAGACAAAGAAAATAATTAATTGATATCAGGAAATGACCAAAGTTGCCGATATGGTGCGATAATGATCGATTGAACTTACTTCTGGAGCATTTCAGTCATGGCCGCATACTCCTTGGGATCTTTTCGTCTTGAGTCTAAGACGGTTACTAGTCCCTGCTCAAGCTTAATCTCTAGGAGAATAAAGTGGAAGCTGCGCACGCATGCATAACTCATCAATTACATTACTATAACCTCGAGTAATAAGGGAAACCGAATATGCAGAAGACAATAACACTCACTTGAAGTTGTAAGGAAAGAGTATTTTATCTTTGTTTTGATTTTTAAGCAACGATTGTAGCAAGTTGGCCTCGGTTTCTTTTGCATGATATGTAACCGTCCATTCATCTATGAGATTTGTGTTAATGAACCCAATATCATAGATTTGTGCATTTCTGCATTCGACGATCTTCAATCTGCATAATATAGTGAGGATAATTATATATACATGCAATGAAAGAGCTGAGCTATATATAGAGACATAATTACAGAAGTATAGTACTTACAGACAGTAGCAAGTGATGATTATTTTATCGAGGTCCTTTTGATTGAAAAACTAGAAGAACTCCTCAAATGGAACAGACAACAGATCAATTCCAACGAGGCCATACTGGTATTTGTGTTCGTCCACCTCCATTGTATCAAAATGTGCATCGTCGGGCAGGTAATCACCAGGATTGGTACCGGGTAGCATCCCCGACAGATTTGCGACGATATCGCTAGACACCTTGAGCGGGGGGCACAATTGGTTTGCTTGCTCGCCGAGCTGGGGAATTTTGTTCCCTCTTCTTCGTTCTTGTAACCTTTTGTCACTTGAAGTAGTTCCCGACCGGCGCGCTCCTTCCACTGCCTTTTTCAGAGCGCGGACATGGTTGTCATCCGGCGGAGGCGGTGGTGGTCGCTTCAGGTTCTTCAAAGTGCGCTTCAATTTCACCAGATCCATCTTCTCCTCCGGAGGTGGATTTTTCTTTGCAAAAAAGTCCTTCACTTGGGCTTGACAGATCTCCGCGTTTTCCTCCTTGGTCATCTCGTATGGTAACTTCTCTAGAGGCTTGAGAGATGGACCGAATTTGTATTGACGAGGCGGAGAAGGAGGCGGGCTGCTCGGACGCGCCGGCGCAGGTGGAGAAGGAGGCGGAGTGCCGCCACGCGCCAGAGCAGCTGGAGAAGGAGGCGGAGTGCCGCCACGCATCGGAGCAGCCGGAGAAGGAGGCGGAGTGCCCTGATCACTCGCCAGAGGAGGAGGTGGAGGAGGAGGCGGAGTGCCCTGACTCACCGGAGGAGGAGGCGGAGGCGTCCAGTCGGAAGGTTGATGAGCTCCTTCTGCCATAGACATGGAGTCTTCAGAGCAAGACCCAGCTGAGTCTCCCCTTCACCGGTAGGGTGGTCAAGCTCGAGCTCCTCAAATCCCTCCGTTATTTCATCGACCATCACAACAGCATAGCCTTCTAGAATCGGAAGGCAGTGAAAAGTTGCGCCAGGTTGAGGAGGTGCAACAGAGCCGACAGCCGCCTTGACTTTGAGGTGCTGCCATTGTGCCATAAGGTGGCAATCTTGTCCCTCCGTGATAGCATCCACGGGGTAGCTGGGAGCCGTGAAGTGAGGCTGCTGAAGGAGCTCGGTGGAAGCCACGCTGCTTCTCCGCTGAGATGGCAGGGTAGCTTCGGCAGGTCGCTGCCTCTGAACTAGTGCTTGTTCCTCTAGCGCTCGTACCCTTGCATTCAGCTTATGTAGTTCGGTCTGCTCCACTTTCCTCCTCCTCTCCTGGGTTTTGTAACCGCCTGCGCTGGGAAACCCTTCCTTCCACGCAACGGAGCCTGTCGTGCCTCGTGTTCGTCCTGGGTGCTTAGGATACCCGAGGGCCTGTGTGAGCTCGTCATTCTCTCTGTCAGGAACGAACGTCCCTTGCTGCGCTGCGGCGATATACTTCTGAAGCTTCTTGACGGTTATTTCAAGTTGCTCCTTCGTCCAACGGCACTTCCCTGTTTTAGGGTCCAAGGTTCCCCCAACCCCAAAGAACCAAGTCCTTGAACGGTCTGGCCAGTTCAATGTCTCTGGTTCGACCCCTTTATCAAGCAGGTCCTTCTCAGCCTTGTCCCACAACGGCCGGGCTTTGAGGTAGCCACCTGACCCCGTGCGATGGTGATACTCCTTCTTTGCAGCATTTTTCTTGTTTGTCGCTGACATCTTCTTACTCTTCTCCGATGTCTTGTGGGCCACAAATGCGGGCCAGTGATCTCTTATCTTCTCAAATCGGCCGGTGAATTCTAGAGTCTTCCCTTTGTCGACAAACGTTGATTTCAACTCATTCTTCCACCTCCTGAATAGATCTGCCATCTTCTTAAGAGCATGAGCCTTGACCAATGGCTCTATAACTGGCTTATCCGGATCCTCCCCTGGCGGTAGGGTGAAATTTGCCTTCAGCGCGGTCCAAAGATCATCTTTCTGTCTATCGTTGACAAAAGACACTTGAGGGTCTTCGCTCTTAGGCTTATTCCATTGGTGTATGCTGATCGGGATCATGTCCCTAACAAGAACCCCGCACTGAGCAGAAAATGCTTCATTGGTCCGGCTGGGTTCAATCGGTTGGCCATCGCCCTTGATTGCTGTGATTGTGAACCTTTCATCCTGGCGCAACCTTTTCTTCGGGCCTCGTCTCGTTACCGAAGTTTGGCTCGATCCGGAGGGCTAGAAAAGAAGAAAGAAGAGAGTTAATATGTGTACATACCAAAACAATTAATGCATCAATTAGCTAGTCAGCACAGGCTTAATTAATATATATACCTCGCCGGACTTTGCAACATCTCCTTCCTCCGTTCGCTCACCGGAGCAGTCATCACGGTCTCCTTCTTCCACCGGCATTCCGTCACCGGAGCCATCATAATCATGTCCTTCCACCTCCATTGTTCGATCACCGGAGCCTGCTTCACCCTCTCCTTCCAGACCATCGGTGTCGTTGAGAAACGACAAGACATCACCTCCACCGAGGATTATGTCCCCCAACGACTGTTCTGCTTCGATGTCTCGGTGCTCCATAGTTTCTGCAAATATTACAACATGGCAATTAATATACAAACATGACAGATGGATATATTAGTGCAAACGTAGACCTAGCTAGCTCGACGCTTCTACGGTTTGGGGTGGCCTCGACAATGCTTCTAGGGTTTGGGGTGGCCTAGGCAACACTTCTAGGGTTTGGGGTAGCCTCGACAATGCTTCTAGGGTTTGGGTCGGACCGCCTCTCTCATGAATGTCCGACGTCCGGACCGACAAGGGATTTAACAAAATGACGCCATTCTGGATGTGCAGAAAATGGTCCATATTTTTCCTGATCTCATCTACCCTTCCGAATATCGCTATTTGGAAGGCCTTTGCTGAAATTCGTACCAAAAAGCGAATTATTCTATCAGGAACTCCATTCCAAAACAACTTTGAAGAGCTTCGTAGCATCATACGCCTGTTACTTCTGGCAAATGATGAAGCCATGGATTTCTTCAATACTTTGACAGACAACGTGACATACAGAAGAATATATATATATAGATGAGATCAGAAGAAAAAATTGGATCAACTTGTGCACATCCATAATGGGGGCATTCTTGATAAATCTATGTCAAAAGTCAAACTTGACATATGATCAAATATTGTTGCATATGTCAAAATTCAAACTTTGACATATGATCAAATATTGCATATGTCAAAATTCAAACTTTGACATATGATCAAACTTTGATATATGATCAAATGTTGCATATGTCAAAATTCAAACTTTGACATATGATCAAACTTTGATATATGATCAAACTTTGATATATGATCAAATGTTGCATATGTCAAAATTCAAACTTTGACATATGATCAAACTTTGATATATGATCAAATGTTGCATATGTCAAAATTCAAACTTTGACATATGATCAAACTTTGATATATGATCAAATCTTGCATATGTCAAAATTCAAACTTTGACATATGCAAACTTAGTAACTTTCGAGAGAGGGGGTTGGGTGGACTCGAGAGTTTGGTCGGGCGAGAGGGGGTTGATCGACGTCCCCCCCTAATGTCGAAGTTATCGGGGATACGTTTTGAGAGAAAACTTTCTATTAACATCATTTTAACTTAGTAAACGATGAAGCCGATGCTAACGTGATGATAGAGCCGATGCCAACATTTTCATTTAACAAAAAAACTACCTTCAAAAAAAGACTTGCTTCGCCGCGGGTGCTCGGTGCGACGTGGACTCGGTGGAAAAACTTTATGAAAATGCGGTGGTGGCTAGGCCGGGCGGTTTTCTTTTCCTTCTTCATTTTTTTCCTTTGTTTTTTCTTATATGTTTGTTTTCGTTTTCACTCTAGATTTTCGTATATATGAAAACAACGAAGTTTGTATACAAAAGTGCACATATACATCTCATACATGAACATATACATGTGAATATATACATGAACATATACATCTCATACATGAAAAAAACATATACATGAACATATACACGTATACATGTCCGCAAAAAAAACAGAGCACGCGGCGACGGGGAGCAGGGGAGGGAATGGGGGGCTCACTGTGGGGGGCGCAGCGATGGCTTAATCGGCGACGAGGACGGCGGGCTCGGGGGGCGAGGGTGCGACAAGGGCGGCGGGCTCGAGGCCGGCGACGAGGACGGCGCGCGGCGAGGGCACGGGCGAGGGCGAGGGCGCGAGGGTGCGTCGGCGACGAGGACGGCAGGCTCGAGGCCGGCGACGAGGATGGCGCGCGGCGAGGGCGAGGGCGAGGGCGCGTCGGCGAGGGCGTCGGCGAGGGCTCGGCGGCGTCGTGCTGTTCGGCGCGACGGTGTTGGGGGAAGATGAACTGGGACTGGAAAATGCTAAGTGTGGGCTTATATACATGAAGCTTTGGTCCTGGTTCGTGGCACCAACCGGGACCAATGCCAACCTTTGGTCCCGGTTCGTTCCACCAACTGGGACCAAAGGTCTCTTTTCAGCAGCCCAAAGGGCGGGAAACAGAGACCTTTGGTCCCGGTTGGTAGCACAAACCGGGACTAAAGGGGGGCATTGGTCCCGGTTGGTGCCACGAACCGGGACCAAAGGTGAGCATTGGTCCCGGTTCGTGGCACCAACCGGGACCAATGGGCTTGCACAGCGGCGTAGTGGTGGGAGTTTAGTCCCACCTCGCTAGTTGAGAGCGCCCCGCATCGGTTCATAAGCTCGACTGCCTCATCCCCATTGAACTCCTCTGAACTGCAGGCCTATGGACCTAATCTTACACTGCTATGCCTATGGGCCTGCTGGGCCTTCTGCGGGCCTGAATCCTGGCCCAAGTAGCTGGGTTTCTAGTCGTATTCAGGCCGTGGTGGCCCAGTAGGTGGCATTTTTTCTGTTTTCTTTTTTGCTTTATTTTTTTGCTTTTTTTTGTAGTTTTCCTGTGATTCTTTTTGCTGTTAGGTCACAAAAATTATAGACTTTCTGTTAGTGCCATTAATTTTCAAATTTGAATAGTTTAAATTTGAATTCTTTTAAATTTGTGTGAATCACTAGTTTGTGAATAACTTTACTATAAAAATAGATTTTTGAGTGATTCTTTTTCCTGCTATTTAATATTATTGTGTTTTATCATTATATTAAATTTGGTAATTTTTAGGTTATTTTAAATGTCTGTTTAATCAAGAACAGATTTTGTTATTTTAGTTTGCTATTAAAGTTTCTAACAAAAAATTTCTTTATGAAAATTCATTTTGCCATTAATGTTTTGAACAGAAAATACTTTGATAATTTTAGTTGCATAAATTTTATATAATTTTAGTTTAAAAAATACTAGAGGTTTATAAAAGCTTTTTAGTTGATTCCTTTTGCTATTAGAGTTTTATAAAAGCTTTTTAGTTGATTCTTTTTGCTATTGAAGAATATTATAGTTTTGTTTTAGTTGATCGTAACAGAATATTTTAATTGATTATTTTAAGTTCATTCTTTTTGCTATTAGTTCATTCTTTTTGCGCTAAATGACCCTGAAATTGAAAAGCACTATAAATGAACTCTGAAAAGGTTGAAAGTTGGCATGGTATCATCATTTCACCCCCATAGCATGTGCTAAACAGTTGAGAGGGTTACGGCAAAAACTGGATGCACTTCGTGTACAAAACGGGCAATCTCTTTCGAAGTATCAGGGTTTCGAATGAAAACTCGTCTGTTACAAAGGGATTTCATTTTTTTGAACTTATTTGAACTCCAAACTTTTTGTGTGTTCAAAATGCACCATTCAAAGCCACATCATCAATTTTCAACCCTTTCTGACTTCATTTGTTATTTTTCATGCATTTACTGATTTTTTTGAGCTATATGACCCTGAAATTGAAAAGCACTACAAATGAACTCTCAAAAGGTTGAAAGTTGGCATGGTATCATCATTTCACCCACATAGCATGTGCTAAAAAGTTGAGAGGGTTATGGCAAAAACTGGATGCACTTCGTGTACAAAACGGACAATCTCTTTCGAAGTATCAGGGTTTCATACGGAAACTCGTCTGTTACTTTAGGTTCTGGAACTTTTTCTCTGCCATATTTATTATTCCCTTTATATTCGACGAGAAGCCAGACGGGACCTTCATACTGAGCAGGCGTTCAAAGAAGATTTCCTTCTCTTCTTTGGTAAGAGCGTAGCTGGCAGGACCTTCATACTGCTTTGGAGGCATGCCGTCTTTTTCGTGCCAATGTTGCAGGTCCTCCCGTGCCTCCGGTGTATCTTTTGTCTTTCCATACACGCCCAAGAAGCCTAGCAGGTTCACGCAAAGGCTCTTTGTCACGTGCATCACGTCGATTGAAGAGCGGACCTCTAGGTCTTTCCAGTAGGGTAGGTCACAAAATATAGATTTATTCTTCCACATGGGAGCGCGTCCCTCAGCGTCATTCGGAACAGATAGTCCGCCGGGACCCTTTCCAAAGATTACGTGTAAATCATTGACCATAGCAAGTACGTGATCACCGGTACGCATGGCGGGCTTCTTCCGGTGATCTGCCTTGCCTTTGAAATGCTTGCCTTTCTTTCGACATTGATGGTTGGTCGGAAGAAATCGACGATGCCCCAGGTACACATTCTTCCTGCATTTGTCTAGGTATATACTTTCGGTGTCAGCTAAACAGTGCGTGCATGCATGGTATCCCTTGTTTGTCTGTCCTGAAAGGTTACTGAGAGCAGGCCAATCATTGATGGTTACAAACAGCAACGCATGCAGGTCAAATTCCTCCTGTCTGTGCTCATCCCACACACGTACACCGCTTCCATTCCACAGCTGTAAAAGTTCTTCAACTAATGGCCTTAGGTACACATCAATGTCGTTGCCGGGTTGCTTAGGGCCTTGGATGAGTACTGGCATCATAATGAACTTCCGCTTCATGCACAGCCAAGGAGGAATGTTATAGATACATAGAGTCACGGGCCAGGTGTTGTGATTGCTGCTCTGCTCCCCGAAAGGATTAATGCCATCCGCGCTTAAACCAAACCATACGTTCCTTGGGTCACCTGCAAATTCAGCCCGGTACTTTCTCTCGATTTTTCTCCACTGCGACCCGTCAGCGGGTGCTCTCAACTTCCCGTCTTTCTTACGGTCCTCTCTGTGCCATCGCATCAACTTGGCATGCTCTTTGTTTCTGAACAGACGTTTCAACCGTGGTATTATAGGAGCATACCACATCACCTTGGCAGGGACCCTCTTCCTGGGGGGCTCGCCGTCAACATCACCAGGATCATCTCGTCTGATCTTATACCGCAATGCACCGCTTACCGGGCATGCGTTCAAATCCTCGTACACACCACGGTATAGGATGCAGTCATTAGGGCATGCATGTATCTTCTGCACCTCCAATCCTAGAGGGCATACGACCTTCTTTGCTGCGTACGTACTGTCGGGCAATTCGTTATCTTTTGGAAGCTTCTTCTTCAATATTTTCAGTAGCTTCTCAAATCCTTTGTCAGGCACAGCATTCTCTGCCTTCCACTGTAGCAATTCCAGTACGGTACCGAGCTTTGTGTTGCCATCTTCGCAATTGGGGTACAACCCTTTTTGGTGATCCTCTAACATGCGATCGAATTTCAGCTTCTCCTTTTCACTTTCGCATTGTCTCCTTGCATCAACAATGACCCGGCGGAGATCATCATCGGGCACATCGTCTGATTCCTCTTGATCTTCAGCTTCCCCCATTGCAGCATCACCGTATTTAGGGGGCACATAGTTGTCATCGTCCTCTTCTTCTTCATTGTCTTCCATCATAACCCCTATTTCTCCGTGTCTGGTCCAAACATTATAGTGTGGCATGAAACCCTTCTCAAGCAGGTGGGTGTGAAGGATTTTCCGGTCAGAGTAAGACTTCGTATTCCCACATATAGGGCATGGACAACACATAAAACCATTCTACTTGTTTGCCTCAGCCACTTCGAGAAAATTATGCACGCCCTTAATGTACTCGGAGGTGCGTCTGTCACCATACATCCATTGCCGGTTCATCTGCGTGCATTATATATAATTAAGTGTGTAAAAAACCATTACAAAACATCATGAATAGATAAGTGACCAAATTAATAGAAGTTCATCATCACATTAAAACCAAAGTACATACATAGTTCTCATTGAACAACATATAGCTCTCTAGAGCATCTAATTAAACCATACATTGAAACTATGTAAAACATTTCAATGCAACAACAAATGCGATCATAATCGCAACCAAGGTAACAATTGATCCAACGGCATAATGATACCAAGCCTCGGTATGAATGACATATTTTCTATACTTTCTAATCTTGAAGCGCATTGCATCCATCTTGATCTTGTGATCATTGACGACATCCGCAACATGCAACTCCAATATCATCTTCTCCTCCTCAATTTTTTTCAATTTTTCCTTCAAGTAATTGTTTTCTTCTTCAACTAAATTTAACCTCTCGACAATAGGGTCGGTTGGAATTTCCTGTTCACATACCTCCTAGATAAAAAAATCTATGTCACGTTGGTCGGCATAATTGTCATAAACAATAAATGAACCAAATAGTTATAAAATATAATATATACCACATCCGAATCATAGACAGGACGAGGGCCGACGGGGGCGGATACCAAAACCATCGCACTATATAATAACAAACAATAATAAAAGTAAGAAAATTAGACAAGTATCTATCTAAATCATACAAGTAAGAATTTTTTTTTCTTTTAGAAAGAAGATAAGAACAAGAGGCTCACCACGGTTATGCCGGCGACGAGATCGGCGCGGGCGATCGACGGCGGTGAAGACGGGGACGGGACGTGACAGACCGCTAAACCTAGACAAATCTTGAGGAAAATGGAGCTTGAAGGTCGAGCTTCGAGAGGAGAAAGCTTAACTAGTGTGGCTCGGGCATTTCATCAAACACCTCATGTGCATAGGAGGTGAGCTAGAGCACCACAAAGCTCTCCCCTCGCCGGCCAAAAAAACAGAGCAGTGTGGAGTGCTCTGCTCGCCGGCGATGGGGTATATATAGCCACCTCATTGGTCCCGGTTCGTGCGTGGAACCGGGACTAAAGGCCCCCCTTCTGTCCCGGTTCAAGCCACGAACCGGGACCAATGGATGTGGGCCAGGAGTGAGGCCCATTGGTCCTGGTTCGTGCCAGGAACCAGGACAAATGGGTCCAGACAAACCGGGACCAATGCCCACGAGGCCCCGGCCGGCCCCCTGGGCGCATGAACCGGGACGTATGCCCCCCATGGGTCCCGGTTCGTGACTGAACCGGGACTAATGGGCTGGGCTGGCCCGAACCAAAGCCCTGTTTTCTACTAGTGCTAATGCATAGTGATAAAGTAAAGCAATTACATGGCGTTTGCATTTCATACAATAAAGATACAACCATAAGGCTCCTGCCGGTGGCCGATAACTTACAAAACATAATCATCTCATACAATAACAAATATCACATCATGTCTTGACCATATCACATCACAACATGCCCTGCAAAAACAAGTTAAACATCCTCTACTTTGTTGTTGCAAGTTTTACGTGGCTGCTACGGGCTTCTAGCAAGAACCGTTCTTACCTACGGAAAAAACCACAACGGTGATTCATCAAGTTTGCTGTTTTAACCTTCTTCAAGGACCGGCCGTAGTCAAATTCGATCCAACTAAAGTAGGAGAAACAGACACCCGCCAGCCACCTTTATGCAAAACTAGTTGCATGTCTGTCGGTGGAACCGGTCTCATGTGTGTGGACATGTAAGGTTGGTCCGGGCCGCTTCATCCCACAATACCACCGAATCAAAATAAGATGTTGGTGGTAAGCAGTATGACTATCACCGCCCACAACTCTTTGTGTTCTACTCGTGCATATCATCTACGCATAGACCTGGCTCGGATGCCACTGTTGGGAAACGTTGCATGGAAAACAAAAAAAAAATCTACGCACATGCAAGATCTATCAAGGAGATGCATAGCAACGAGAGGGAGAGTGTGTCTACATACCCTCGTAGACCGTAAGCGGAAGCATTTCACAACGCGGTTGATGTAGTCGAACTTTCTTCGCGATCCAACCGATCTAGTACCGAACGTACGGCACCTCCGCGTTCAGCACACGTTCAGCTCGGTGACGTCCTCCGCCTTCTTGATCTAGCAAGACGGCGAGGTAGTAGATGAGTTCCGTCAGCACGACGGCATGGTGACGGTGATGGTGAAGTGATCTCCGCAGGGCTTCGCCTAAGCACTATGAAAATATGACCGAGGTGTAAACGGTGGAGGGGGGCGCCGCACACGGCTAACAATTGATCTAGGGTGTGCTAGGCGCCCCCCTCCCACATATATATAGGTGGGAGGGGAGGGAAGGCAGCCTGGCGCACCACATAGGTGGCCGGCCGGCCCTAGGGCTCTTGCCCTGGCTGCGCCCCCTGCCATGTATTCCCAAGGGGGAAGGAAAGAGGGGGGAGAGGGAAGGAAGTGGGAATCCTAATCCACACTTTCCTTTCCCTTCCCCATTTCCTTCTCCTCCTTAGGCTGGCCTGCTATGGGGGGCGCACCAGCCCCTTGTGGCTGGTCCGTTTCCTCTCTTGGCCCATAAGGCCCATAACTTTTGCCGGGGGTGCCTGGAACCCCTTCCGGTGACCTGATAAGTACCCGGTACCCCCCGAAACACTTCCGGTGTCCGAATACCATCGTCCTATATATCAATCTTTACCTCTCGACCATTTCGAGACTCCTCGTCATGTCCGTGATTTCATCCGGGACTCTGAACAACATTCGGTCACCAAATCACATAACTCATATAATACTATATCGTCATCGAACGTTAAGCGTGTGGACCCTATGGGTTCGAGAACTATGTAGACATGACCGAGACACCTCGCCGGTCAATAACCAATGGCAGAACCTAGATGCCCATATTGGCTCCCACATATTCTACGAAGATCTTTATCGGTCGAACCGTTATGACAACATACGTAATTCCCTTTGTCTATCGGTATGTTACTTGCCCGAGATTCGATCGTCGGTATCTTCATACCTAGTTCAATCTCGTTACCGGCAAGTCTCTTTACTCGTTCCATAATACATCACCTCGTGACTAGCTCCTTAGTCGTTTGCTTGCAAGCTTATGATGTCTATTACCGAGAGGGCCCAGAGATACCTCTCCGATACTTGGAGTGACAAATCCTAATCTCGATCTATGCCAACTCAACAAACACCTTCGGAGATACGTGTAGAGCATCTTTATAATCACCCAGTTACGTTGTGATGTTTGATAGCACACAAGGCATTCCTCCGGTATCCGGGAGTTGCATAATCTCATAGTCGAAGGAATATATATTTGACATGAAGAAAGCAATAGCAATAAAACTGAATGATATCATGCTAAGCTAACGGATGGGTCTTGTCCATCACATCATTCTCCTAATGATATGATCCCGTTATCAAATGACAACACATGTCTATGGTTAGGAAACCTTAACCATCTTTGATCAACGAGCTAGTCTAGTAGAGGCTTACTAGGGACATGGTATTTGTTTATGTATTCACACATGTATTTAAATTTCCGATCAATACAATTCTAGCATGAATAATAAACCTTTATCATGAATAAGGAAATATAAAATAACAACTTTATTATTGCCTCTAGGGCATATTTCCTTCACTACATGCCACTTTCATGTATTACTGGGTGTTACATATATTCTTGTTAGTTTCAGTACACATTCAAGGTAGAGGGTTCTAGAGTGTATGAGTTGTAAAATTATCTTGATAAAAGGTTATCTAACAAAACCCTTCCGCACATTTGTGTTGCTTGTTTCTTGATCAAATCTCCCCCTCTTGTACTTGAGGTTCATTGGTTGGTAGGGTAACATGTTAGCACCTCAACAAGGGGTTGCGTGACTAGCCATATCTTGTTAGGGCATTTCCAATGCGGATCACCAAAATCCTAGCAAATGTTCGGACCGAACGGTCCGTACACTTTTAGGCATCCAACTTTGACCACCAAATTGGATCGGCCTGGTCTAGATGTTCAAAATCCCAAAGACTAGTCCAAAATTAGGATCGAGGAGCTCTGGGGGAGTCCTGACATCTGCCACATCGGACTCCGATACCCCAGACCCACCCAAATCCCTACCCGGAGCCCGCACAATTGCACAATCTGATACTCTTTCCCATGCCCGTCCCCCATGCTCTTGCCTGACTGTCGCCTGTCTCCACCTCTTCCGGCATATGCTGCCGTCGAGTTGCCACCATGATAGATCAACCCGAGGCCATGGAGAGGTTCGAGGTCTCTCCAGGCCCAACGAAGACCGTGAGGGATGCTGCATCCGCAGAAGGACAATTGCGGCATGTGAAGGTGAGGGCAAAGAAGGTGCTAAAAGCAGTTGGAGCTCCTCCTACAAAGTGAACTGCCATGGCGCCAGTACGAGCCGATGTACTACTATGATTGCCATCTAAGCGGCCAGTTCGACACGTAGCAGCTGCAGCAGCACTCGGCTACCTCCGGCCACCATCCACCATGCGTCGTCGTCCTCAACACTGACTACGTGTTCAAGGAGTCACCGACACTTGTTCGGTTGTGATTTTCGTCCGAGGAGCCCTCGTCTGACGGTGTTTGGCCATTGTTCGGCGGAATTCCTCTCCCAAGCTCGATGCATCGACGAGGCTATGATGAACATCCACAACAACGCCGACCACGAGGACGACTACTCGCCGTAGTCGGAGCAAGAGATGCCAAATGGATACCCAGCAGTCGGAGCCAGACGTGTCGATGTGGACACAAAGAAGAAGAGAGGTTCGTCGTACTCGAACAAAAGAGGATGAATTGTTGAGCGAGGCATGGTTGGGCATGAGTGTTATTTTGTTTCAAGGCACAGAGCAAAAGGGTCCGGCTTTTTGGCAAAGTGTGCATGATTTCTATCATGAGAAAAATCCCTACACCCCCTGCAACAAAGAGTGATCCATGGCCACAATCCAAAGTCGCTAGGCCTTCTATGATACATCATTCAACATGAGGCCAATAAGTATTGCGACGGAGATGCAAAACCGGTGGCCAAGTGGCACGTCACTTCTCGATCTCTTAAGTTTCGCTTTGTGTTGCTCTACGTCTTGGTCATTGGATTGATTTGCTTTATGTTTCAACCTTGTACCATAAGACCGAGGGCAAGCCATTCACGTTGAAGAATTTTCGGATCAAATTGAATGGGCAAAGCAAGCGGTCAAGTATTGCCCATCGCCAAGACCACCAACGCCAAAACCAATGACGATGATGTTGATCCAAGTATCGAAGCAAGGGGGAGGAAATGGGAGACCGACAAGAAGAAGCGAGAAAGGGTGGCGGCCAAGATGTCGGGCAACATCATGGCGAAGAAGGAGGAGGCATGCGCCAAGCACGACGAGCTCAGGGAGGAAAAGAAGGCGAAGAGTTTTGGCTTGTTCATGGAAGTCCAAATGATGAAGTTTGAGCTCGAGGAAAGAAAGTTTTAGATCAAGGAAGCATGCGAGGAGCAAAAGATGTTGTACTCAAAGTCGATGAGTTGGATCCAAGTGCGGCCAAGTTTGTTCTCACCTCGCATGATACCATCATCGCACATTGTGCACAGAAGGAAGCCACAATTTGAGGTCTTTGACACAGACAACCAATGCTTTTGCTTTTGGCACCTATGGATGTAAAAAAATCTGATGCTTTTGATAGTAGTTGCATTTTTTGCAATTATTTAAGTACACGGTCGAATTGTTACTGATATATAATAAATTTGACGAGGCCGAACATTTGGTGACTCCGGTTGGATGGCCTCCATCCGGCAGGATGTCCACGAACAAGTCCGAACGTGTCCGCGTGCATTTGACGATAATCATTTGCTAACCAAAATTCGAGATACCCTTGAGTTTCAATTTTTGATTCGCTCCTATGTAATCGTAAGAAACTGCCCAAAAGCTGCAAAAGACTATAATTCACGCAAAACAATAAATTTCCTTATAAACTGCAAACCAGGAAATGAATGAAGCTTTGTAGAAAGTTGTGAACAGCATGTTTGCAAAGATTGTTTGATTTGCAGGATAGTTCTAAGAATTTCTAGCATTGAAAAATTCCTAAGTAATAGAGTGGAAAGAGTAACCCAATATTTTCTTTTTCATATTCCTTTGAATGAAACTCAAAATGAAAAAAATGGTGAGGCCCAATCAACGTCACATGTGACGCTCGTGCACCACGTGCCCCCGCCGCTCTGTTCTCCCCCACACTCTCCCCCCGCCGCTCTGTTCTCCACTCTCTCTCTGCCCCCATAAAAAAATCGAGCTCCAACACACAACCACCACCTCAAGCTTCTCCCCCACCTTTCCCTTCCTGCCCCGACCCCGAGCCATTTCTTTCGCCACAGATATTCCCAAAGCATCTTTCTTTCCCTGTTGCTCTCCTCCTCGGATTCCTCTTCCCCTGCCCCCCTCCTACTCTGCTCCTACCCGCCCGTATTATTCTTCTCCCTCCTCCCAACTCGCTTCCCTTCTCTCTCTGCTTTTCTCCTCGTGCCCGATCTTCCCACCAGCACTCCAGCAGAGCGCCAGTTCTGCCAAGAAAACGCCGGAGGCAGGCCGGCATGTGCGTGGACGACGCCGAGAGGCCTGATTCTGGAGACGCCGGAGCGCAGAAGCCCGCCGAGCTCCCCTCGCCTCATGTGGGTACCGCCCTCTGTCTCTCTGACTCTCTCTGCAGTGTAAGATTCGATTTCGGGAGGGTGCTTCTTTGCTAGCCTAGATGAATCTCGTCGTGTTCGGGGAATTGGATGGTTCCTGTCCTGAGCTGTGCTCCATCATGGCGCCAAGGGGGCGGATTGAGCTGGAAGCAGCCAGAACCAGGCTGCGCGTTCGCTTTGCGCGCACGCGTTTGGTGCTTCCGTTTCTTAAAGTCTCTTTGAATCGTTCAACATGACAGAGTGTTAAGCTCCCTGCGTTCGGTAGGAGATTTCTGGTGAGAAGTGACAGGTTGTTGTTTGTCCGTCCATCGCATTTCTCCGTCGGTAGTACTAGTACTACTACTACTACTACTACTCTGTAAGACTGTAACTGTACTGGGTGTACACGCTGTGCCCAATCATTTGCTACATAATCGTGATGATGAGATTTACTGCCACAGGGTGTCAGGCAAGGAGGTACTAATTTCAGACCATTGTAGTAGTACTCCACCTAGCAAACATGAATAATTGGTACTCTATGTGCATTGGAGTACTTAGTACCTGCAAGATTTTTTTCTCTCTAAGGCTGAAGTGAAACAAAGCATGGTCCTAATGCTGTGCTAAGTGAAGGACATGTTGTTCTTGCAATGATACATGTTGATTGATTGCTTACTTTGAAGTGCCTGCACTATGTCAGTGATCGACCTGGCTGTATTGTGAGTGTTTGCTTACTGCTGCCATGGGTTGCCATCATTAGTTTGTGTAATGGCAGAGGGCTGTCTGATGGTCTCGTGTTAACATTTTCTGGGTCACTAATGATTAGTAGAAATAGTCGGTTCATTGAAGGTAACATTTTTTGATGTTACTAAGTTGAACATTAGTATATGAACTAGATGCTTTACTAACCAATGCAGCTTATTCATATTTCCCAGTTACTATTCAATTTTCAGCTAATAGTGGTACTGGACTGTCTCCCCAAATATGGTTAATGGCAGTTATGGTCAAAATACCTAATCATCACATGTAGTAATTTTGTTAAATATTATTTTTCATAAAATTAGTATGCAAAGTGGTGCTTCATCTTTTCGCTCGAATTGTTTCCCATTATTCCAGCTCTTAATTATAGATTGAGCATAACATTTTTGCATTTCTTAGCTCTGTAGTAATCCATTTTCTAACATGCAGATGGAGAGTGTTTGTGAGAACACCACAACTGCTGATTTCAAGCAGAGTAACTTTGGCAATTTCCTTCCAAATGTTAGATCAGGCGGTTGGTCAGATATTGGAAGCCGCCAGTACATGGAAGATACCCATGTGTGTATTGCCGACCTAGCTAAAAACTTTGGCTATCCAACAGTGGATAAAGAAGTTGTTTCCTTTTATGGGGTATGTGCCTGCTCTCTCTTTTCTTACTTTTTGCTCATTCTGATAGGAAAATTAACTCTATTCAAATTTACAACTAGTGTATAAATGACAATTATATATAGACTGCAATTTTCCATATGGGAAGGAGAAAGTTATTGCGGATTTGATCCGTGTTGCATTTTACACCCAACAGTAGAAAATCTGGAGTTGTATTTGTGCACCAGGAAACTTGTATCGAGTCTATACAGCTAGATCCTCTGTATCTTCAAGAACTATCCACAGTCAACCCTATCCCTCATCCTTAACTACTATAATGTTGATCTACATTCTGCATCATGCCACCATCCAGTAAAGTTCTATTCATTGTTCATGTACAGATTGTGGTGCACATTAAGTGTCATTGTTGTACCGTAGTACTTTAAGACTACAGTTCTTATTAACAGTAAAGAAGTGTAATGACATGTGGTTACCATTTTAGCTGTTCTCTGTTTATATGAATCACGAGATACTGTGTTCCTGTAAGTAAGTTTTTGCACTTCTCATTTTCTAGGTCTTTGATGGGCATGGTGGAAAAGATGCTGCCCATTTTGTTTGTGATAATCTGCCAAGGGTCATTGTGGAAGATGCTGATTTTCCTTTGGAGCTTGAGAAAGTTGTGAGCAGATCCTTTGTGCACATAGATAGTCAGTTTGCGGATAAATGCTCTCACCAGAGAACTCTGTCGTCTGGCACAACGGCACTTACAGCAATGATTTTTGGAAGGTATTTTTCTGGCACATATAACTGTGGTTCTCCTTTCTATAAAACATCTTTGATTGAGCTGGTCATTAAAACCATAAGCTGTAATACACTTCCTTTGCTTAGGAAGTCTCATTATCCAGCATCTATGATACGGGATGGAACACAAGGGACATTTATACATGAACATACAATGAAAATGTATCGCAAAATGGCATCATGATACTGTTGAAGTTTTAACTTTATACTGTTTTTGAACTGCATGGTTTACCTTGAGTGTTCTGCAGACTGCAACTATGATAACCTAGAGAGATTCTGCATTCTTTGAATCTTCATCCCAAGCATATGATGATTTTTTTTTGTTGAATAAAAAGCATATGATGATAAACTAGAGAGATTCTGCATACTTTGAATCTTCATCCCAAGCATATGATTTACATATATGCATCTTTCTTTATCCCTGGAGGTAGTTCTAAAGGCATAATATTGCAAACATTTGTCCAACAATAAGGTCATCCTTATTTTATGTTAAGCTTTTCCTGGTTTTCTAACCTGTAAATTTCACTGCACTGATTATCATTATTATTGCTGCTGCAGGTCCCTTCTGGTCGCAAATGCTGGTGACTGCAGAGCAGTACTTTCCCGGTGTGGCATCGCAATGGAGATGTCGATGGACCACAGGCCCTGCAGCCTCAGCGAAAAGCTGCGGGTCGAGTCCCTCGGTGGCTACGTGGACGACGGCTACCTGAACGGTTTACTAGGAGTCACCAGAGCCCTCGGCGACTGGCACCTCGAGGGAATGAAAGAGGCCAGCAGGCCCGGGGGAGGCCCCCTCAGCGCCGAGCCGGAGATCAAGCTGACCACACTGACCAAGGATGACGAGTTCCTGGTGATCGGCAGCGACGGGCTGTGGGACGTCTTCTCGAACCAGAACGCCGTCGACTTCGCCCGGCGGCGCCTCCAGGAGCACAACGACGTGAAGCTCTGCTGCAGGGAGATCGTCGAGGAGGCGATACGGCGGGGCGCCACGGACAACCTGACGGCGGTGCTGGTGTCATTCCACCTGGTGGCGCCGCCTCAGATCAGGGCGAGCCAGCCCCGCAGGGTGGCGCGCAGCATTTCGGCCGACGGGCTCAACAGCCTCAGGATACTCCTGGGAAGCCAATGACCGACGGGCTCTCGCGCCGCGGTCGGGTGCCGTGCCATGCCAGTGTTTGCTGAGTTCTAATTGTATGTAGTCGTGTCGGTGCTTCACTGTTGTTGCTAGCTGTTGTTATGTTACCCCATTGTTGTTGAGACAGTGGCTGTTATTCTTGTTGGTAATTAAGCCAACGAACATGCGAGCTCACACTTGTGAGCATTTCTTAGCTGCTGGAAACTAGGCATGTCCTGGTGAAGAGGTTGTGTGCCTTGTTGTATCATACATTTCCCTGTTTTCATCTGTAAATAAGATTGTGGGGGCAACTGAAATTCGATCATGTAACTCAATCGCCGTGAATCTGTCAGTCGAATTACCAGGTGTTTCTTGTCTCATGAATTGTCAATTACCAGGTGTCAAAAACATACACAAAAAGAGTATAGTGCTGAACACAAAGGAGCAAAATATTGCCTGATAAGTGATAAGGGCATGGAGAACAGAGCAACAACGCCAAACTGCACGTACATAAAACCAGTCCAACTTCTCTGCATGCAATTAAACAACCCCAATTCAAATGGTTCCGGACACTTTTCTGGAGGGACGCGCGAGCAAATATATTACGCGTTTCCTGGGAGACATGCAGGCAACTTTCCAGGAGCAGATGTCCATTATCACTTGCTTGAGGTGCACTTGACAGCATTCTTAATCCCATCCTCCTATGGCATTACGCGCCTAATCCAGGGGTCCGGCGTCCTAATAAACATGGCTCCATGGTTGGGGCAGACATACTTGTCCAAAGTCTAGCAGAGGACTGCATAAACAATGGCTACATTCCTGCATTGGTACTTCAGGTTAGACCCTTGGCTGCAGACATGAGTACACCAATCACTGGGCGGGCCCGGAACGGTGTCGTTAAGAAAAGTTTTGTGTCTGTAGTATATATGGTCTCCAGGGTCAAATGGTTCTTCAGAGTTCAGACAACAGAGTCCACAGCTCCTCGCTGAGACTGAGCCACTGCTGTTCCATTCCACCTGAGCTGGGTTAGAAGACTTGAAGCAGCGTTGTCTCCTACTTACGTCCTAGCTCAACTCTTTCAAGGTCCTTAGACAGATACTGGACGTACAAGATGGCGAAGGCATGCCCGCCGATGGCTGCGGCCGCCGTGGTTCTGCTCCTGATGGTGGCGACGGCCCATGGCATCCGGCTGGACGCGGAGAGCAAGGTGGCATTTAACAAGCAGATAGCTAATGTAAGTTGTGACTTATCATTTTGGATGTTTTGGTGCACATTGCGCCGCAATTGCTGTTTCCTTTATGCAACAACGCCTAGTGTAGTTGTCCATGTAGTTCTAAGTTCTAACCTGCGTGCATTCTCCAATTACAGAAATCTGGGGACAAAGGAGTGGTGGTCAAGACTAATGGTGAACAATCAGGTGAAGAAGAGCCTGTGGAGACAGGGGTGGTGAACAAGGCTGATGGTGCTGAGCCTTCATCAGGGGAAGAGGTGGAGGAGGCCATCTCTGAAGAGAAAGAGAGGGCAGGTCATAGGATGCCTGAGATTCATGTGGATTACTATGGCCCCAGGGGCCATAACGCCAGGCACCATTGAGCGGATTTCTTCCTGTGTTCTCCCATTCATTTTCTTCCACTTCTTCTTTAGATGAGGCAGGATGCTGCTGCTGCAGTGGCAAGACCCAAGATGTGATTCGTTTATTTTTCATTTCTCATTTTTGCCCTGATGAAGAGGGGAAGAGACATAGCTGATGTAGTACTAACACATTGACGACATTCCAATCAAAGAACTATAGATTACATTGGATTGGTGCAGACTAATCTATGGCTGAGGAGCATGGCCGGAAATGCTGCAGTTTTTCCTGGCAAGTACTCTGCTTTGTGTCTGGGCTACAAAATTATTGAAAACTACTACACCAAAATGGCACCTTTATTTTCCCTTTTGCAGGGACATCGAAATAGTACCTTTTTTTTGTGTCTGGTATTATAGTACTAGTATATAACTGAAACATAGTTTATGTTCCAGCAAAATCGAACTAGCATCAGCACACACCCTGCTGGTTCCAGTAGCTATTTGATATAATCACATGGGAAGCATTTTGCCTGGCAAAGGAGGTTGCAGAGACCAGTTTGACATGGTAACAAAATGACTGAAGGAATAAGAGCTTGACAATTTTGTGACCATATCTTCCATTGGTTACTGAAAGTACAGTCTGATAAGTCACACAAAGAAGAACAAGTATCCATACTGGTTGCTGGGTAACCAACTTACAACTGACCCTTGACAAGATACCACAGCTAAGACTCCCATATCAAACATAGGATAAGACTCAGAATGAGAACCACCACAAAAAGATCAAACTCAACTTCCATGCTTCAACGGCTTGCCCGAGATTCAAACTGCTGTGTTCTGACATCCTGCTTAACTTGCTGATCTTGCTTCAGCCACCGCCACAGCACCTGCCACCGCTAAATGAAGCAAACAGTTTTAAGTAACACATCAATGGGAGGTGAATTTCTTTGTTTAACTTGACGAATTTCTCAAGGGAAACTTAACATATGTCTCAAAGAAACCATATATATATATATTAAATGAATCTCGCTTGAATGTGAAATTATACGGCTTACTCGACAACTTCCTCAACCTCAAAGACTTGAGATCAATTGTGAACACACCAAGATCTGTGACCGCAATGATGATATCGGTGCCCTCCACCCAGCCAACCAACTTTAGTGAGTCTGAGCTCATGGGATTGCCAATGGGGACAAGCGCCTTGAGGTCAATTTCTTTGAGTTGGATACACGACGCTACTTCATCAACACTCACCTCCACCGACCAAATGGAGCATAGCCCATCCTGGTCTAGGTGGACCAGCCCCAGCCCACTGTCATCCGCCAAGATGAGGAGAGGGGTCCAGCTGCTCGCACACAGCTCTGGCAGATCAATGACTGAGGCGACGCCTACGAAAGTCATACTTGAGAATAAAAATGTTGGCCACAGTTGGATCCCCATGAAGGAGGAAGTGGAACGCTTGTCCAACAAAGACACTAGGCCTTCCGATGATGGAGTCTTCAAATCTTCCAACACCACCGATGTGAATAGTGGCGGTTGAGGTCCATTCCCGGGTCTCTGATGAGTATACTGACGCCCACAGCCTCTTATCATCGTAGTCATACGGCTGGTAGTTGTCAAGGCCGATTAAAGCCACGAAAAATGGCCCCAAGTTGCAGGAAGCGTGGTTGCAGCCATCCGCCGCACATAGCACCGTGCCCCAATAGGTTGTGCCGTTGACGTCAGGGTCGAAGATGTCAGGGCTGCACAACTTCGTTCGGCTTCCCGACACGGGGTCCCAGACGACCAGCTTCAAGACCCTGTCAGCTTCCTCCCCCTCATCCATATCATATTCTTCCTCCTCCTTGTCAGCTTCTTCCCCCTCAGCGTCCTCCTCGATATCATCTTCTTCCTCTTCCAACTGCTCGTCAGCTTCCTCCCCCTCATCTTCATCTTCCTCCTCCTCCTCATCCATATCATATTCTTCCTCCTCCTTGTCAGCTTCTTCCCCCTCAGCGTCCTCCTCGATATCATCTTCTTCCTCTTCCAACTGCTCGTCAGCTTCCTCACCCTCAGCTCGGGATTGCGGGGGCGGAACTTTGTGGTGGGGACGAAGCGCCCCACGTTGTCCTCCCACCTTTGTAAGAAGCCCAGGACTGGAGGTGTTTTGTGCAAGGTGCGGTAGCGGCTGCGGAAGGCGTGGCCGGAGAGGAGGCGGCACCACGCCTTGCAGACGAGGGAGGCGCGGATGAGGACCGCGGGCTCCTCAGGCGGAATGAGGAGCAGGATCTCCTCCACGAGCTCGTACATCTCCCCCAACTCCCGCACACGCGGCGGCGGCATCGCGGGCCGTGCTTGCAGGCAAAGATTTAAGATTGAGAGGCCTACGAGTCGGAATCGGAAAGATCTGGCGCCGCCGCGTGAGGTCGCAGCCTCCGCCCCTTCCCCAGCCCGCTGGACCTGGAGCAAGAGCCGCCGCCACCGGCCTCAAGCTCGCGCTGCTCCGCTCAAGAACAAGACCCTTGCCTACTATTCGTTGGATCCATCTTGGAATCAGCCAGCATTGGTTGGTTTTGTCTTGGTGAGTGAGAGATTCTTGCGGAGTGGGGATTCAGTGAGGGGACGAGAGGAGAGAGAGCGAAGGGATTGAGATGGAGGGAAAGGGGACGAGGGCGAAGAGGTGCAGAGTGGCAGGGACGAGGGTTTTTTTCTTTCTTTTTTTAGGGCTGGGAGGCAGACCTAAATGGCATTTCCGATTCGGCCCATTAGAGCGTCTACAGCCGTACTTCGACAAATCCGCCCCCGTACGTCCGCGGAAGCGCCCGGGCATGCGGACGGACACTGACCGCGTACTCTCGATGTCCGCGTCTTCACACCTGCGTATCTCATATTTTCTCTCCTATATTCATACTAAATCATGCAATGTTGATAAAAATTACGTAGATCATGAGCGGACATACAAATGGACAATCGGTTCATCAAAAGATCACAGCCTACGCATCAAAAGATAGTCAAAGTTCACATAATACACATAATACGGCGGACAAGTTCAAACTACATCTAAAAACTTGAAATTAAGACGGATCTTCACCACTTCCTCGCCGGCCTTTTGCCTTTCCGGTCGTCGGCGCAGCTGTAGGAGTCCGCGGCAGGAGGTGGGTCCATGTCGGAGCCGTCGAACCCGTCGTCGGACGAGGAATCGGAGATGACGATGTAGCCTTGCAAGCGCCGGGCGCCGCGGTCTTGCTTGCGCTTGAGCTTGGCCACCCTTGCCGCCTCCCGTACTGCCTCCACCACCTCCCGCTCGGATTGCTCAATGCCGAGCCGGAGCTGCTTGGCGTGAGCCTCCAGAGCCGTCGAGCCTTCGTCTCCGCCTCAGTCAGTGACCGGTGGCACACCCACTCGAAGAGACGGTCCTCATCGTCGGGCACCCGGCTGCGGCGGTCGGACTGCGCAGACCCGTCGAACCAGCCCGTCATCTCCCTTGCCCTTTGCCTCTCGCGGGGGGCGGCACGTGCCTCTGACTCCGGAGTCCGCATCCGCGGCGTCGGCAGAGTGGGCACTAGAATCCAGCGCTGCCCGCGCGGAGCAGCGGCCAGAGGTGGAGGAGGTCGTCGGGCGGGAGGAGCAAATCGGGCAGGCCTCGCAGATCCGCTCGTGAGACAGGAAGGGCCGGCGCCGGCATCGGCGCTGCCGCGACGGGCGACAGGTGGCGTCTCACAGGACCTGGAGCTGCCGCCCGTATCGACCCGTGACGCTCGAGCGCAATACGGAGCGCCAGCTCCTCCTCGTCTCTGGACCTGCCGTCGAAGTGACTGCCGGTGCTGGACATGCTCGCGGGCGCTAGGGATTTGGCGGATTGGGGAAATGGGAGCGTGGGGGAGGGGAGCAGAGCGGAGTGAGCTAGGGTTTCTGCCGGATGGGGATTTTTGTGGGGTCGGGGTGGGCCAGCGGTGGGCGAGACTGACGTGGCGGACGCGCCCAGACGTGCCCGGGCCACCTCATATTCGCCCTACATTTGGGACGGATATGAGGGGTGCCGGTCAGTCCGGGCGTTTGAGGCCCGTTTGAGAGCTTCGGTTGGATCGATTTTTTGTGATCAATTAGTGACCGGACGGCCTGCCCGAACGTATGAGACGGATATAGGGCGTCCGGCTGTAGATGCTCTTATTTCTTACTACGCGAAGCGTCTTCTCCTATGTTTTTTTTGACAATTATCTCCTCCTTTATTCTTTCTTTTGCGAGTAAAATTTGTATTAATCAAGGATCCAGGGAATTACAATCCAGCTTACACAAGTCCACAACCTTGGGGGGACCAGAGCCCAACCAAACTACTGTTCTACCTTCAGTTATTGCAAACTTACTAAATAATCGCTAACCATATTTATTCATTCATAAGGATCGTAACGTCGGTTACAATAAGAGGAATAACCACATCTGGGGCGGTGTCCATCCAGATATTTGGAGAAGAAAATCTAGCTATCCTAGCCAGTTCATGAACTACTTGATTTCTGGGGCGGTGTTCATGTTTGTTTGTCAGAATAGCACGACAAGGAATAGCGCTATGGAGTGCCCTCCAAATGAAGATTTTAATCTTGGCTGGACATGTTAAGTTCCAAACTGAGTCCCATATGTCTATTGGGATAGAGGCTCCTGACAGTCTTCAGCTTATGGCCGAATTGGAACTCCCATTCTACATGATAGATGATAGGCCGAACGCACCGTAAAAACACCGGTCTTTGTCAAATTCCACGCCGAAAAATCTGTCATTTCACTTGCTTGAGATGCACTTGACAGAATTCTTAATCCCATCCTTCCCATGGCATTATGCGCCTAATCCAGGGGTCCAGCGTCCTAATAAACACGGCTCCATGGTTGGGGCAGACATACTTGTTCAAAGTGTAGCAGAGGACTGCATAAACAATGGCTACATTCCTGCATTGATACTTCAGGTTAGACCCTTGGCTGCAGACATGAGTACACCAATCACTGGGTGGGCCCGGGCTGGTCGTTAAGAAAAGTCTTGTGTCTGTAGTATATATGGTCTTCTTAGGGTCAAATGGTTCTTCAGGCAACAGAGTCCACATCTCCTCACTGAGCAGCTCAGCTGAGTTCACTTGAAGCAGGATTGTCTCTCAGCTCAACTCTTTCAGGATCCTTACACATATACTGGAGCAGGGGCGGATCCAGCCCAGCAAGCCGCCCCGGGTCCTCTTTGTACACTGTAGCATTTGCTACAGGACTGTGCTACATTATACAAAGGAGTTGGGCCTCAAGCCCCAGGCCCGCCCCCCCCCCCCCCCCCCCGGCCTGGGGCCTAGATCCGCCACTGTACTGGAGTACAAGATGGCCAAGGCCTGCCTGCCAATGGCCGCGGCTGCCGTGGTTCTGCTCCTGATGGTGGCGACGGCGCAGGGCATCAGGCTGGACGCAGGGAGCAAGGCGGCGCTCGGCAACCCTGTGCTCAATGTAAGTGATTGCGACTATCATCTCCGGTGTTTCGATGTCTTGTTGCGCGATGATCATTTCTCTAACCTTGCGTGCTTTCTTCTCTCGGTTACAGAAATCCATGGAGAAAGGGGTGGTGAACAAGGCTGATGGTGATGAGCCATCTTCAGGCGATGAAATGGAGGAGGCCATCTCTGAAGAGAGACAGGGCAGGGGGGCACAGGATGCCTGAGATCCATGTGGACTACTATGGCCCCAACGCCACGCACCACTGATCGGATTTCTCGCTGCATTCTTCTTTTTTTTTTTCTTTCACCTTGTTCTGTAGACTAGTAAATGCGCACGTGCAACGCACGTTAATATTTACACAATATATTAATTGCACGCGGATATTAGGTATGCTATTCTTTGTGTGTTAATTATGTGATTAGTGCAATATTAGGTAAGATATTAACTGCACGTTAAACATGTTTAACACTCATCATTGGAGCAGTCTAGGTCGTTGGATTGACTTAGTTCGATGGCCGAGATAAGTTGAATCTACCCCTTTGGATTTTTTTATATTGGTATAGATATAGATGATCATGACGAGGCAGGATGCTGCAGGTATGGCAAGACCACCCAAGATGTGATTCCTTTATTTTTATTTCTCATTTTTGCCCTGATGAAGAGAGGGGAGAAACATAGCTGATGTTAGTACTAACATGTTGACGACACTCTGACCAAGGAACTATAAATTACATTGGATTGGTGCAGAGGCTCTTGTATGGCCGAGGAGCATGGCCGGAAATGCTGCAGTTTTTCCTGGCCAAGTACTCTGCTTTGTGTCTGGGCTACAAAATTATTGAAACTACTACACCAAAATGGCACCATTTTTCTTTTCTTTTTGCAGGGACATCAAAATAGTACTACCTCTGTAAAGAAGTAGCGATCTAAACGCTCTTATATTTTTTTACGGGGGAAGTACCATGTAAACTGGTACTTACCTTTTTTGTGTCTAGCATTATAGTACGTGATCTAAAACATCTTATATTTGTTTACAGAGGAAGTAGTATATAAATGTAACATAGTTTATGTTCCAGCAAAATCAAACTAGCATCAGCACACACCCTGCTGGTTCCAGTAGCTATTTGATATAACAACATAGGAAGCATTTGCCAGGCAACGGAAGTTGCAGAGACCAGTCTGATATGCTAACAAAATGGCTGAAGGAAGAGCATATCTTCCACTAGTCTATACTTCTATACTATTTATACTAGTAAAAGAGCAAACATAAACTCTCCTAAAGTCACACAACAAATTGTACATGAGATATCCAGGACCCTCCGATCAAATCAACTTAAACATATCCTATTGCCCATGTTATATCAATGGTCTGCCATCCAGATTAGCGACTGAGATCAAATGTTCTGCCGAGCAGACGCCGCGGTATGCCAAATAGTGCCCCGCGTCCCCCGCCTGCGCTCTGGCAGCGGCGGCGGCGGCAGTCCTCCGTCGTCCTCGATCCCCTTTCTGGTGTGGTCGACATAGGGTGCGAGAGAGGTTAGGTTTAGCTGCCGACTCGTCGTGGGCTATTGGGCTCGCTCGGGGCTGCGCTCTGTCGCCTCGCCGTGTCCTGCGCGTTTCGCAGCCATATCGTCATTTTTTTCTTTTCTTTTTAAATCAAAAAAGGGGATACTTCTGTGATACCCGTATCTAAGCCGTATCTGGCGTATCGGAGTATCGGCGGCGTACTGAACGGCGATACAGAGATTTCTGACGTATCAGTGCTTCGTAGCCTGCAACAAGCAGATCGATTCCACCAGCACTCATCGTTTCCCGCCTCCCTCTCCCTCCTCTCCCATCCTCGCCGCCGCCGGGGTCGCTCTCCTCCCTCGAGCAGCGTCGACGGTGCGGGATGCAGCGGGCTCGGCCTGCATCGGCGTTGCCGGTGTCCCTCTCCGCCGTCTAGCAGCGGCGGCAGTGCGGGACGCAGCGGTTCGGCCGCGGCGATGGATTTCTCCGACGGGGCCGGCGGGGGCTCGCCTCGCTGCCCACGTCGTCCTCCTACTCCTCCTCAGCGGCACTCGTCAGTGCGGTGGAGCCAGCGGGCGCCGAGGGCATGCGGACGGAGGTGGCGCAGATCCAGGGTGGTAACAACGACGGGCGCCCCACATCCCCTTCACGTGCCACTGCCCAATCCTCCTCTGCCTCCATGGCCTGCAGCAAGGGATCCCAATCATATCCGTGGGTCATCGCATGGTCCACCGTCGCCGTTCCCTTAGCACGCCGCCTGCACTTCCTCTTGGTCGCCGCAATCGTTGGGTCACCGGTTCATCTGTTCGTGCCTGGATTGTCGCCGTTCATCTTTACTCATGTTTCTCTTTGATGATGTCCATGTGCCGCAGTACCGGCAGCGAAGCTGAAGGCCCCAGTGCGGGAGGAAACAGGCGGGTGCTCGGGGACATCGGCAACGTCGTCCATGCCCACGTCCTCGAGGGGTAAGAAAATCAGCGCAAGGATTGAGTCCCAGTCCTGTTTTTCTTTCTTCCGTTCTTTTTCCTGAACTGAACCCTGTCTTGTTCGTTGCAATAGCAATATCCAGCTACCGGCAGGGATCACTCCAATCACCAGGAGCTTTGGCGCTGAGCTCTGAAGAGGGCCTAGGCCGATCCATCCAAGGTACGGATGCTCTGTGGTATACACCACCTACTCTCTTGTCTGTTGGAGTTCGTGGCCTGTCACTCCTGTCCTCACAGTGTAGGCAAGTGATCAATTATCCTGAAATCTTTGCCCTATTGTACAGCCCGTTCAAGCAGTCACAGAAGCCTCTCTATAAATTGCATTAATCCCTAACGTTTGATCAAGAAAAATTGGTACTGTTGGTGTCCATCTACCAGCACTGCTCATGACCATATCATGCAAATACAGGAGCGAGGGGAACTAACAGGGGTGGTGTTCTGTGTGCATCTCCTACAGCTTCCTGAATCCCTGCAGTGCACCAGCTTTGCGCTCTACCTAGATGCTACATGTGCTTTCAAATTCGATCTCGTGTGCGGCTTAAAAATTTGAAATAAATTTTGATTAGATAAATCTTCAGTAGCTTTAGTTATGCTCTCTATACAATTAGTAATTGTTTAGATGATAATTCCGAACAATGTTAGTGCTAGAGACTTATACATTATTTTCAACTAGCAGTTTTAGTTCTCCCTTCGCCAATTGATACAAATAATCTATGAATTATCAACTATTAGGCTAACTATGCACATATTAGATTCTTTGTTTCAGCTGTCTCCTGCTGCACTGATATATATTTACGTTTCAGATTATGTAGTCTTCTGCAGGTTGTCAGATAAACTCTTCCAGAGATTGAGATCTAATCACAACTGCTTTGAGTCCTTTACCTTTTATTTTGCAAAATCCAATCAGAAGTAGTTGTCATCTCTAATGTTAATGAATAGATTCTCAGAAAAGGAAATTAATTGGAATGATCTGCTCAGCATGTCCCGTGACTTCAAAAGGAAGAATTTGACTAAACTGAGATGTTGATCTGCAGTGAAAAGATAGACAAAATCAAAGACTGGCCTATTGTCCAGTAACTCCCTTAGTCAACACCCGAGAGCATAAGTGGGAGCAAAATCAATGGTAGCACCAAGTATTGAGCAAAAGCACTTCGCGTTTTCATGATACGGTCTGAGCTTAAAAATTGAATTGAACAGTGACGGTTAGTGTTATGCTTATAAGATGGTAGCCCCCAGCACTGTCTGTTGTAGATGGTGCGTATTATTACCTCCTTCAAATTAAAATGCCGTTCTAATAAAAATACAACATGTTCTGGTCAACTCAGGTGCGTTCCACTGGGTGATTTTCTTTCTTAATAAATTGTTGGTGGGGCTAAATAACTATGGGCTTAGGATCAAGGCTGTACTTGTTATTGCCAATGAGTTATTGCTTTGTATTTTTACATGCCGACGGTTGGAATGTGATAATAATTTCTGCATGTCTACACATAGTTTATTCATCCCACTGGAAAAAGAACCAAGAATGTTGTGTGAAGAGATGTCTTGGAGGGACAACACATGTTTGTTTTCCATACATGCCAATCCACCTTATTATATTAGGACATGTTTGTTTTTCATCTCTAATATTGATTTTTTTTCTAATTTATGTGCATATTATGCATACAATGATGAGCTGTTCTGTTAGGATAATTTGAATTAGGGAGCCTTACTAAATAATGTATAAAGATGGTACTGAAGGAGGCTTTGCAACTAGCAAGGTACTCTGTTTATAATCTGACTGATATTTCTTAAAAGATGTATGGCTGTTGTGTTCTCTCAGATAATATAAAGCATGGTTCTATATGCTCTGCTAAATTTGCAACTTTCAATGCTTTGTGGGCCTTTCCCATCAACTCTAGGGATTTTACCTAAAGGTTCTTCTCTGATTTTTCTGTGTGTGTGACTCTAGCTATTTTACTTACTGGACGTCTATATCATGCATGTTTAGGGCCTTTTCTCTATATTTTTCATGTGAATCGCAGAGTAATATGTGAATAACATTTGCACTGGTGTAAGCTTGCACGTTTGCTACAGCAGGGCAGAGTTGGTGTAGCATCATTAGTTTCTTTTTTGATATACTAACAAGTTACCCTGTGCGAATTCTCAACTGTTTCGAGCCCTGTTTGCGCGCAAGATTACGAGGAGCGCCCTGTGCAATGCCTCGACTGTTTGACACAGCGAGCGTCAAACGGGAGGGCTCCCAAGGGAGAGACACGGCGGCCAGGGGCATCTCCTTTGTTTGTCCGCCGCTTCCCTTCGTCACCAGTGAATAGCAATCACGGCACCGCATCATTCACTTGCCTACCATAGATTGACCGCTGATGCGGGCGCTCCGCTCCACTACTCCATCTCATGCTGTATATTTCCTCTCTTTATATCCAGATAAAGTATAGCATGTAAATATGTCTAAATTCAGAAATAACGGTTTCCCTTCTATCTTCACTTATACTGTTTCGGTTAGTAAAAATGTAACTAAATTCAGCGGATGGTGTTATTTGAAGCCAGATTATAGGATTATTCCCCTGGTGTTATTAATGTATTTGGATTAAAGTTATGAACATGATTCCTTTATATTATTCCTCTAGAATTTGGTATGATGTATAACCACCAGTTCAGTAGATGATTCCTTTATATTATTCCAAAGGCTTGGCAATGAATTTGGATTAAAGTTATGAACATGATTCACTGGAAATTGGAAGAAGGACGCCATGAATTTGTAAGTATAGGAAATTGTACTTTCTAGGTTTTTTTATGGTCTTGCTTCTAAATTCGATTTTATCTTGAATGGATTTTCAAAGCAGGCATGGGTGTTATCCTTTTTGCTTAGCATGCCTTCTTTACTGGTAAAGAAACACATTAGATATATCTGGATTTTTATTGAATAAATGAGTATGAGTGCAAATAAATTCAGACACGAAGCAAAAACTTTGACGTTTCATTGATTAAGCAAAAGATTGTCCAGTTAATCACGGAAAACCAAAACAAAAGGGCCAAGCCCACTCTAGAACACCGTAATGCCACAAGAAACGTCAACCACACAAACACACACTAGCTAGGGAACTCGCTCCACCGAACAAGCCGCTCTTCCATGTCCGAAAGAAGTCATGAGGTACTCTCCCGCGGCAATGAACAGATAAGCATTCCACATGCATGTAGTAGTTGCAACCCAACCCACACCACATGAGGTCCATGCCGTCGAAGTTCCAAAACTCTTGGGGCCGCCGTCCCGACGTCCACTGCTTCAACACGCCTTGCGCCCTCAACCGGTAGGGTCATCGCCCCCCACTTGCCACTGCAGAGACGTGCGTTGCACGTGCACGCTTACTAGTTACTGAAAGTACAGTCTGATAAGTCACACAAAGAAGAGCAAGCATCCATGCTGGTTGCTGGGTAACCAACTTAAAACTGACGCTTAAAAAGATACCACAGCTACGACTCCCATATAAAACATAGGATAAGACTCAAAATGAAAACCAACACCAAAATAAAACTGAACTTCCATTTTTCAACGGCTGGCACGTGATTCAAACTGCCACATCCACCAGTGATCTTTTAAAGTGATAAACTAAACTCATAATGTTAGGAGAATCCTCTAAACTTAATATAATAGGCTCACTTTATTACTATAAACTTTTTAGTGATGACCAAATAACAAAAACACTTCGTTGAAGGACGTGTTGTTAATGAAAACAGCTACGTCGCCCCCCTTCAAGACACACGGCGCCCTGCTTCACTTGCTTCAGCCACCGCCAGGCCACTTGCCACCGCTAAATGAAGCAAACAGTTTTGAAGAATGAGTCGCTAGGATGATAATTTCTTTGCGCAACTTTACGATTTTCTTAAGGGAAACTTAACATATGTTGGTGAATCGAACACATCACAGAAACCACAAATAAAGGGTTAAAAGTTAACATTATATACCTGGTGGATTGTTGAAGGTCGTGTAGAGAAAGAGGTTCTCAAATATTTCCCGTTCAATTGTGCCCCTATTTGGCTTACTCGACAACTTTCTCAACCTCAGGGACTTGAGATCAATTCGGAATGCACCAAGATATGTGATCGCAAGGATGATATCGGTGCCCTCCACACAGCCAACCAACTTTAATGAATATGAGGTCCTGGGATTGCCAATGGGGACAAGTGTCTTGAGGTCCATTTCTCTGACCTGAATCCATGACACTACTCCATCATGACTCACCTCCATCGACCAAATGAGGCATAGCCCATGCTGGTCTAGGTGGACGACACCCAGCCAACCGTCGTCCGGCGAAATGAGGAGAGGGTTCCATGTCAACGTACACAGCTCTGGTGGATCAATGACCGATAGGCGATGCCTAACCAAGTCATACTTGAGAATACAAATGCCATCATCTCGACGAAGGAGGAAGTGGAGCGCTTGTCCAACGATAACGGCAGCGACAGGCCTTGCGATGATGTAGGCTCCAAGTGTTCCAACGCCGCCGATATCAATAGAGGCCGGTGAGGTCCACTCCCCAGTCTCCGATGAGTATACAGTCGCCAACACGAGCCTCTTATCATGAAGGCTGACAAAAGCTACGACGACGAAAAATGGGCCCAAGTTGCAGGCAATGTGGTTGCAGCCATTCGCTGCACAGAGCACCGTGGCCGTATAGTTTGCGCGGTTGCTGTCAGGGCCGAAGATGTTGTGCAACTCCGTCCGGCTCCCAGACACGGGGTCCCAGACGACCATCTTCCAGTTGACATCCTCCACGTCCTTCTCTTCCTCATCTTCCCTGTCCCACTCACACCCAAGAAGCACACGGCCATGGCGGCAGTCGAGCACGAAACTGTCCTGCCGCTTGGGATTGCGGTGGCAGAATTTTGTGGTTGGGACGAAGCGCTCGACATTGTCATCCCAGCTTTGTAGGAAGCCTAGGACTGGAGGTGTTTTGTGCAGGGTGCAGTAGCGGCTACGGAAGACGTGGCCGGAGAGGAGGCGGCACCAAGCCTTGCAGACGAGGGAGGCGCGGATGAGGTCCGCCGGCTCGTCCGGCGGAATGCGGATCAGGACCTCCACGAGTTCTTCCCTCTCCCACAGCCCCCGCACATGCGGCGGCATCAACGACCTCATGGTCCCTGCTTGCAGGAAAAGATTGTGGATTGGGAGGCCACCGCGTTGGAATCTGCCAGATCTGGTGCCGCCGCGTGATTCGCAGCCTCAGCTCCCTCCCCGGCCCGCTGGAGCAAGAACCGCCGCCGCCTTCGCCTCCCCAGCCCGCCGGCCTCAAGCTCGCACTGGTCCGATCAACAACAATACCTCTGCCTGCTATTTTCCGGGCCCATCTCGGAATCAACAAGTATGCATTGTCGATTTTGTCTAGCTGAGTGAGAGATTCTTGCGGAGTGGGGATCCGGTGAGGGGGCAGGACGATAGAAAGGGATTGAGGAGGGGACGAGGGCAAGGGTGAGGAGGGCGGCTGATCACAGCAACCTGGTGACAGTGGGCCATCAATTTTTAAGGCCCACAGCTCAGTGACTGCAAAACAAAATACATATACAGTCTCGCAGTTTCTCACCCCTAAAAGATAAGTCTAGCAGTTTCTCAAAAAAAAATACAGTCTAGCATTTTTTATAATGAGCATACATCACGTCCCTGCATAGTTAAGATACACACAATAAATATCAACGAGAAAAATCCACATTTTAACCCTGAACTAATCACTCGGTTTGCTTTACAACCCTCAACTCCGAAACCGGTTGAAATACACCCCCAACTAACCAATAACCACTAGGTTCGAAATTCAATCCTGGTCTCGGTTTTGAGTGGGCCATGCGGATTTGACCACACTCAATGATGACTTGGCAGCGTTATGTCAGCAACCATTTGCCAACTAAGCTAGGGCTAAACTGCATCTGTTTTTCAACAATTTAACAAAGTAGTCCCTGCCTTGTCGGTGCAGTGTGGTGTCCCTGTGGCATGAGGTGCGGCGGGGCGGCGGCCAGAGTCAGGTGCGGCAGGCACGGGGGGCGGCGGTCGGAGTCAGGTGCGGCGGGGCCGTAGGCACGAAGGGCGGCGGTTGGAGTCAGTGCGGCGAGGCGGCAGACACGGCGGAGTCGTCTCTGTCGCGTGAGGAGAAGGGGTCGAGGTCGAGTGGGGACTACGACCAAAACAGAGGATGATCCAGTTTTTTTATTCCTCCAAGCACTATGCTTACTTGGCAGTGCATGCTGTCGTGGCACTGCTAAAAGTGCAACTAATCCCCGAGTGGCTTTGGTAATTCATAACGACATATATATGTATATATGTTTTTCAAGATAGATTTCAGAAAAGTTCAATGATTGGCATGGCAAGAACATGAGAATATGGATCTCTCAAAATGCTAAGGACATGGATTGGCAAAGCTTCATGACTCTACTTTTTTGGTTAAGTGATCCAAGATCACATTGAGCCTATAGGAAAGCCAATACTATTAAAAAGGGATGAGGTTTTGATCATGACTCAATTGCTCAAAGTGCTTGAAGATAATGCTCCAAAAACCCTGAACCATCTTCTCAATATCATATCTGTCCAAACCCTAAAGAGCCAACTCGGTCCCACCGAATCATCCCATCCGAACTCACCGAGTTGATCATATACTCTGCTAGAGCCAAACGCTAGAGTTTCGGTCTCACCGAGATGACGATCGGTCCTACCGATTCGCACTGACCAAGTTTCTGTAACCTAATCGCTTCACTTCGGAATTACTGAGTTGAACTGATCGAAATTACTGCAACGCAGTCTTGCCTAGGTCATCTCATTTTGGTCCGTCTGAGATTTCCAGTTCGGTCTCACCGAAAATCCCAACGTTCATATCTTTTACACAGGTCGGTGTCACCGAGTTTTTGGTTCGGTGTCACCGAGTTGAGTCAAAATGATGTAACGGTTGGATTTTAGGTGAAGGCTATAAATACCCCTCCACCCCCACCTACTCTCAAAGAGAGCCATCAGAATGAAACTACACTTCGACCGTTCATTTTTCTGAGAGAGAACCACCTACTCATGTGTTGAGATCAAGGCATTCCAATCCAACCATTTGAACCTTGATTTCTAGCCTCCCCAAGTTGCTTTCCACTACAATCCTTCTCCTACCCAAGACAAATTTATGAGAGAGTGATTGAGTGTTGAGGAGACTATCTTTTGAAGCACAAAAGCAAGAAGTTCATCATCAACAACAATATCTATTACCTTTTGGAGAGTGGTGTCTCCTAGATTGGTTAGGTGTCACTTGGGAGCCTTCAAGATCTTGTGGAGTTGAACCAAGGAGTTTGTAAGGGCAAGGAGATCGCCTACTTCATGAAGATCTACCACCGAGTGAGGCTAGTCCTTCGTGGACGTAAGCCATGGTGCAATAGACAAGGTTGCTTCTTCATGGACTCTTCATGGGTGGAGCCCTCCGTGGACTCGTGCGGCCGTTACCCTCCGTGGGTTGAAGTCGTGAGCCTACGATAGCATCACCTATCAGAACCACACCAAAAATCACCATGTCTTCATTGCATTTGATTTCTCCGATCCCTCCTTTACTTTCATATGCAAAGTATTTACTTTCCGCTGTTCAACTCTTAGACTTGCATGTGTTGGGTGTTGCTAGATTTGGCAGGATTGCTAAAACTTGCCTACAACTAAAATTGGGAAAAGGATAAGTTTTTATTTGGTCAAGTAGTCTAATCACCCCCTCTAGACATACTTTAGATCCTACAACTGCCCAGTCAGTGTTGACTACGGTCAAAACCGCTTGACCCACTCAAAACTAAGACAAGGGTTGAGCTTTGAACCTAGTGGATAGTTGGGGGTGTATTTCAACCGGTTTTGGAGTTGAGGGTTGTAAATCAAACTGAGTGGTTAGGTCAGAGTTGAAATGTGAACTTTTCTCAATACCAAAACACAAAACATCACGTTGACAAATAGAAAAGACATAGAAGACCAACATTATGCAGAGGCACAACACTGATCCTTGTCAATCATTTTTTAAAGACTCAAACCTATTATTCTCTCCGTTTCATAACTAAAACCATGACAATAATTATAGAACAGAAGGAGTATAAAATTTTACCAGAAGTACAAAGCACCCACATAATAAAAATTCTCAAATGATAAGTGCCACACGTGTGGCATGAAACAATCCGGTCCAGACATTTTTTACAACTAAAATTGTCACCCAAAAAAAACTGAAACCTGTCATCTGAAAGAAAGTTGCCATGCTTGACAACTAAAGTTGCCATCCTCACGTCACTAAATTCGCCATAAAAATGTTCGGAGTTGCCATGTGTTCATGCCACACTTGTGGCACTTATCAGGGTCCTAAAAATTACATCAAGGTCACCAGTCCATCCATTCAAATATTGGAGCCACAAACATTTTACTAGCTCCGTTTGGTGTATAGGCATGCGCGTAGTTCTATGTCGACAGTCTAATTAGCTAAATATATATTATATGTGATGAAACTATTAATTTTTTAAAACTACATCAGCATATGAATCTAATTAATTGTATGCTTTTGGTGACATATAACACATATTTAGTAGTCAAATCGATGACTTAAAACTACACACACACCTTATACACCCTGGATGAAAGGAGTAGGACGCACACTCCCTTCCGTTGCCGCCAACATCCCTGCAACGCACACCCTCGCTTGGTGCCTCCTCCGCCACCTGGACCGCCAGGATCCCCCCCCCGGGTCACCTTTGATGTGTCATTTACAAAACACTCACGCTTCACTGCAGCTCCGTGCTTTCTTTTTTCGCCATCCTGCCACACCACCCTTTTCGCTTCACGATATCAAGGGTTCGACGGCTTGCTTGGAGGTAAAATTCTCCAACCTTTTCTTGTAAATTTAGTTAAGTGGTTCCTAGATCCGTGTGGATGAGATATGATTCCATTATGTGTATCCGATGGCAGAGTTGATGTTTTTTGATGATTCGTCGTCGGATTCGAGCTTCGAGTCTGAGAGTCAAATCATTGACAACGAGGAAGACAAAGTAATATTGAAGGTTGCTAGCTAGATAGCGGCTATCAGAACGAAGAGTAAGCATTCTAGATCGCATGTTGGTCGCTCTGCTATTTTGCCGAAACAGAATTGAAGACCACGAGAAGCTCATGAGTGAATACTTTATATCGGATTGTACCTTCCTCTGTCCGTGTTTGGTAACACCAGCATGACATAATGGTTGTCCCATCGAATTGCTGACGACATGAAAGCCAATGAACCTTTCTTCCAGCAACAACGAATTTTCGCCGGTCTCTTGTGTTTCTTCCCTTTTCAGGAGGTGGCCGCAACACTTCGAATCATTGCATATGGCTCGCCTCCATATTCGTGGGATGACAATCTTTGATTGGACGAAGATACAATCATAAACTGCACGAAAGTGTTCACTGTGGTGAGAGTTTATGGAGAGCCGTATTTGCGAGCACCAATTCCTAGGACATGACTATTCTTCTATTGATGCATAAGGCATTAGGATGGCCTGGGATGCTAGGAAGTGTGTTGACTGTATGCGCTGGAAGTGGAAGAATTGCCCTGCAGCTTGGCATGCCCAATTCACTGGCAATTCTTGTGATGCAACAATAATTTTGGAAGTTGTTGCCTCTGAGGATTTGTTGATTTTGGCTTGCTACTTTGGCTTGTTTGGATCACATAATCAGTTAATCACATCATTGTCTTGTTCACAAGTTGTTATTGTACTTTTACTTGGACGATAGGGTGTCCACAACCTTCTACCATTTTTTGTATGGGAGGCCTTGTATACTAGCTTCGTTATAGACTGCCTGCAGTGGGAGTATCATATGAGGTCTCATGCATGCCACCTAAGCGGTTTAGATGAGGTGACACACAATTAACTGAAAAAAGATATGGTTGAATATCATGATATGATACCTTTTCATATTAAATGATCTGCTAGTAGGAGTACGTGTCGTGCATGGATACATTGTTTGAGCGACAAGTAATTTTGGACGGAGGTAGTATGATACATGTACTATCATACACTAGTATCATATGCATGATACTAGTATATGATACTTCCTGCTGCAGACAACCTTAGACTTTGATCCATACACTAGTAGAAAAAGGGCCTAATGTGAAGCACATTAGTCCCGGTTTGTAACTAAACCGGCACTAATGGTACCGGTCCAACGGCTAGGTGGGCGGCGCTCATTAGTACCGGTTCGTGGCGAACCTTTAGTACCGGTTCGTGCCACGAACCGGTACTAAAGAGGTGGTGGCAGGCTGTTGTCAGGCTAGGGCCCCACCAGCACCTTTAGTACCGGTTCATGCCACGAACCGGGACTAGAGATGCA
The DNA here is from genome assembly GCA_011799875.1 of Thinopyrum elongatum. Classification (NCBI taxonomy): domain Eukaryota; kingdom Viridiplantae; phylum Streptophyta; class Magnoliopsida; order Poales; family Poaceae; genus Thinopyrum; species Thinopyrum elongatum. The sequence goes on along the minus strand of CM022303.1, from coordinate 156,692,673 downwards.
CCTTTAGTACCAGTTGGTTAGACGAACAGGTACTAAAGGTCATCCTATATAAACCCCTTCGTCGAGCCCGAGCGCTCTGTTCTTCCCCTTTCCTCTCCTCTGTTTTCTTCCTCTTCCTCTCGAGCTCACACTCCATTTTTGCCAAAATTTGTGAAGATTTGAAGGCACCCCATCCATCCAAGTGATCACAAAGGTTGGCAACTTTATCCTTTCATCTCTCATTGCTAGATTAGCTCTTGCAATGCTCTATAAGTATAGTGATTTGTGGGTTTTATTTTGGGAGGAATTATATGTGGTAGTATTTGATTTATATGCAGTTTGAGGTCAAAATAACTCTTAGTTTGCATATGTAGGTGTGGTTTACTTAGTGCCTTCCCGTCTCCATCCTAACCACCGTCGATAGCCCGCACCGTCCCGTCGCCGGCACCACCTTATGGTGAGCCTCTTGTTCTTATCTTTTTTATATAAAAAAAATCATGTTTGTGTGATTTAGATATATAGTTACTTGTATAATTATCTTACCCGTATGTTGTTTGTTATACATAGTGCCATGATTTTGATATCCGTCCCCGTCAGCCCTCGTCCGGGCTATGATTCAGATGTGGTATATTCTCTTTTATAACTATTTGTTGCATTTCGTGTTTATGACAAATTATGCCCATCAAGTTGACATAGATATTTTTATCTAGGAGGTATGTGAACCGGAAATTCCAACCGACCCTATTGCTTCCACTGGTAGAGGATGAAGTTGCTGATAATGTTAAAGAAGATGCTTCCAAAGGACAACGAATTGCTCGAGAGTACGTACGAAGCAAAGAAGGCTGTCTGCCCTCTAGGATTAGAGGTGCAGAAGATACATGCATGCCCTAATGACTGCATCCTCTACCACGGTGAGTACGAGGATTTGAACGCGTGCCCGGTATGCGGTGCATTGCGCTATAAGATCAGCCGCGATGACGCTGGTGATGTCGAGGGCGAGCGCCCCAGGAAGAAGATTCCTGCAAAGGTGATGTGGTATGCTCCTGTAATACCACTGTTGAAACGTTTGTTCCAAAACAAAGAGCATGCCAAGTTGATGCGATGGCACAGAGAAGACTGTAAGAAAGACGGGAAGTTGAGAGTACCCGCTGACGGGTCGCAGTGGAGAAAAATCGAGAGAAAGTACTGGGAGGACTTTGCAGGCATTGTTCAAAAAATCTTCGGATTCAACGATTTATCGTCCAATTTATCTCTACTCTTGGGGTGACCGATAAGATTATGCCTTATCTTCACCATTTATCGTTTGGGCCGATTTATTGCTGACAAGCGATTTATCGGGAATCTACAGATAAATCGGACCTGTTCAAAGCACTATGTTTGCAAAAACTACGTTTATTTGCATTTTGTGGACCTTGTTACGCAATATGTATTGTGTCCTACTTTGTTTGTCATTATACGAGGATTCAAAGGCTAGGAATCAAGGTAACACTTCTGTCCAATATTGTTTTGGTGTTGAATGTAACATATTTTAGTGTTGGGAACCTAGGATTTGAAAAAAAAGACCAATTAATAGTCGACCGATAAAATCGATTAATCGGCCGGTTTCTGATTAATCTCTAATCCCCGTCTGATTGAGACGCTAACGATAAGCGATATCCTCAACATTGTTTGCAGGTGACGCAAGGAACGTATGGTTTGGTCTAAGCGCAGATGGCATTAATCCTTTTGGGGAGCAGAGCAGCAATCATAGCACCTGGCCTGTGACTCTATATATGTATAACCTTCCTCCTTGGGTGTGCATGAAGCGGAAGTTCATTATGATGCCAGTGCTCATCCAAGGCCCTAAGCAACCCAGCAACGACATTGATGTGTACCTAAGGCCATTAGTTGAAGAACTCTTACAGCTATGGAATGAAAAAGGTGTATGTGAGTGGGATGAGCACAAACAGGAAGAATTTGACCTACATGAGTTGCTGTTTGTGACCATCAATGATTGGCCTGCTCTCAGTAACCTTTCAGGACAGACAAACAAGGGATACCGCGCATACATGCACTGTTTGGATGATACCGACAGTATATATTTGGATAATTGTAAGAAGAATGTGTACCTGGGACATCATCGATTTCTTCCGAGCAGGCATCCCGTAAGAAAGAAAGGCAAGCATTTCAAAGGTGAGGCGGATCACCGGACGAAGCCTCGCCACCGTACTAGAGATGATGTACATGATATGGTCAAGGATTTGAAGGTAATCTTTGGAAAGGGTCCTGGCGGACAATCTGTTCCAAATGACGCTGACGGACGCGCACCCATGTGGAAGAAGAAATCTATATTTTGGGACCTGCCCTATTGGAAAGACCTAGAGGTCCGCTCTGCAATCGACATGATGCACATGACGAAGAATCTTTGCGTGACCCTGCTTGGCTTCTTGGGCGTGTATGGAAAGACGAAAGATACACCGGAGGCACGGGAGGACCAGCAATGTATGCACGGAAAAGACGGCATACATCAGGGTCATGCCAGCTACGCTCTTACCAAAGAAGAGAAGGAAATCTTCTTTGAATGCCTGCTCAGTATGAAGGTACCGTCTGGCTTCTCGTCGAATATAAAGGGAATGATAAATATGGCAGAGAAAAAGTTCCAAAACCTAAAGTCTCATGACTGCCACGTGATTATGACGCAACTGCTTCCGATTGCATTGAGGGGGCTTCTACCGGAAAAAGTTCGATTAGCCATTGTGAAGCTATGTGCATTCCTCAATGCAATCTCTCAGAAGGTAATCGATCCAGAAATCATACCAAGGTTAGAGAATGATTTGGTGCAATGTCTTGTCAGTTTCGAGTTGGTGTTCCCACCATCGTTCTTCAACATCATGACGCACGTCCTAGTTCACCTATGCGAAGAGATTAACGTTCTGGGTCCTGTATTTCTACACAATATGTTCCCCTTTGAGAGGTTCATGGGAGTCTTAAAGAAATATGTTCATAACCGTGCTAGGCCAGAAGGAAGTATCTCCAAGGGCCATGAAAATGAGGAGGTCATTGAGTTTTGTATTGACTTTATTCCTGACCTTAAGCCGATTGGTGTTCCTGAATCGCGGCATAAGGGCAGACTGGGTGGAAATGGCACGCTAGGACCGGAACAAATAATATGTATGAACGGGCATTCTCTCACTCAAGCACACTACACAGTTCTACAAAATTCCGCCTTGGTGGCTCCGTATATGGAGGAACACAAGAATATTCTACGCTCCAAACACCCGGAGCAGTCTGACGACTGGATTACACGTGAACAAACGGGGACTTTCGCCGGTTGGTTGCAGACACGTGCCATGCATGACGCCGCTGTAGAAGATGACCTGTACTTGCTGTCCCAGTTACCATCTTCGAATATAATGACTTTCAAAGGGTACGAGATAAATGGGAATACATTTTACACGATCGCCTAAGATAAGAAGAGCACCAACCAAAACAGTGGTGTCCGCTTTGATGCAGCAACAAAGAGGGGAAAGGACACATATTATGGTTACATAGAGGAGATATGGGAACTTGACTATGGACGTGGTTTGAAGGTCCCTTTGTTTCGGTGCAAATGGGTCAATATGACACGAGGCGGGGTAACGGAAGACCCGCAGTACGGAATGACAACAGTGGATCTCAACAATCTTGCGTACGCAGACGAACCATTCGTCCTAGCCAATGATGTGGCGCAGGTTTTCTATGTGAAGGACATGTCTACCAGGCCGAGAAAAAGAAAAGATAAGGAAGCGAACACATCATACGATGAGCCAAAGCGCCACATAGTTCTTTCAGGGAAAAGAAACATCGTGGGAGTGGATGACAAGACAGACATGTCAGAAGATTATGAAAAGTTTGATGAAATTGCTCCCTTCACAGTGAATATTGACCCGAGCATCCAGTTAAATGATGAACATTATCCATGGTTACGGCACAAAGGGACACACGCGAAGAAAAAGTTTCACACCCAAAGATCCCACTCTGGGATGTGACCGGCTTCACTGTCATCACTTTCTTCTCTAGTGAGTTTTCGGACTTATATATCTGGAAAGTCCCACTTTGGACAAACCGTAGGGAATCTTTGTAATATTTAGGGTGCTTATGTGTATTGGCATTTGAAACATGTACTTTCATGCTTCGGACAAACGTGTACCTTTCTGACTTCATTTGCTATTTTTCAGCTCATTTACTGATTTTTTTTGAGCAAAATGACCCTGAAATTGAAAAGCACTACAAATGAACTCTGAAAAGGTTGAAAGTTGGCATGCTATCATCATTTCACCCACATAGCATGTGCTACAAAGTTGAGAGGGTTACAGCAAAAACTGGATGCACTTCGTGTACAAAATGGACAATCTCTTTCGAAGTATCAGGGTTTCGGACGAAAACTCATCTGTTACAAAGGCAATTCATTTTTTTAAACTTATTTCAACTCCAGACTTTTTATGCGTTTAGTATGTACCATTCAAAGCCACGTCATCAATTTCCAACAATTTCTGACTTCATTTGCTATTTTTCAGCTCATTTACTGATTTTTTTGAGCTAAATGACCCTGAAATTGAAAAACACTACAAATGAACTCTGAAAAGGTTGAAAGTTTGCATAGTATCATCATTTCACCCACATAGCATGTGCAAAAAAGTAGAGAGGGTTACGGCAAAAACTGGATGCACTTCATGTACAAAATGGACAATCTCTTTCGAAGTATCAGGGTTTCGGATGAAAACTCATCTGTTACAAAGGCATTTCATTTTTTAAAAGAACCTAAGTATTACCAAATTGAATATAATGATAAAACACACTAATATTAAACAGCAGAAAAAAGAATTACTGAAAAATCTATTTTAAAGTAAAGTTATTCATAAACTAGTTATTCACACAAAATTCAAATAATTCAAATTTAAACTATCCAAATTTAAAAAATACTGGCACTAACAGAAAGTTTTATATATTTTTTACCTAAAGCAAAAAGATTCATAAAGAAACTCTAAATAAAGCAAAAAACAATTCAGAAATAAAAGAAAATAAATAAAGCAGAAAAGAATAATAAAAAAAAAATAATAAAAAAAAAAGCCCGGCTACTGGGCCGCCACGGCCTGCATACGACTAGAAACCCAACCTGTAGTTGGGCCAGGATGCAGGCCCGTACGGCCCAGTAGGCCCCATAGGGCGGAAGAGTTTCAATAGGCCCAGAAAGGCCTGCTTAGAGAGGAGCTCGACACGGTAGCCGCGGCGGGGCTTATAAATCGGTGCGAGCTCCTCTCAACTAGCGAGGTGGGACTAAACTTTGTGCACTGCGGGTGGCAGCGCACTGGTTCCAACCGGTACTAAAGGGGGGGTCTTTAGTACCGGTTGGAGCCACGACACGGTACTAAAGGGGTGCGCTTCCCGCCGCTTGGCCTGGCCAAATTTGACCTTTAGTACCGGTTGGTGGCTCCAACCGGTACTAAAGGTCCGTCCTATATATACAACACTTACGAAAATTTCACTTTCTTCTTCTCTGTTCGTCTCCTCTGCTTCTTCGATCGACAGCGCCACCGCCCCCGTCGCCGCCTCGGCCCGTCCCCGTCGCGCCGTCCCCGTCGACTCGCGCGCCGCCCCTGTCGCCGGCCCGTCCCTGTCGCCGTCCCCGTCGACTCGCCGCCCCCGTCGCCGCACCGGCCCGTCGCCGTCCCCCGTCGCCTTGCCGCCCTGGCCCGTCGCCCCGCTGTGAGACCCCCGCCATGGCTGGCCGCCCTCCCAAGCCCGCACACACACACACACACATGTACATGTACACACACACACTTAGATGTTATATTTTTAGTTTTTAGTTTTTTCTGTTTTTTAGTTTTTTATACAAAGGTTTTAGATGAATGAATGAATTAATTAGATTAATGTCAAATGTCAAAGGTTTTAGATGAATTAATTAATTAGATTAATGTCAAATATTAGATGAATTAGCTAGATATATTAATGTTAGATGAATTAGTTTTTTATACTTTTAGTTAGATGAATTATAATTAATGTTAGATGAATTAGTTTTTTATTATTTTGTCAAAATGTTAGATGAATTAGCTAGATATATATATTAATGTTAGATTAATTAGCTAGCTAGATATCATATGTCAAAGTTTGAATTTTGACATATGCAACGATATTTGATCATCGACATATGTCAAAGTTTGCATATAGAATTTGTACATAAGAAATCACAATCCAATCATTTAAAAAATGTTACATTTGCATATAGTATTTGTTCTCGACGTCAACGATGCCCGGTCCGCATCCTCGTCGTCGACCCATTCGTGACGACGTCCTGCTTCAGAGGAGCCATGTCCGGGACTGGGCTATGCCGGGCTGGCACTGGGAGGTGCTACCTTCAGGGGCGTGCCGCTTGGTGAGGAACCCGGCCCCGGGTCCCGTCGTCGACCCGGAGCTCCTTTGGTGGCGTTCGCGTGGGCCACTTTCGGTGCGGAGGGAGCCGGCCCCGCCGGAGGTGGTACGTCGTCGTGTTAGGGAGGACGACGAGCACGTCCGTCGCTACATGGCTGCTCTGGATGTCAGGTTCTCCAATACCTGGCAGGTTCTTCGGAGATCTCACCTGAGCTATGATCCTGTGATGATTCCTTCTCTTTGGGTGTCCACCGCCCGCGCCTCAGGAACCGCGAGTGAACTAGATTATTCGATACTATTCGATCTATATTAGCTAGCTAGTGATGTATTCGATAATATTCGAGACGATGTATTCGAGATTATATATATTATTCGATAATATTCGAGACGATGTATTCGAGATTATATATATTATTCGATAATATTCAAGACGATGTATTCGAGATTATATATATTATTCGATAATATTCGAGACGATGTATTCGAGATTATATTTGATGATGCATATTATGTACTATGATTCAGTTTTTCCTTATTGATTGCATGCATGCATTGTAATTTGAATACTAAATTGTTTTATATTTCTTCTAGATTAGTTAAATAAAAGCTACAGACAATACCGGCAGAGAAGGAGAGGAGGCCCTGTTCAACATCATACGCTCATCCCCTCGCCCAGATGAGTTTGAAGAAGATGACGGCTCGCAGTATCTGAACCCTACCGGTGAGGGTATGATATTTGATGAAGACGAACGAATAGATGAAGTCCAGAACTATGATTATGATGACGAAGAAAATGTTGATCTTGAAATAACAAAGACCGGTGAGGTATATTTATATAAGCAGGCATCTGGTGATCATCACATGTTTTAAATGATTTGTATATATATATTAACAAATCGATCTTTCTTCTTTCAGCCCTCCGGATCGAGCAAATCTTCTATAGGCAGCAGGACAGTGCGAGGCCTGGCCAAAAAGTTGAAGGATGGCGTAAAGTACAACATCGATGCCATCAAACCTAATGGCGAACCAAGCGAGCCTAAGAAGAATGCAGGCAAGTTCATTCGTCAGTGCGGAGTTCTTGTGAAGGACCAAATCCCGATCTCCATTCAAGAATGGAAAAAGCCAGCAAAGGAAGGTCCAGATCTTACTTTTGTTGACCAAAGAGCAAAAGATCTGCTTTGGGAATCTCTCATGTCATATTTCACCCTACCAGATCATTTCACAGATGCAGATGTGCAGAAAGTCAAGGACGCTGCTCTTAGGAAGATGGCGGTTGCATTCAACAACCACAAGAAAAGTATATGGGCCAAGTACGTCGAAGGAGGAAAGAAGACTCCAGAATTCACGGGAACACTGGAGAAGCAAAGAGATCACTGACCCGCTTTCATGAAATTCAAGGAATCGGAATTAGCTAAGGAACGGTCAAGAATAAACAAGCTCAATGCCGCGAAAAAGGAGCATTACCATAGGCTGGGGCCAGGTGGCTACGCGGTGGCCCGGCCTAAGTGGGATAAGGCTGAGCAACAGATGGTGGATGCAGGGGTCATTCCAGTTACATTGAGCTGGCCCCCCAGGTGCAGGACTTGGTTCTATACGCATGGGGGGATGTTGGACCCAAAGACAGGCAAGGTTTTGGAGAAGGCAAGTCTTAAAGGAGCGGACCTCAAACTACTTGTTGCAATAGAAGAGGCTCGAACGGGGGTGTTCACGCCCAACAGAGAGAACGACGAGCTTACGCGCGCCCTGGGAAATCCTGAACACCCGGGAAGAACACGAGGCAAAGGCGTTGTTCCGTGGTATGAGGGGTTTGAGGACTGGAACGCCGACTACAGAAGCCGTGCGAGAAAGAAGATGGAGGAGGAGAAGAAGAGGAAGCTGGAGGAGGAGCAGAGGAAGCAGGAAGCAGAACGCCTTCAAGGCCTAGAATCAGCGCACGCAGAGTTGGCACTCCAATTCCAGCGGCAGCAGTAGCAGATCGACTCACTTAGTGGGGAAAGGGGGTCTCAGCAGCGGCACCTGCTAGCGGATCCAGCATTGGATAGCACCATCCCATCCATGCCGAGAAGCAGCGTGGGTTCTGCCCCGTGCGAGGCACTGCTGGATAGATACCCTGTGGATGACATCATGGAAAACACTAATTGTGAGCTACACTTCAAAATGAAGAACATATCCATGAAGGTGGCGGACGCCATTGCTTATACAAATCCCCTGAAGCAACCTTCCATTGCAACCTGATTCCAGCTGGCTATGCTCGTGTCGTGGTTGATGAAGTGGTGGCACAATATTCGGGGCTAGAGCTTGACATTCCTGGAGGTGACGACGAGCACACACTGGGAGAGGCCATACATCATATCATTCTATGGAGAAAGGATTGCATCATCTTTCCAAGGCCACCGACACCGCATCAGCCGACTCCTCCAAGTCCGCCACCGCGTCAGCAGACTCCCGCTCCTCCAAGTCATCAGCCACCGCCTCAGCAGAGTCCTGCTCCTTCAAGTCCGCCAACGCGTAAGGCCACTCCTCCTCCTCCAAGTGCGGCACCGCGTCAGCCCACTCCTCCTCCTCCAAGTCCAGCACCGCGTCAGCCCACTCCTCCTCCTCCAAGTCCGGCAACGCATCAGCCCACTCCTCCTCCTCCAAGTCAGGCACCGCGTCAGCCATCTCCGCCGCCTCAGTGGGCTACGCTGCCTAAGCAACAGTGGAAGAGAGCCGCCGCAGCTATGGTGGCTAGCGGTACAAGTACAGGTACAAGAGGCAAGAGATTCCAATTTGGTCCAAGCCTCACGCCTCTTCCGAAGAGGCCTTACGACCTGACTGAGGAGGAAAACGAAGCAGAAGTGCAAGCCCAAGTGAGGGCCCATTTTGAACCGAAACCGCCACCGCCGCCAAAGGAGAAAGTACCTGACCATGTCATTGACCACTTTATTCGTATGGCTGAACCACCAGCTCCCAAGCCTATTGACTTAGACTATGAGCGCCAAATCAGGAAGGCATATCAAGCACAAAAAAAGAAGGAGTCGAGCTCGAGCTCGAGCTCCAGCCAAGCAGCTGCCAAAAAAAGCAGGAAAACTGTTCCCCAGCTGGGAGAACAGGTGGTGCAATCGATCCCCCCGCTCATTGTACCAACACATGCGAGTACCGGCGCCGATCAACTGGTAATAACCGACGCTCATAGAAGGATGGCTGAAGAGGCCGGTATCGCTGTTTATCAACTCCTAGAGATCGAGCCCATGGATATGATTAGAGAGGAGGACATAAAACGGAAATATGCCCGCGGCGAACCTATGGTCAAGCCTGAGGAGGTCAAGAAGCTCTCAACGAGAATGTATGAATTGCATGAATGGTACATGAAAATTGCCAAGACTCACTAGTAGAAAACAGGGCTTTGGTTCGGGCCAGCCCAGCCCATTAGTCCCGGTTCAGTCACGAACTGGGACCCATGGGGGGCATACGTCCCGGTTCATGCGCCCAGGGGGCCGGCCGGGGCCTCGTGGGCATTGGTCCCGGTTCGTCTGGACCCATTTGTCCCGGTTCCTGGCACGAACCGGGACCAATGGGCCTTGCTCCTAGCCCACATCCATTGGTCCCGGTTCGTGGCTTGAACCGGGACAGAAGGGGGGCCTTTAGTCCCGGTTCCACGCACGAACCGGGACCAATGAGGTGGCTATATATACCCCATCGCCGGCGAACAGAGCACTCCACACTGCTCTGTTTTTTCTGGCCGGCGAGGGGAGAGCTTTGTGGTGCTCTAGCTCACCTCCTATGCACATGAGGTGTTTGATGAAATGCCCGAGCCACACTAGTTAAGTTTTCTCCTCTCGAAGCTCGACCTTCAAGATCCATTTTCCTCAAGATTTGTCTAGGTTTAGCAGTCTGTCACGTCCCGTCCCCATCTTCACCGCCGTCGATCGCCCGCGCCGATCTCGTCGCTGGCATAACCGTGGTGAGCCTCTTGTTCTTATCTTCTTTCTAAAAGAAAATTTTCTTACTTGTATGATTTAGATAGATACTTGTCTAATTTTCTTACTTTTATTATTGTTTGTTATTATATAGTGCGATGGTTTTGGTATCCGCCCCCGTCGTCCCTCGTCCTGTCTATGATTCGGATGTGGTATATATTATATTTTATAACTATTTGGTTCATTTATTGTTTATGACAATTATGCCGACCAACGTGACATAGATTTTTTTGTCTAGGAGGTATGTGAACCGGAAATTCCAACCGACCCTATTGTCAAGAGGTTAAATTTAGTTGAAGAAGAAAACAATTACTTGAAGGAAAAATTGAAAAAAATTGAGGAGGAGAAGATGATATTGGAGTTGCATGTTGCGGATGTCGTCGATGATCACAAGATCAAGATGGATGCAATGCACTTCAAGATTAGAAAGTATAGAAAATATGTCATTCATACCGAGGCTTGGTATCATTATGCCGTTGGATCAATTGTTACCTTGGTTGCGATTATGATCACATTTGTTGTTGCATTGAAATGTTTTACATAGTTTCAATGTATGGTTTAATTAGATGCTCTGGAGAGCTATATGTTGTTCAATGAGAACTATGTATGTACTTTGGTTTTAATGTGATGATGAACTTCTATTAATTTGGTCACTTATCTATTCATGATGTTTTGTAATGGTTTTTTACACACTTAATTATATATAATGCACGCAGATGAACCGGCAATGGATGTACGGTGACAGACGCACCTCCGAGTACATTAAGGGCGTGCATAATTTTCTCGAAGTGGCTGAGGCAAACAAGCAGAATGGTTTTATGTGTTGTCCATGCCCTATATGTGGGAATACGAAGTCTTACTCTGATCGGAAAATCCTTCACACCCACCTGCTTGAGAAGGGTTTCATGCCACACTATAATGTTTGGACCAGGCACGGAGAAATAGGGGTTATGATGGAAGACAGCGAAGAAGAAGAGGATGATGACAACTATGTGCCCCCTGAATACGGTGATGCTGCAACGGGGGAAGCTGAAGATCAAGAGGAACCAGACGATGTGCCCGATGATGATCTCCGCCGGGTCATTGTTGATGCAAGGAGACAGTGCGAAAGTGAAAAGGAGAAGCTAAAATTCGATCGCATGTTAGAGGATCACCAAAAAGGGTTGTACCCCAATTGCGAAGATGGCAACACAAAGCTCGGTACCATACTGGAATTGCTGCAGTGGAAGGCAGAGAATGCTGTGCCTGACAAAGGATTTGAGAAGCTACTGAAAATATTGAAGAATAAGCTTCCAAAGGATAACGAATTGCCCGACAGTACGTACGCAACAAAGAAGGTCGTATGCCCTCTAGGATTGGAGGTGCAGAAGATACATGCATGCCCTAATGACTGCATCCTGTACCGCGGTGCGTACGAGGATTTGAACGCATGCCCGGTATGCGGTGCATTGCGGTATAAGATCAGACGAGATGACCCTGATGATGTTGACGGCGAGCCCCCCTGGAAGAGGGTTCCTGCCAAGGTGATGTGGTATGCTCCTATAATACCACGGTTGAAACGTCTGTTCAGAAACAAAGAGCATGCCAAGTTGATGCGATGGCACAGAGAGGACCGTAAGAAAGACGGGAAGTTGAGAGCACCCGCCGACTGGTCGCAGTGGAGAAAAATCGAGAGAAAGTATCGGACTGAGTTTGCAGGTGACCCAAGGAACGTATGGTTTGGTTTAAGCGCGGACGGCATTAATCCTTTCGGGGAGCAGAGCAGCAATCACAGCACCTGGCCCGTGACTCTATGTATCTATAACCTTCCTCCTTGGCTGTGCATGAAGCGGAAGTTCATTATGATGCCAGTACTCATCCAAGGCCCTAAGCAACCCGGCAACGACATTGATGTGTACCTAAGGCCATTAGTTGAAGAACTTTTACAGCTGTGGAATGGAAACGGTGTACGTGTGTGGGATGAGCACAGACAGGAGGAATTTGACCTGCATGCGTTGCTGTTTGTAACCATCAATGATTGGCCTGCTCTCAGTAACCTTTCAGGACAGACAAACAAGGGATACCACGCATGCACGCACTGTTTAGCTGACACCGAAAGTATATACCTGGACAAATGCAGGAAGAATGTGTACCTGGGGCATCGTCGATTTCTTCCGACCAACCATCAATGTCGAAAGAAAGGCAAGCATTTCAAAGGCAAGGCAGATCACCGGAAGAAGCCCGCCATGCGTACCGGTGATCACGTACTTGCAATGGTCAATGATTTACATGTAATCTTTGGAAAGGGTCCCGGCGGACTATCTGTTCCGAATGACGCTGAGGGACGCGCTCCCATGTGGAAGAAGAAATCTATATTTTGGGACCTACCCTACTGGAAAGACCTAGAGGTCCGCTCTTCAATCGACGTGATGCACATGACAAAGAACCTTTGCGTGAACCTGCTAGGCTTCTTGGGCGTGTATGGAAAGACAAAAGATACACCGGAGGCACGGGAGGACCTGCAACGTTGGCACGAAAAAGACGGCATGCCTCCAAAGCAGTATGAAGGTCCTGCCAGCTACGCTCTTACCAAAGAAGAGAAGGAAATCTTCTTTGAATGCCTGCTCAGTATGAAGGTCCCGTCTGGCTTCTCGTCGAATATAAAGGGAATAATAAATATGGCAGAGAAAAAGTTCCAGGACCTAAATTCTCATGACTGCCACGTGATTATGATGCAACTGCTTTCGGTTGCATTGAGGGGGCTTCTACCGGAAAACGTTCGATTAGCCATTGTGAAGCTATGTGCATTCCTCAATGCAATCTCTCAGAAGGTGATCGATCGAGAAATCATACCAAGGCTTTGGAGTGATGTGGCGCAATGTCTTGTCAGTTTCGAGTTGGTGTTCCCACCATCCTTCTTCAATATCATGACGCACGTCCTAGTTCATCTAGTCGACGAGATTGTCGTTCTGGGCCCCGTATTTCTACACAATATGTTCCCCTTTGAGAGGTTCACGGGAGTCCTAAAGAAATATGTCCATAACCGCGCTAGGCCTGAAGGAAGCATCTCCATGGGCCATCAAACAGAGGATGTCATTGGGTTTTGTGTTGACTTCATTCCTGACCTTAAGAAGATTGGTCTCCCTCAATCGCGGTATGAGGGGAGACTGACTGGAAAAGGCACGCTAGGAGGGGACTCAATAATATGCAGGGACGGGAATTCTTGGTCTCAAGCACACTACACAGTTCTACAGAACTCTACCTTGGTGACCCCGTATGTCGATGAACACAAGAACATTCTGCGCTCCAAACACCCGGAGCAGTGTGATGACTGGATTACATGTGAACACATCAGGACTTTCGGCAGTTGGTTGGAAACACGTCTCAGAGGTGACAACACTGTTTCTGATGAGCTATACTCGTTGTCCAGGGGACCATCTTCGACTGTATTTACTTACAAATGATACGAGATAAATGGGAATACATTTTACACGATCGCCCAAGATCAAAAGAGCACCAACCAAAACAGCGGTGTCCGCTTTGATGCAGCAACCAAGAGGGGAAAGGACACATATTATGGTTACATAGTGGACATATGGGAACTTGACTATGGACATGATTTTAAGGTCCCTTTGTTTAAGTGCAAATGGGTCAATCTGTCAGGAGGCGGGGTACAGGTAGAGCCACATTACGGAATGACAACAGTGGATCTGAACAATCTTGGGTACACAGACGAACCATTCGTCCTAGACAATTATGTGGCGCAGGTTTTCTATGTGAAGGACATGTCTACCAAACCGAGAAAAAGAAAATATAAGGAAGCGAATACATCAAACGATGAGCCAAAGCGCCACATAGTTCTTTCAGGGAAAAGAGACATCGTGGGAGTGGAGGGTAAGACAGACATGTCTGAAGATTATGAAAAGTTTCATGAAATTCCTCCCTTCAAAGTCAAGGCTGACCCAAGCACCCTATTAAGCGATGAAGAATATCCATGGTTACGGCGCAATAAGCAAAGGACACAAGCGAAGAAAAAGTGAAGACAAATGAAGTCAGAAAGGGTTAAAAATTGATGATATGGCTTTGAATGGTTCATTTTGAGCACACAAAAAGTCTGGAGTGCAAATAAGTTCAAAAAAAATGAAATCCCTTTGTAACAGATGAGTTTTTGTCCGAAACCCTGATACTTCGAAAGAGATTGTCCATTTTGTACACGAAGTGCATCCAGTTTTTGCCGTAACCCTCTCAACTTTTTAGCACATGCTATGTGGGTGAAATGATGATACCATGCCAATTTTAAACCTCTTCAGAGTTCATTTAAAGTGCTTTTCAATTTCAGGGTCATTTAGCTCAAAAAAAATCAATAAATGCATGAAAAATAACAGATGAAGTCAGAAAGGGTTGAAAATTGATGATGTGGCTTTGAATGGTTCATTTTGAACACACAAAAAGTCTGGAGTTCAAATAAGTTTAAAAAAATGAAATCCCTTTGTAACAGATGAGTTTTTGTCCGAAACCTAGACTTCGAAAGAGATTGTCATTTTGTACCCGAAGTGCATCCAGTTTGCCGTAACCCTCTCAACTTTTTAGCACATGCATGGGGTGAATGTGATGTCATGCCAATTTTCAACCTCTTCAGAGTTCATGAAGTGCTTTTCAATTCAGGGTCATTTAGCTCAAAAAAATCAGTAAATGCATGAAAAATAACAGATGGAAGTCAGAAAGGGTTGAAAATTGATGATGTGGCTTTGAATGGTTCATTTTGAACACACAAAAAGTCTGGAGTTCAAATAAGTTCAAAAAAATGAAATCCCTTTGTAACAGATGAGTTTTCGTCCGAAACCCTAATACTTCGAAAGAACCATTTTGTACACGAAGTGCATCCAGTTTTTGCCGTAACCCTCTCAAATTTTTAGCACATGCTATGTGGGTGAAATGATGATATCATGCCAATTTTCAACCTCTTCAGAGTTCATGTGAAGTTATTTTCAATTTCAGGGTCATTTAGCTCAAAAAAATAGTAAATGCATGAAAAATAACAGATGAAGTCAGAAAGGGTTGAAAATTGATGATGTGGCTTTGAATGGTTCATTTTGAACACACAAAAAGTCTGGAGTTTAAATAAGTTCAAAAAAATGAAATCCCTTTGTAACAGATGAGTTTTCGTCCGAAACCCTGATACTTCGAAAGAGATTGTCCATTTTGTACACGAAGTGCATCCAGTTTTTGCCGTAACCCTCTCAACTTTTTAGCACATGCTATGTGGGTGAAATGATGATACCATGCCAATTTTCAACCTCTTCAGAGTTCATCTGAAGTGCTTTTCAATTTCAAGGTCATTTAGCTCAAAAAAATCAGTAAATGCATGAAAAATATTAGATGAAGTTAGAAAGGGTTGAAAATTGATGATGTGGCTTTGAATGGTTCATTTTTAACACCCAAAAAGTCTGGAGTTCAAATAAGTTCAAAAAAATGAAATCCCTTTGTAACAGATGAGTTTTCGTCCGAAACCCTGATACGTCGAAAGAGATTGTCCATTTTGTACACGAAGTGCATCCAGTTTTTGCCATAACCCTCTCAACTTTTATGAAACTCTAATAGCAAAAATAATAAACTAAAAGAATGAACTAGAAAACTTTGATGAAACTCTAATAGAAAAAAGAATGAACTAGAAAACTTTAATGAAACTCTAATAGCAAAAGGAATCAACTAAAATTTATGCAACTAAAATTATCAAAGTATTTTCTGTTCAAAACAATAAAAACAAAAAGAATTTTCATAAAGAACTTTTTTTGTTAGAAACTTTAATAGCAAAAGGAATTATCATAAAGATTTTTTTTGTTAGAAACTAAAATAACAAAAACTGTTTTTTGAATATAATGAAAACATAGTAATATTAAATAGCAGGAAAAAGAATCACTCCAAAATCTATTTTTATAGTAAAGTTAATCACAAACAGTGATTCACACAAATTTCAAAGAATTCAATTTAAACTATTCAAATTGGAAAACTAATGGCACTAACAAGTTTATAATTTTTATTACCTAAAAGCAAAAAGAATCACTGAAAAACAGTTTGTATTTGTGTAAGTAGAAACAAAATAAAATAAATAAAGCAAAAAAGAAAACAAAAAACTAAAAAAAACAAAAAATGCCACTACTGCCACCACGGCCTGAATACGACTAGAAACCCATCCATGGGCCATGATTCAGGCCCACAAGGCCCAGCAGCCCACGGGCAAAAGAGGCAGAGAAGGCCCGAAAGCCTGCATTTGAGAGGAGCTTGAGAGGGTCGGCGCAGCTCGCTTATAAACCACTCTCAGGCTCTCTCAACTAGCGAGGTGGGACTAAACATCCCACCGCACCACGCCAGCGCAGGCCTTTGGTCCCGTTGGTAGCACCACCGGACGAAAGGGGGGCATTGGTCCCGGTTGGTGGAACAAACCGGGACCAATGCCCCCCTTTGGTCCCGGTTCGTGCCACCAACCGGGACCAAAGGTCTCTTTTCAGCAGCCCAAATGGGCTGCTGAAAAGAGACCTTTGGTCCCGGTTGGTGGCACGACCGGACCAAAGGGTGGCATTCGTCCCGGTTTGTGCCACGAACCGGGACCAGCTCTTTGTATATAAGCAGGACTTAGGAATTTTTCAGTTTTCATCGACCATTTGCCCCCCGACGACGCCGAGCTCATCGACGCCGCCAAGCTGCCCGTGCTCGCCGTCGCCGCCCGCTCCTCGTCGCCATCGCCCCGCGCCCCTGCCCTGCCCTGACGCGCCGCCCCTGCCCTGCCCCGACGCGCCGCCCCGTGCCCCCTGCCTTGTCGTCGTCACCCCGTGGCCCCTGCCTCGACGTCGGCCGCCCCGTGGCCCTGCCCCGACGCCGCCCCGCGCCCCCGGCCTGCCCCGACGCCGCCCCACGCCCCCGGCCTGCCCCGACCACGCGGCCGCCATGTTCGGTCCGGCCGGCCTTCTCATCTCTGTTTTTTATAGATATGTGATGATTTTTTTCCAGATTATATGTATGTGTGTATATATGATTATATGTCCTCTTTTTTTTCAGATTTTTTGTTCATGTATATGATGATTTGTTTTTTGCATTTTTAGAAAAATGTATATATGTTCTCTGTGTATATATGTTCATATATGCAAAAGTTACATTTTTAGAAAATTATCTATGTATGTTCTCTGATTTAGTGCATTTTAGGTTAGTTTCATTTTTAGAAAAGTTTTATATATCTAGGAAGAAGGAAGAAGGAAGAAGGAAGAAGGAAGAAGAAGAAAAAGTTTTATATATGCAAAAGTTACATTTTTAGAAAAGTTTTATATATCTAGCTAGGAAGAAGGAAGAAGGAAGAAGGAAGAATAAGAAAAACTTTTATATAAGCAAAAGTTATTTTTTATCGGGTATGTCGTTGTCGATATACCCCCTCCCCAATAACTTCGACATGAGGGGGGGGGTCGATATACCTCCTCCCCGATAACATTTTTTCCATGTATGTATGTCGTCATTGTCGATATACCCCCTCCCGGATAACTTCGACATGAGGAGGGGGGGTCGATATACCCCCTCCCCGATAACTTCAACATGAGGGGGGGGGGGGTCGATATACCCACTCCCCGATAAATTCGACATGAGGGGGGGTCGATATACCCCCTCCCCGATAACTTCGACATGAGGGGGGGGGGGATCTCCTACCCCCTCCCGCCCCTACCCGACAAACTCTCGAGGCCACCCAAACCACTAGAAGATAACTCCGGTAACTTCGACATGAGGGGGGACGTCGATCAACCCCCTCTCGCCCGAAGAAGTCTATGTATTATTTTATATCGCGGTGGACATATATAAAAGTTTGATCATATGTCAAAGTTTGAATTTTGACATATGCAACATTTGATCATACATCAAAGTTTGATCATATGTCAAAGTTTGCGATATACCCCCTCCCCGATAACATTTTTTTTATATGATGATTTTTTTTTCATAGCCATATATATGTATGTGGCTATATGTATGTATGGATGTACATAGAACTTTTTTATATGTATGTGGCTATATGTATGTCGTTGTCGATATAGCCCCTCCCCGATAACTTCGACATGAGGGGGGGGGGGTCGATATACCCCCTCCCCGATAACATTTTTTTCTAAGTTACTAAGGTAAAATGTTCACCCCCCTACCGGGCGACCAACTCTCGAGGCCACCCAAAACCTAGAAAAAAAGCGTTGTCGATCTCCTACCCCCTCCCGCCCCTACCTGACAAACTCTCGAGGCCACCCAAACCACTAGAAGATAACTCCGGTAACTTCGACATGAGGGGGGACGTCGATCAACCCCCTCTTGCCCGAACAAGTCTATGTATTATTTTATATCGCGGTGGACATATATCAAAGTTTGATCATATGTCAAAGTTTGAATTTTGACATATGCAACATTTGATCATATATCAAAGTTTGATCATATGTCAAAGTTTGAATTTTGACATATGCAACATTTGATCATATGTCAAAGTTTGAATTTTGACATATATAGATTTATCAAGAATGCCCCCATTATGGATATGCACAAGTTGATCCAATTTTTTTCTAATCTCATCTATATATATTCTTCTATATGTCACGTTGTCTGTCAAAGTATTGAAGAAATCCATGGCTTCATCATTAGTCGGAAGTAACAGGCGTATGATGCTACGAAGCTCTTCAAAGTTGTTTTGGAACGGAGTTCCGGATAGAATAATTCTCCTTTTGGTACGAATTTCAGCAAAGGCCTTCCAAATAGCGATATTCGGAAGGCTCTTGCTGAACTTTGTACCAAAAAGCGAATTATTCTATCGGGAACTCCGTTCCAAAACAACTTTGAAGAGCTTCGTACCATTATACGCCTGTCATTTCCGACTAATGATGAAGTCATGGTTTTCTTGAAATCTTTGACACTAGACAACGTGACATATAGAAGGGTAGATGAGATCAGGAAAAATATGGACCATTTTCTGCACATCCAGAATGGCGTCATTTTGTTAAATCCCTTGTCGGTCCGGACGTTGGACATTCATGAGAGAGGCGGTCCGACCCAAACCCTAGAAGCGTTGTCGAGGCCACCCCAAACCCTAGAAGCGTTGCCTAGGCCACCCCAAAACCTAGAAGCGTTGTCGAGGCCACCCCAAACCGTAGAAGCGTCGAGCTAGCTAGGTCTACGTTTGCACTAATATATCCATCTGTCATGTTTGTATATTAATTGCCATGTTGTAATATTTGCAGAAACTATGGAGCACCGAGACATCGAAGCAGAACAGTTGTTGGGGGACATAATCCTCGGCGGAGGTGATGTCTTGTCGTTTCTCAACGACACCGATGGTCTGGAAGGAGAGAATGAAGCAGGCTCCGGTGATCGAACAATGGAGGTGGAAGGACATGATTATGATGGCTCCGGTGACGGAATGCCGGTGGAAGAAGGAGACCGTGATGACTGCTCCGGTGAGCGAACGGAGGAAGGAGATGTTGCAAAGTCCGGCGAGGTATATATATTAATTAAGCCTGTGCTGACTAGCTAATTGATGCATTAATTGTTTTGGTATGTACACATATTAACTCTCTTCTTTCTTCTTTTCTAGCCCTCCGGATCAAGCCAAACTTCGGTAACGAGACGAGGCCCGAAGAAAAGGTTGCGCCAGGATGAAAGGTTCACGATCACAGCAATCAAGGGCGATGGACAACCGATTGAACCCAGCCGGACCAAGGAAGCATTTTCTGCTCAGTGCGGGGTTCTTGTTAGGGACATGATCCCGATCAGCATCCTCCAATGGAATAAGCCTAAGAGCGAAGACCCTCAAGTGTCTTTTGTCAACGATAGACAGAAAGATGATCTTTGGACCGCGCTGAAGGCAAATTTCACCCTACCGCCAGAGGAGGATCCGGATAAGCCAGTTATAGAGCCATTGGTCAAGGCTCATGCTCTTAAGAAGATGGCAGATCTATTCAGGAGATGGAAGAATGAGTTGAAATCAACGTTTGTCGACAAAGGGAAGACTCCAGAATTCACCGGCCGATTTGAGAAGATAAGAGATCACTGGCCCGCATTTGTGGCCCACAAGATATCGGAGAAGAGTAAGAAGATGTCAGCGACAAACAAGAAAAATGCTGCAAAGAAGGAGTATCACCATCGCACGGGGTCAGGTGGCTACCTCAAAGCCCGGCCGTTGTGGGACAAGGCTGAGAAGGACCTGCTTGATAAAGGGGTCGAACCAGAGACATTGAACTGGCCAGACCGTTCAAGGACTTGGTTCTTCGGGGTTGGGGGAACCTTGGACCCTGAAACAGGGAAGTGCCGTTGGACGAAGGAGCAACTTGAAATACCCGTAAAGAAGCTTCAGAAGTATATCGCCGCAGCGCAGCAAGGGACGTTCGTTCCCGACAGAGAGAACGACGAGCTCACACAGGCCCTCGGGAATCCTGAGCACCCAGGACAAACATGAGGCACGGCAGGCTTCGTTGCGTGGAAGGAAGGGTTTCCCAGCGCAGGCGGTTACAAAACCCAGGAGAGGAGGAGGAAAGTGGAGCAGACCGAACTGCAGAAGCTGAATGCAAGGGTACGAGCGCTAGAGGAACAAGCACTAGTTTAGAGGCAGCGACCTGCCGAAGCTACCCCAGAAGCTACCCCGCCATCTCAGCGGAGAAGCAGCGTGGCTTCCACCGAGCTCCTTCAGCAGCCTCACTTCACGGCTCCCAGCTACCCCGTGGATGCTATCACGGAGGCTCAAGATTACCACCTTATGGCGCAATGGCAGCACCTCAAAGTCAAGGCGGCTGTCGGCTCTGTTGCACCTCCTCAACCCGGCGCAACTTTTCACTGCCTTCCGATTCCAGAAGGCTATGCTGTTGTGATGGTCGATGAAATAACGGATGGATTTGAGGAGCTCGAGCTTGACCACCCTACCGGTGAAGGGGAGACTCGGCTGGGTCTTGCTCTGAAGACTCCATGTTTATGGCGGAAGGAGCTAATCAACCTTCCGAACTGGACACCTCCGCCTCGTCCTCCGGCGAGTTAGGGCACTCCGCCTCCTCCTCTGGCGAGTGATCAGGGCACTCCGCCTCCTTCTCCGGCTGCTCCGGTGCGTGGCGGCACTCCGCCTCCTTCTCCAGCTGCTCCGGCGCGTGGCGGCACTCCGCCTCCTTCTCCGCCTGCGCCGGCGCGTCCGAGCAGCCCGCCTCCTTCTCCGCCTTGTCAACAACAGCAGAAGACAACCGCCGCCGCTCTGGCTGCTCCGGCGTGTCGTAGCACTCTGCCTCCTTCTCCGCCTCGTAAGCAATGAAGGAAGACAGCCGCAGCCGCTCCGGCTGCTCCGCCGTCTAGCAGTACAGCCAGAGGCGGGAGGCAATACAAATTTGGTCCATCTCTCAAGCCTCTAGAGAAGTTAACATACGAGATGACTGAGGAGGAAAACGCGGAGATCTGTCAAGCCCAAGTGAAGGACTTTTTTGCAAAGAAAAATCCACCTTCGGAGGAGAAGATGGATCCAGTGAAATTGAAGTGCACTTTGAAGAACCTGAAGCGACCACCACCGCCTCCGCCGGATGACAACCATGTCCGCGCTCTGAAAAAGGCAGTGGAAGGAGCGCGCCGGTCGGGAACTACTTCAAGTGACAAAAGGTTACAAGAACGAAGAAGAGGGAACAAAATTCCCCAGCTCGGCGAACAGGCAAACCAATCGTGCCCCCCGCTCTAGGTGTCTAGCGATATCGTCGCAAATCTGCCGGGGATGCTGCCCGGTACCAATCCTGGTGATTACCTGCCCGACGATGCACATTTTGATACAATGGAGGTGGACGAACACAAATACCAGTACGGGAAGCCTCTCGTCAGACCTGGTGATCCTCCTCTAACAACGATGATGCGAAGATTCCATAAGTGGTACATGGACACCTGCAAGTCTGGGAAGGATATTTTGACGCTGAGAGTTAAAGAGGAGCACGACCTCGTTGGAACTGATCTGTTGTCTGTTCCATTTGAGGAGTTCTTCCAGTTTTTCAATCAAAAGGACCTCGATAAAATAATCATCACTTGCTACTGTCTGTAAGTACTATACTTCTGTAATTAAGTCTCTATATATAGCTCAGCTCTTTCATTGCATGTATATATAATTATCCTCACTATATTATGCAGATTGAAGATTGTCGAATGCAGAAATGCACAAATCTATGATATTGGGTTCATTAACAAAAATCTCATAGATGAATGGACGGTTCAGTATCATGCGGAAGAAACCGAGGCCAACTTGCTACAATCGTTGCTTAAAAATCAAAACAAAGATAAAATACTCTTTCCTTACAACTTCAAGTGAGTGTTACTGTCTTCTGCATATTCGGTTTCCCTTATTACTCGAGGTTATAGTAATGTAATTGATGAGTTATGCATGCGTGCGCAGCTTCCACTTTATTCTCCTAGAGATTAAGCTTGAGCAGGGACTAGTAACCGTCTTAGACTCAAGACGAAAAGATCCCAAGGAGTATGCGGCCATGACTGAAATGCTCCAGAAGTAAGTTCAATCGATCATTATCGCACCATATCGGCAACTTTGGTCATTTCCTGATATCAAGTAATTATTTTCTTTGTCTCGCAGGGTTTGGAAAGTGTTCACCACAGAAGCTCCGGGACTGCCGGGGGAGCTGCAATTTACACACCCGAAAGTAAGTACTACTAGCTAGTTCCGCGCATCTCCCATTGATTCTAGCTAGTTTCATCAATACCATTTATAATGATTGATTGTCAGTTTGATTGACCTTTATTTCTCGTAAAGTGGTTGTGGCAGGAAGGCGGGAATAATTTTTGTGGATACTACATTTGCGAGTACATCTACAACGCGACGACCTCTAAGCGGGGCTACTCTGAAAAACAATATGAAGTGCGTAAGCAATAATATTCACAATTTTATTTTATTACCATCATTTGTGTTGAGTTTCATTCATATATATGTATTGACCCCCTTCTTCAAATTAGATTTGGCAGATGCGGGATGAACTCCTACCACAAGATCGCATAAAGGCAATTCAAGAGGAATTGGCGGGATTCTTTCTTGACCACGTCATCAATCCAGCCGGAGAATACCATGTGGAACTTGACATCAGATGTTAGGGATCTTATATTGTATATATGTAGCTAGTAGCGTTGGATAGATATACGAAAACTTGTTGTTCGACCAATCTCTCGGAGAAGGAGGAGGTCGATCACTTCTCTCTGTATATGTTCATGACGATCTTGTGTACTTAATGGTTTCCTTCATTTGCTTACTAGCTAGCGTGTCGAGTCCTCTCTATACGTATAGTACGTAGCGTCGACCAAGCACGGAGATAAGAGAGGACACTTCTCTCTAGCTATTAGCTAGCTAACACAATATATGAAACCCCTAAATTAACCCTACAAAACCCCCAAACCCCCCCCCCTTTCAAAAAAAAAACAAAAACCCCAGCTCCTGAGCTGCTGACACGTGGATGATCTTTGGTCCCGGTTGGTGTTACCAACCGGGACTAAAGGCCCTCCTCTCTGGGCTCGCCGCAGCGGCCACGTGGAGCCCCATCTGTCCCGGTTCGTATAAGAACCGGGACTAAAGGTGTTGGGCTTTAGTCCCGACCCTTTAGTCCCGGTTCCCGAACCGGGACAAATGGGCCTTATGAACTGGGACAAATGGGCCTTTTTCTACTAGTGACTACCAATCGAGAGTCCCTCATGGTGAAAGTCAAGCCAGAGTATTACTACCATGGGAAAGATCTGTATGTTGAGTTTACAGAACTGTTTCAGTTATTCAATCAAGACGCACTCGATAAATCTATCGTCAGTTGCTATTGTCTGTAAGTGATTTCTTTCTGTAATTTAAGTCTCAAGCTGCTAGCTGTAGTGCTCGTTGATCATTACCTATAATTATCCTCACTATATTCTTTTCTGTGGTATTATGCAGGATGAAGATCTATGAAATGAAAAAAGCTGGACGCTATGGCATTGGGTTCATTGACCCAAATACCATTAATCAAGAGACATGGACGCGTCCATGGGAATGAAAAGACACAGAGAAAAGCTTGCTAGAGTTCTTGAAGCTCCTAAATACCAATCGAGACATACTACTTCCTTACAACTTCGGGTGAGTCTCACACTTTCTTGTACTACAAATTCTGTTTTTACTTACTAGCTAGATGTTAATAAGTGTATAGGGTTTAGGGTAGTTGATGAGTGTTAGTCACATGCCCACTTAATTTATACATGCAAACGTGTGCGCATGCAGTTTCCACTGGATCTTGTTAATCATTCAAGTTGAAGATGGAAAAGTTGAAGTACTGGACTCACTACTTAAACCAGTTACTGAGTACGAAATCATGAAGGGGATAGTCAACAGGTAATTTCAATCATTATCGGACTATATATGTCGGCCTCTTTAGTTCGTCATTTCCTGATATCAACTAATTAATAACTCCTTTATTCATTTTCTTTGCCGGCGGGCAGGACTTGGGAAAAGTTCATCAAACAGGTTCCAGGCACTTGGAAAGAAAAGCTGAAATGGTATCGACCCAAGGTAATTAATTAAGTAGTACTAGCTAGCTACCATCTCTTTAATTCTAGTTTCAATACTATTAATTATCATGCTTGATTAATTATTATCTGATTGAATTCTATTCTCGTAAAGGCCATGAAGCAGGCGCGGGGGACTGATTTATGTGCATACTACGTTTGCGAGAACATTCGCATGATGACGTCCGAAAGGAGCAGATCTGATAGACAGATATGGGTACGTTTGCCAAAACACTATTCACAATTTTTACATGATTATCGATATCTAATATATATACACACAACTAATACATGCATATTTGATCTCCTTCTTTAAAGTTCAACGAGATGCGGGATAAGCTCCTACCAACGGATCGCGTAGGAGCAATTCAAGAGGAAATAGCGGGATTTTTGCTCGACCAGGTCATAGATCCCAAAGGAGAATTCCAATACCCGCTACCGCAATAATGCCTCCATGTAGGAGAAATTGTATATACCAAATTGCATATATACATGTGTATGTGTGAATGGTCGTGCGAGACATTCGATGATATATATATATATATGATCGGTTCTACGAGAAATTCTATTTATATATATATGCATAACGTGTACAATATGTAGTATCGTAAAATACCAGCAAATGAAAAAGAATTAAATGAAAAACACAAAATTAAAGAAAAAATAAATCATAAACCCAAAACCCTCCAAACTTTTAGTACCGGTTGGTGTTACCAACCGGTACTAAAGGTCTTCCAGCCCCCGGCGCTGGCTCGTGCCACGTGGTGGCCCTTTAGTGGCGGTTCGTGTTGAACCGGTACTAGGGGGGGGGGCCTTTAGTCCCCACCCTTTAATGCCGGTTACAGAACCGGCACTAAAGGGCCTAATGAACCGGTGCTAAAGCCCGATTCTGCACTAGTGATAGCACTATATAATGAAAGTATACCATGATAGTTTAATCCTACTAATCGTCAACTGGGTAGTAAATATTACTCCCTTTGTCCCATAATAAAAGACATTTTTTTTTGCAAGCAAACATTACAATCTTTATTGTTAGCATATAATAATGTGTTGTGTACAATTACACTAGGACGTGTCATCTAGTAAAATATAAAGTATTTGAAACAAGGTATGCATACCGAATTTTGGGGAAATTATTGTGTCTCATTGAGAGAAGTATGCAAAGCCGCCAATTATATTGCTTACTTGGTCGGTCTATTCATATGTGTAAAGTCTTGAACTTACACGTAACTATGTCAGAATAATACTAGCATGGTTACCAATTATAGTCGTCTAAGAAAGTATAAATTGTATTAACTATGATGTACTACACAAATCTTATTTTTTTTTCCTCGATGATAGAAATTGTATTAAATAATAAGCATATTTTTTTTGTGTTTTATCTTATGACATGATGTGATATTTACAAAATATGACTACAATCAAGGACAATCAAGGGCTGCACACGTGTCATTGCATCATTGGATAAAAAATTTGACTTAGACCCAAATGAAAACCAGTCAATTGATCGTTAGACACTCCTTTTTTTTAAATAATGATAAGAATTGTATTAAATAATAAGCATATTTTTTGTGTTTTATCTTATGACATGATGTGCTATCAACAAAATATGACTAAAATCAAGGGCAATCAACGGTTGCACATGTGTCATTGCATCATTGGATAAAAAATTTGACTTGGACCCAAATGAAAATCAGTCAACTGATCGTTAGACACTCTTTTTTTAAATAATGATAAAAATTGTATTAAATAATAAGCCTATTTTTTGTGTTTTATCTTATGACATGATGTGCTATTAATAAAATATGACTAAAATCAAGGACAATCAAGGGTCGCACACGTGTCATTGCATCATTGGATCAAAAATTTGACTTAGACCCAAATGAGAACCAGTCAACTGATTGTTAGATACTCCTTTTTTTTAAATAATGATAAGAATTGTATTAAATAATAAGCATATTTTTTTGTGTTTTATCTTATGACAAGATGTGCTATCAACAAAATATGACTAAAATCAAGGGCAATCAAGGGTTGCACACGTGTCATTGCATCATTGGATCAAACATTTGACTTGGACCCAAATGAAAATCAGTCAACTGATCGTTAGACACTCCTTTTTTTAAATAATGATAAAAAATTGTATTAAATAATAAGCATATTTTGTTGTGTTTTATCTTATGACATGATGTGCTATTAACAAAATATGACTAAAATCAAGGGCAATCAAGGGCTGCACACGTGTCATTGCATCATTGGATCAAAATTTTGACTTAGACCCAAATGAAAATCAGTCAACTGATCGTTAAACACTCCTTTTTTTTAAATAACTAGGACAATGCCCGTGCGTTGCATGGGGATATAAATATCATAGTATGTTAGCTTGTGATTTACCTGACCATAATAATAAGATTGTGCAAATAAATATTTATTAAATTATACTCGTGATTTACTTTATATTTTGATGAGAAATTTGGTAGGCAAATTAAAGTGAAATTGATTCAAAAAGTAAGTACATAAAGGTGATTTATTATCATATAGGAAAGGTTGGACGAATGAGTGGTGGGAAGAAAAGTCAAATGAAACCTTATATTGTTTTTAAGTAGTAGAGATAGAGATATAGATATGGATAAAGATATAGATATAGAGATTGAAAGGTAAGGATTGTGTATCCTAATTTCTGGGGCACGGAACATATCATGTCAGTTAGCAAATTGTGTGCATTCTCAGTTTCTCACAGGCGAATCATGTATGACCACGTGTTCCACTCCGACGATTGGGACATGCTCTTTCCCAATGCGCACCTTCAGGCTATCACTACAGCTTGCTCGGATCATGCTCCGTTATACCTTCAGGGGTGCGTCGACAACACGAGAAAGCCTTCCTTTAAATTCGAGGAATTCTGGCTTCGTCTCCCGGGCTTTAAGGACACCGTTGCCTTGGCTTGGAACAAACCGGTTCAGGCCCGTGATGCCATCCGCAAGATACATATCAAGCTCTGTCGGACCGCTAAGGCCTTGCGCAAGTGGCAAAAGGAAAAAGTCGGGATGCTTGGCTCCCAGATCGCAGTGGCCAAGGAGATCATCTGGCGCCTGGATGTTGCTGAGGAGGGAAGATCGCTCTCGGACTCTGAGAGGGACTTGCGTAAACAACTGAAGGCCTCGTACCTTGGGCTTCTCGCAATTCAGAAAATCAAGCTGAGACAGCGTTCTCGGCTCAACTGGATTCGCCTGGGGGACGCCACCACAAAGCTTTTCCATGCTCGTGCAAACGGACGAAGGCGTAAGAACTTCATTCAAACGATCACAACCACCTCGAGGCTGGCAATTACCAGACATGACAAGGAGCGGGCCCTTCTGGACCACTTCCAAGCTAACATCGGCACGCCTGCCCTGCGCACCAAGTCCATTGTCTGGGAGAACATCGAGATGCAGCGCCATGACCTATCGGCTCTGGACGCTCCATTCGACGAGGCGGAGATTAAGGAGGCGGTATTCTCCTTACCTTCGGTCAAGGCCCCGGGCCCCGATGGTTTCATCGGCGCCTTCTTCAAATCATGCTGGGAGATCATCAAAGCGGATGTCGTGGCTGTGATGATGCAGCTCGCGAACCTGAGAGGCGACTGCGCTAGCCTGATCAATTCAGCCAACATTATTCTGCTCCCGAAAAAAGCCGGCGCATCCTCGATTGGCGACTACCGCCCAATCAGTTTGATACACAGCATCTCCAAGATCTTCTCCAAGCTGTTGGCTAACCGGCTAGCCCCTCTGCTTCCGTCGCTGGTTTCCAAGTGCCAGAGTGCCTTTGTGCAGAAACGGTGCATCCACGATAATTTCCTACACGTGCAAAACTTGATCAAAGAATTGCACCGCTCTTCAACGCCAGGCCTTTTCCTCAAGCTCGACATCTCCAAGGCTTTCGACTCTGTGGGTTGGGCTTACCTCCTGGAGGTGCTACAGCAGTTGGGATTTGGACAGCGCTGGCGGGACTGGATCTGCATGACCCTCGCTTCATCTTCCTCCAGGGTGCTGTTGAATGGGGAGCCGGGAACCCCATTCGCGCATGGAAAAGGCCTTCGCCAGGGTGACCCGTTGTCGCCTATGCTCTTCATTCTGGCCATCGATCCTCTGCAACTTATGCTCCGGGTGGCTTCCCAGGCCGGGATCCTCAAGCCCATCATGGCGCGGCCGGCCTCCTGCAGGGTTTCTCTCTATGCGGACGATGCTGGCATCTTTGCTAACCCGGTCAAAGAAGAGATCGACGCCATCGCTCGGATCCTTGCCTGTTTTGGGGATGCATCGGGCCTCATCACAAATGTCAGCAAGACCGAGGTGTTTCCCATTCGTTGCCAAGACATTGATCTCCCGGCCATCCTCTCGGCCTTCCCGGCCAAGCTGGCCTCGTTCCCCGGCCGATACCTGGGTCTCCCTCTACATACTAGGCGGCTCAGAAGGGTGGACCTCCAACCTCTTCTGGACAAGGCAATGGGTAGGTTGCCGGGCTGGAAGGGGAAGAACCTGGCGCGACCGGGCAGGGTCTCCCTTGCAAAGTCCGTGTTGTGCGCCATCGCAAATCATCACCTCACTGCGCTCTCGCTTCCCACTTGGGCAATCCAGAAGCTCAGTAAGATCACTCGTAACTTCATCTGGTGTGGGGAAGACTTGGAAAACGCGTCTGGCGGACACTCTCTGGTCAACTGGAAGACTGTTTGCCGGCCTAAGCCCATGGGGGGCCTGGGAATCACAGACCTCGAGAGATTTGGTCGGGCGCTCCGACTTCGCTGGCCTTGGCTTATGTGGACTGATCCTGACCGCCAATGGGTGGGCTCTGCGGTGCCCTGCGATGAGACGGATATGGCGCTCTTCAGGGCTTCTACCACCATCTCCTTGGGCAATGGGAGAAAATCCTTATTCTGGCACGATGACTGGACAGGACGGGGCCCTCTGTCCCGGGCCTTCCCGGAGCTGTACAAAATTGCCACCAGGAAGCGGAGAACTGTGATGAAGGAGCTCCAGGAGGAGAACTGGATCAGATCGGTGGCCCGTCTTTCATCGCCTACCCACCTGCAGGAGTTCATTGCCCTCGCATCAGCTATCACTCAGGTTGCGTTGAATCCGGACCAGGAGGACTCCATCACTTGGCGGTGGACCCCCAATGGCATATACTCTGCTGCTTCGGCCTACGCGGCCCAGTTCTCTGGATCCTATCCCAGGTTCTCCCCAGCCAAGATTTGGGAGGCACACGCTGAGCCAAAATGCAAGTTCTTCGCCTGGCTTGTGCTCCACCGGAAAATCCTCACGGCCGACATGCTAGCCGTTCGTGGCTGGCCGCACGACCCTCGCTGTCCCCTTTGCCTTGGGGCACCGGAGACGGCCACTCATCTCTGCAAGGACTGCCCGTTTGCCGCCGCAGTTTGGTCTCACGTCTAGGTGTGGACGGGAGAGGACTCTGGGGCCACGCCCACGTTGCCCCCTTCGATGGGGATTTCAGACTGGTGGGATTCGCTCACCACCAATTTGCCCAAGGACGACAGAAGAAGGCGGAGCGGCCGCTTCCTTTACACCATCTGGAACATCTGGAAGGAGCGAAACCGACGCATCTTCAATGGAACTCGCCTCACGCACCTAGAGGTAGCAGCTATTGTCTTCGACGACATCAAGCAAAGGACTTTGGCCTTTGGCCGGGCACAGGTGGCAGCCGGTATTGGTTGATTAGTGCCAGCCTGTGGGCTTTTCTAGGGGTTTTTGTCCGGTTTCTCTCCAAAAAATCGGAACACTTTTGTACATAAACCTTATTCTCCTTCTTATATGAAAAGGCAGTGCTCCTGCCGGTTCCTCAAAAAAAAAATCATGTATCACTTGCTAGTTATTTATAGTTCAAGTACGAGTGTGACAGAGGGAAGAGTTGACCAGCACATGGACGCATCACCATCAATATCCGTTGGAAATAGACATCAACTAGCAGCCTCGCAAAAAAAGAAAAAAAACATCAAGGTGGAGGAGAAGAGAGTATTCAAGTCCCACAAGTACTTCTCCAAGCTGTAGCCAGACACCTATCCGTCGTCTCTATAAGAAACTCAAGCTCTACAAGACTTTTCTCCAGTAGAGATCGAGGAGCAGAAAGATTGATCTGCACCTGCAGAACCATCCTGCTCAAGATTGTGTTGCTGAGTTGAGACACGCTTCGCAATGGGGAGCAAGGACGGTGGTGGGTCTGACGGGAAGCAGATGGTGGTGGTGCCGGAGATCAAGTACACCAAGCTCTTCATCAACGGCGATTTCGTCGATGCCGCCTCGGGTACGTCGTCATGATTAATTAGTCTGTGCGCGTAAAATTCATATGTATTATACCGAGGCGTGCCTTCCCTTTGTCATCTTCGCCAACAAAACATGTATGTTAGTTGTACAGTTGGATGCGTGTCGATAAGATGGAGAGATTGCCTATTCGTTTGAGTTGAGTTCTAGCAATCCAAATGAGTTGCTCAAATCCACACATCAGCTTTCTTTGTCAGTTGGAACTACTCAACTTGGTACTAAGTTGGTATCGATAAGCATCTATATATATGCATGCTCTTCCAGCTCTATGGAAAATCTTCCTTTTGTTCTTTACGTGATTCTGGTACAAAATCTACATGACTCGGCGGTGTTGTGTGTTGCTACCGCAAAAAAAGATAAACGAAAAATAATCCCTTGCAAAACAGAAGAGAATAGAAAGAGGAAGACATACTATCATTTTCCCCTTCCCCTGCCTCCCTTGTTACAGTGACGCCACAAGGAGGGACACATGTCTTCATTGACTTGGCAAATGTATTATACTCACCCATCTGGACCAACTTGACTAGTATTCTTCTGGATGAAGCCCATAAATCTATGATTTTGCTTGTCTGCTTGCTCTCTCTATAAATCGAACCAATTTGTCTCTGCCACGTTCATGAGATTCGACGGAAGCAGATGTACACGGCATCCCTATCACTATGATTTTTATTAGGAGAATGGTCGTGCATTGCAACAAGATATAAATATTGTAGTGCGTTAGCTTATGATTTATCTGTCCATACTAATATGATCATGTAAATAAATGTTTATCAAATTCTACCCATGATTTACTTTATATTTTGGTGAGAAGTTTGGTAAATAAATAAAGTGAAATTGGTTCAACTTAAGTAAATTAAGGTGATTCATTATCATACGGGGAAGGTTGGACGAAGGAGGTGATGGAAAGAAAGTGAAACATGAAATCTTACATTCTTTACTCGTAATAGAGATTTTAATCTTTTTAAATAGTAGAGATAGAGATATTTTAAGTTGTAGAGATAAAGATAATTGCCGTCGATGGAGGTTTGTACTCCCTCCGTCTGTTAGCTTGAAAACCGGTTTTACATTATGAAATGGAGGGAGTATATGCTACCGTCTACCGAGTATGGACAGAGAGTGTGTTAAAAAAAAAAGGTACCGACAGAGTGCTACCATTCGACGTTGCCGACTGGCGGCTACATGTTCATCTCGCGCTGATGGATTTCATTTTTCAGGCAAGACGTTTGAGACGAGGGACCCACGGACAGGCGACGTGCTGGCCCACATCGCGGAGGCGGACAAAGCCGACGTGGACCTCGCTGTCAACGCCGCCCGGGAGGCCTTCGAGCATGGCAAGTGGCCCCGCATGTCAGGATACGTACGTAATCCGGCACTCCCTGTTGTCGCTGTACTGTAGCTCATCCGACAAATTGACTGACGACTCGTCCATCGCCGGCATCCATGCATCATGCATGCATGCAGGAGAGAGGCAGGGCCATGAACAAGCTGGCTGACCTGATGGAGCAGCACATCCAGGAGCTGGCGGCGCTGGACGGCGCCGACGCCGGCAAGCTGCTGCTGCTGGGCAAGATCATTGACATCCCTTCCGCGGTGCAGATGCTGCGCTACTATGCTGGCGCCGCCGACAAGATCCACGGCGAGTCGCTGCGCGTGTCCGGCAAGTACCAGGGGTACACCCTCAAGGAGCCCATCGGGATCGTCGGCATCATCATCCCGTGGAACTTCCCCAGCCTCATGTTCTTCCTCAAGATCAGCCCGGCGCTCGCCGCCGGATGCACCGTCGTCGTCAAGCCCGCCGAGCAGACGCCCCTCTCGGCCCTCTACTATGCGCACCTTGCAAAGCTGGTGATGACTCTCTCTACTCTACAAGTTAACAGCGTGTGTATACTATCGATGTGAACTAAACCTCAACTGTCTTCACGCGTGTATACATGTTTCAGGCTGGCATTCCGGACGGAGTGATCAATGTCGTCCCTGGCTTCGGCCCGACGGCGGGCGCCGCCATCGCCTCCCACATGGACGTTGACAGCGTGAGCACAAATGATCATTATTAGTATTACTTGTCTTGTGTTATGCCATTGCCATGCACTTCTGCTCTATTTATACTATCGTAATGAAAGATACTACTGCCACATCGATCAGGTTGCCTTCACTGGCTCTGGTGAAGTAGGCCGCCTCATCATGGAGGCATCTGCACGGAGCAACCTGAAGACGGTATCGCTTGAGCTCGGTGGCAAGTCGCCTTTGATAATCTTCGATGATGCTGACGTCGACATGGCGGTCGAGCTCTCAAGGCTTGCCATTTTCTTCAACAAGGTAAATAGAAGGCATTCTGTTCACAGAAGATAGAATTATACCAAGAGTAAACAATTCCACAAAGCAAAAGACACACACTGACCGTGTATACTGCTATATGAATCTGAACTTCCAGGGAGAGGTTTG
Source organism: Thinopyrum elongatum (assembly GCA_011799875.1). Classification (NCBI taxonomy): domain Eukaryota; kingdom Viridiplantae; phylum Streptophyta; class Magnoliopsida; order Poales; family Poaceae; genus Thinopyrum; species Thinopyrum elongatum. The sequence goes on along the minus strand of CM022303.1, from coordinate 156,659,066 downwards.
CGTTGCCGGGTCTCGTCTTTATGTTCAGGAAGGGATCTACGACGATTTCGTGAAGAAGGCTGTGGTGGCTGCCAAAAACTGGAAAGTCGGAGACCCGTTTGATGTCACCACCAACATGGGTCCCCAGGTACATACATTATGCCTTCATTTTTCATCAGCCATGCTCAAATTCGAGGAAAAGATGCCACAATTAGTCGAGTTCATGGCCGGAAAGGAAGTGACAAATATAATTAATTCAACCTTGCTTTGAGTGACTCTAGGTTGATAAGGAGCAATTTGAGAGGGTCCTCAGGTACATTGAGCATGGCAAGAACGAGGGAGCAACTCTGCTCACTGGCGGCAAACCTGCCAGCAACAAAGGATACTACATTGAGCCTACCATATTTGCAGATGTCAAGGTAATTTCAACTTCTAGATAGATGAACAAGAGAGAAGGTGTACACGTCATATACTCAAGGGGACAAAAATTGTACATCAACTGCATTTAGACGGATTGACAACAGTTTGAAACTAACACATGCTCACGTGGCTCTTTACAGGAGGACATGAAGATCGCTCAAGATGAGATCTTTGGCCCTGTGATGTCCCTCATGAAGTTCAAGTATGCCAAAGTTTTCACAATGTCACCTGACAAAAATTAACTTTTGGTTCTTGAATTATGAACTTCTAGTGTCTTATCGAGTGCCTTTTTGTCCACCTGTCTGCAGGACGGTTGATGAGGCGATAGAGAAGGCCAACTGCACCAAGTACGGGCTGGCCGCTGGGATAATCACAAAGAATTTGGACATCGCCAACAGGGTGTCGAGGTCGGTTCGCGCAGGGACCGTGTGGGTGAACTGCTACTTCGCCTTCGACCCCGAGGCGCCATTCGGCGGGTACAAGATGAGCGGCTTCGGCCGGGACCAGGGGATGATGGCCATTGACAAGTACATGCAGGTCAAGAGCGTGATCACGGCAGTCCCAGACTCGCCTTGGTATTAGCCAAGACAATGCAAGTTTCTTAATTGTGTGCATTGTACAAGCTTGTGTGATTTGGCTGGCGCTTGTGTAGCAGACTAGTAGTGATATGGTGGTGGTGGCGGCAGCGGTGACGGCGGCGGTGGCGGTGGTGGTATTTCTGTTGTTAGTATCTCCTAAACTGGATAAATTCTCATATAGTTTCAAATTTGATGCATCCATTCTCTGCTACTCACTTCTATAATGGGGTAATTATATTATTGAGCTACTAACTCATTACCTTCACAAGTACCATGGAGTCATGACAGGTCAAGTTGTAATGAGCATTCTTGAATGAGATTAATTCAGATAATCATCACGATAAGTGTTAATGCAGCACACGGATGCCAATGCGCAGAGCAAAATCTACCTGTCATAGTGTTTTATAACCACCAATAATACACTTAATCAGTGTCCAATAATACAAAGTGTTGCAAGCAAACACTTCACACCAATAAAAAGCAAATATACAACAATGAATCCAGTAATGAAAAATAAAAAGAAAGTAAATAAAATTGTCTCGTCTCAACCTCATATCTTGCCCTGTTGGACAAAAAAGCCGATCATTAACAAATGAGTAATTTTAACATGCTCCCTCTTACCCCCTCTTTTCACATGAAAGATAAGAATTAATCGGACCACTACTTAATCAAATCAACCCGGTGTATTCGTGTTTAGTCAATTATATTATCTGGTTGTGAAGTACTCCTTGTGTAACTAACTAAATAAGGAAACTAATTCAGGGTTGGGGTGATGAACTGCCGGTAGAGTTGGCGAGCTCCTTATCGGCGTTGTCTATTCTTGAGTCAAAGGCATGCATCTCCTCGTACTGCTGGTCTTTCACCTAAGAATCAAGCATAAAAAAAATTAATCTTCTCATGAAATATATTATGTTTTCCTTAATCAATTAATATTATGTAATGTCAATATTTGGTTTTAAAAATATGAAATGCACATATCTGCATACCTTAGCCCTACTTCCTTGCTTTTCTCCGTTGCCCTGTGAGCCGATTGAGGGAGGAACACAAAATAGTTAAAAGAAAGTATGTGAGAGCATGCCACACATGCAAGATATGCTTCATGTGTAATATGTTCATGCTTTAAGTGAACTTCAGTACTCCTTGTATGTTCTAGTGTAATAAGTTGCTTAAACAATTTATTATATGTATGAATTTATGCTAGATAAATATCACGTCAGCACCTTTTAATTATCGATGCTCGGTTAAGCAGACATGACAGTATAATCCTTCCTAAGGGATGTTTGGAATGGGTGTAAAATTTATGTGTCCACCGGTATTTAGCTCAAACCTGATCTAAATACCGGCGGGAAAAAAAACCACACTTATTCCAAACAGGGCCTAATAGTGAAAATTCAACTTATATTGCTAAACATCGTTCTAAATAAACATGCTTTAAAGCTCCAACCATATGTGATATCTTTCTTGCGGAAAAAGGGGATGCAATTGAATCAACACGTGGATGGGCTCCTAGCTTAGTGGCAAGAGCGCGGTGGCTTGTCTCGGCCCAACCGAGTTTGAATCATGTGGGCAAGCACTCAAAAAAGTTACGTTACCTGATATCTGAGTGTGGGGACTCCATGGTGGACAACATATTGTGCGTCAACGATGCCAAAGTGCTCTTCAGGGTCCTGCCAGTTCAAAACAGAAAACAAACAAAAAAATAGTGAGCCATGTCATGTGTGCACAATTTTTCGAAGCGATTTTCTGGATAACTTAAAGCGTTCTTCAGTGAATCTATCAAAATACAGCATGTATCTATGATCAAGTAATTACGTACATCGACACATCTCCAGAAGTTGAAGTCGAGACCCCATCCATGAGCCAGATCATTCTGCAAAATAAAATAAAAATAAGTTCTTCATTTTAGTTTGAGACAAATTTAAACGTGTTCAAATAATAATCCAGAATTAATTATGAGCGACTGACAAAATCAACATGCTAGCTTAAGTACCTGGATCATATGCCACACGCATCTCCAAGCATCCCTGGAGAAGACCGGCGCCATCACCTCCACGAACCTGCCCATGCATGCTACCTCATCTTATTAACTTATAAGATTTTCATACACATAACACAAGGTGAAGAACTTGTGTTGATGATGATGAGTTATCCGCTGCACGGCCGCTGGTGCATGTCGGGGCACTGCTTCCCCCCTGCATCCGTCCCGTGTCATTCAAGCATGCCTGATCAGTTAATCATCATATATAGTGCATCAAAAATTGCATCTACAGTAGAAGATTAATTGTGTGCATGGTCATTCCTGCATGCCTGCATAATCAGCAACTGCTTGCTTACTTGTGCATCTCGCCGGAGTTTCTCTTGACGGAGACGTCGTATGCCTTGTGCCCTTTGGTCGCGTCCAGCAGTACCCTGTAAATGATTTCTGAAGCAAAAAAAGAAAAGAAAAGAAAAATGATTTCAGTTTTGGACATATTTGTTTGGGTATCAGCTTTTCTTAGAAAGCATTCCCCTTTTCGTTTTCAACCATATATGTTATGCCAATGTTTTTTTTTGAGAAATGCCTTCAATTTTGCTGAGTTCAAAGGCTCTGCTTCCTTTTATATGATGAACGGTAGGTCTGCTGGTCTGCTTCCCTTGCTGTAGAAATGGCTGGCTGTAGGAGCAGCTATACTGGAGAGGATATGTTTGCCTGCTTACCGCATATATCACCACGAAGATAGGTTGTTGCAGGTTTTGGCTATACTTGCCCTCGACACATTTGGGTTTTAATTCCTGATTTTCTCTGAAAATCATTCCACATATATCACCATGAACATTGATACATATATAGTACTCCCTCCGTTCCAAATTACTCGTCGTGGTTTTAGTTCAAATTTGAACTAAAACCACGACGAGTAATTTGGAACGGAGGGAGTACCTGGTAAGTGATTTCAGTAAATAAAAACCATGTTTAGGAACGTTTGTAAAAACAGCATGATTACTGCTTCGCTGCTATGTGCCTATTTTCTCTGAAAAATTGACACATGTTTGAGTTGAGGCTGACTGACAGTGGCGGAGGCAGGGGGTGCTGGCAGGGGCCTTGCCCCCCCCCCCCCTATGTTCTCACAAATACAGCTATATGTGCTCCTAATCCTATATTTATTAAACATAATTAGCAAGATTTAGATGATTTGGCCCCCTCTAACATTATATATCATGTTTGGCCCCCTCTATATTGAGTTTCTGACTCCTCCACTGCTGACTGAGATATGCTATGTGCCTATTTTTCTAAAAAAACTGACACATGTTTGAGTTGACACTGACTGAGATAGTACCAGTAAAAAATGATTTCTGGAGCCAAATAAATATGCTTTTGGGAACTAATAATAATAGGAAATATTTGCAGATCGGCATGTGTGGGTCCGTCAAGCTGGCACGGTAGGCTCAGAGCAAGGAGAAGATGTTCGCCAAGAGGTTCCACTCGGTCTCATCTTCGTCCAGCTCTCCACTGTCACCATGTGATGGCGACGTTGTGGTTCCGCCTCGGCTAAAAACAGTAAGGAGATTCCTCCTGACTTCTCTTCTTCCTCATCCATTTTCCCCCTGTCATTGAGCCACGCCTACTTAGGTATTTGGGGAAGTGATGCCGACATACAGATCGTGGTGTCTAGCAATGAGATAGGATGATATGTAATGCGATCGTACACAGAGATGAATTTTGTTTTCCGCGCTTGCATGTGAAGTAGATGCTTTCCATCCCTTTGTTGGTATTGTTTGTGTGTAGATGAGCTGATGAGCTGGTGTAGGATAGATACTACATTGTTCTGCTCCTCTATACTCGTTGCAGCCAGCTGCTAACACTTTGTTTGTTGGAAAAAAGTTTTGTATTCGCTGCAGTGATCGATGGGCAATTTGGCCAAGTGCTGGGCCACCCTGAGGGTAGGCCCCATCATATCCAGATGGCTAAGTTGGATGGGACCGCTGGCGTATTTGCTTGCCGAGCCGCAACGGTGATGTCCGGCCTTGGCTACAACTCGCACACAAAAATTACTTTGAGTAAGAATCCGTTCATGGTACCTTCAAGTTCAGGTTTTTACTTTGATTGGTGGGGATTTGGGGGCGTATATTAAGTGGCTTGGTGTGTGGATTTTTGGGGCGTATATCAGCCAATGTAGTGCATATGTAGGCTTTTAGGCTAAAATCTATGCAATGCATGTTGTTCTTTTTGCTGTTTTAAAAATTTATGTTGCTTTGGCACGATATGTTGTTTGTCCTTTATGGGCTGAGGCCACTAGTTAATCTTGGTCTCTCTCTCTCTCTCTCTCTCTCTCTCTGCCCAAGTAGGCTCTCTACCCATAGCCATCAGGAAGTTTGATAATGTGAAGGGTGAGAGAAGACCGGTGGATGAAGCTTGTAGCACTACTTGGTCATAATTAGGATGCTGCTGAGTGTATGGATGGATATCGGGTGGTGTGAATTTCCTGATGGGTTGTCGTTTTGCTGGGTGCTATTCTTATCTCCTTTTGTATTCAACAGAAGAAAGGAAGGCTTGTCTCGGTGCGCTGGTACCTGTGTTGTGACCATTCATTCAAACAGAAGGAGAATGACGACACAAGGAAGGAAGGGCCAGCAGCGAGTAGTGGAAACTGCTGTTAGATTCATCCATGAACTTATTTTTAAGTTTGTGGTGCTGTTGTTGGGGAAATGGTTTGGTAGGATGATGATATGGAATGTTGCATCCCGTGTATTGAATGAATTTTGAATTGAACAACACGACATCATTCTTGTTGATTTGGATTCTTTCCCAAATGACGCGTTATGTTGCCAAAATTTTTAGCCATGACTTGTCCAAATTTTGGCCTTGTTTGTAAGAAAAACAAAAGTTTAGGGTCTTGACTGCGCATGTCCGGCAAGCACCAGGTCTGCACCCTCAAGGGCCATAACGCCAGGCACCACTGAGCAGATCTCTCCCTGCATTCTCCATTCCCTTTCCCTTTCTAGATGATCATGATGAGGCAGCATCCTGCTGGTATGGCAAGACCATGACCCAAGATGTGATTCCTTTACTCATTTTTGCCCTGATGAAGAGAGGGGAGAAACATAGTTGATGTTAGTACTAACATGTTCACGACATTTCGATCAAAGAACAATACATTACATGGAACTGGTGCAGGCTCATGCATGTATGGCCCAGGGGCCTGGCCGGAAATGCTGTAATCCTGGCCAACTACTCTAATTTGTGTCTGGGCTACAAATTATTGAAACTACCACACCAAATATACAACAATGAATCCAATAATGAAAAATAAAAAAGTAAATAAAATCGTCTCATCTCAACCCCATCTCGGCCCATTGGAATGTACATGACGCATTTTAGTGTGTTTGTTCACTCATTTGAACCCGTATGTAGTCCATACTGAAATATCTAAAACATCTTATATTTGTGAACGGAGGAAGTACTTTTTAAGCTCATGAAACTTGGTTTATTTCAATCCAACAGTCTATCTAAAGTCCAACTACCTCTGCCTCAAATACTCATCGATGCATCTTAGTCACTTGTCCTAGTCACCCTCTTGTCCTCATGGTAGTCTCTTCCGGCCACTCCTTCTATGTCCCTTCTGGCAATCTTGTCTCACCACTCAGCCACCCTCAATCCCGCGACCATAGTCATCGTACTCGTGGCCCATAGCAGAGGAAAAGTGCCAACCAAGTACATCATGAGTAACGTATGGACAATTGGTTTCTTGTACTTGTGTTGATTGTGTCATGCCTGAGCGTTCATGAAATAAGGACGTATTATTTTGCATTTTTAGCATCTCTTAAATTGTATAGGTACATGGTATTGATGCTCATATTAAAATTTAATGCATGCATGCTTTGTTGTGAGTTAAACGAATCAAGTTGCAAGTTTCACAAGTAAAACAACGTTGATGTTTGAACTTGTTATATCCTCCCTCCGTCCAGAATTACTTGTCATAGAAATGGATGTATCCAGATGTATTTTATTTCTAGATACATCCATCTCTATCCATTTCTTCGACAAGTAATTCGGGACAGAGGGAGTATATGAGCTGCGTCAACCCTAATTCATTACCTTGACAAGTCCTATGGAGTCCAAGTCAGCTCAAGTAAATGAGCAATTTTTGAATTAGATTAATCCCAAAAATTGTCATGGCAAGTGTACTAACACCTAGGCAGAATAATGTTATCAGTCAATTCATTAGCATGTCTATCTCATTTGTATAACAAAGCAAAGGAACAGATGGAAAGAATGAGAAATAAATATTAGATATGTTAGTCCCTCGGATCAAATGTGTCTAATAATCAAAGCTAAACCAAGTCATCCTAAAGTGAAAATATCCCCACAAGAAAAACTAAAGTGAAAGTAAACTACCATGGTCAAGAAGAATATACATTCTAGTCCTATTTTTGTGTTAACAAGTGGTTAGCTCCTCAAGCTCATATTTCGTAGTTTGTAGGCTTTTTATGAATCCAAGGTCCACATGAGTTTAAGGACAAACATACTACCGGGAGGGTACGAGCCAATCAACTGGGTTGAACTCCATATCTAGATCCTAAAAAAATTCCCCAAGTTCTCCACTCCTTTCACTCACATTCCTCTGTTTTTTCCTTATCTCCAATACTTACGATATTCCTAGTACTCACGAGTATTTTCTACCCAGTACTACTGTGCTTGTGAGAAATGAGTGAGCCCGTTTGGAGGAACATGTTCTTTTGTTTGCTTCAGAAATGCCAACATATTTTTCTCTGATACCATTCAGTTGTGTTTTCTTTCGGACCATCTCTATTATTATTAGGTCAAGCACCTCCTAGCAAAAAAAAAAAATCTCAGCTACTTCCAAGCACATATTGGTTTGATTCCACCTTGGATCTCATCATAGTCAATAATCCCCAACAAATCCACCTGGTACCTCTGAGATGAGACATAGCCATTGATGCACCGATGTGCTGACCCCGGTATCTCCACGAGTCAAATTTTCCAGTACTCCCAAGCATGTTATATCTTTTGTAGAGTGAGCTATCTTTTTGTTCCGGCGCCTTAATTTTTTTGTTTATATACCTAATGTTGTTTAGATCTTTGAGAGGCTTACTGAACAAGTAATTTATATCCATGTGCTGCTGCTCACTTCTATAATGAGTTGATTGCGAAGTCCGCTCAAGTAAATGATCATTCTCAAATTAGATTACTCCAGAAAATCAGCACGAAAAGTGTTAAGGCAGCACAAGGATGCCAATGCGCCAAGCAAATTCTACCTGTCATATGTTATATATAACCACTAGAAACTGTATGTTATGAAAAATAAAATAAATCACTCATCAGTGTCCAATAATACAGTCAAATAAAAAGCAAATACACAACAATGAATCCAATAATGAAACATGAAAAAAGTAAATAAAATAGTCTCATCTCACCCACCCCCCTCTCGGTCCGTTGGACAATAAAATCGATCATTAACAAAACCAGGGGTATTTCCTTAGTGTTTAGTCAGTTATATTATCTGTTTGTGCAGTACTCCTTGTGTAACTAACTAAATAAGGAAACTAATTTAGGGTTGAGATGATGATCTGGCAGTAGAGTTGGCGAGCTCCTTATCGGCGTTGTCAATTCTCGAGTCAAAGGCGTGCATCTCCTCGTATTGCCAGTCTTTCACCTACGCATCAAGCATATTATGTGACCTTAATCATTTAGTACTATGTAATTGTTAATATTTGTATAAAAAAATGAAATGTACATATCTGCATACCTTAACCCTGCTTCCTTGTTTTTCTCCATTGCCCTACGCGTCGATCGAGGGAGGAACACAAAAATATAATTAAAAGAGAGTACCCGAGGGCATGCCAGGCACGCAAGATATGCTTCGTATGTTCATGCTTTAAGTGAATTTTACTACTCCTTGTAGGTTGTAGTGTAGTAAGTTGCTTAAACAAATTTGTTATGTATGAATTTGTGCTAGATAAATATTACGTCAACACCTTTTAATTATGGGAAACCCTTCCTATCAGAAGTCTTATAGGGAAGTTTTGTCAGACCACTCCCTCGTCGTTGATTCTCCTCTAATCCCACGGTCCATATTTAGAAGCAAATCTTTGATTCCTTCAATTAAGCGCACAATTTGATCTGTCGTGAGTTAATCTCACCTGCTGCCCCGTCTTAACTAACACACCTGGCCGGATCTCGCCTGCCCTGCATGATTGACCCATCCACCCAGCCCGTCTCGCCTCTCATGGGCGATCCAATCCCAGAGCTCACTGACCACGCCGTCCAAGCTCGCCGCAAAGCTCTCCCTCCACCGAGCGGGGTACCGCACCTGTTCGCACCACCAGTGTTGCTCAGATCCGTTTCCCCGCACCCCGTGCTTCGAGTCCACCTCACGGTGTGCTCTCACTGTCTACCTCGCTGCCCAAATTCGACCCACTCCAATGCCGCCAATTGTTGATGCAGCCCCCGGTCGACCTCGCCGATGCACTATCCCGATGATAGATGTCCGTGCCCGCCAGGACCACCGCGGTGTTCATGATCATTCGTGATTCACCAGGCTGCCCGGAGAGCGTCTGTCGGCCCAAGAACTAGCAGTGCCAAGGATGTCCCCCCCCCCCCCCCCCCCCCCCCCGCGCGCGCGTTTTGACGCCTCTCCTTCGAATCGAGGGTAGATATGTTCAATGTGCGTCATGTTTTTGACAACTATTGGGTGTGAATTTGTTCTGTTCATTCTGTATTTAATCAGTAAAGTATCAAACAGTTTAGGTACATTTTGTTTTTGGATCACACGAACTTGCATAGCTATGTGGCGGCTATCTTAATTTCTATTTTCAAATCCATATGCTTCCACTTAAAATGAGTTAGGTTGAGATATCGATCTTGTCATGCTTCCTACGTATGGAGCTTCCAACAAGTACTATACATGATTCTACTGTCTAGATAGTTTGCTTCTACAATTCTATATTTTATTTTGTGAATTTGGTTTGTAGGTTGCAGGAACATCCATCTCTATGCTGGTGGGAATCTTAGTTTATTTCCGTTTCAACTTTAGTGCTTCCAAGGAAGAAAAATCCTATTAACATTGCACATTTCCGTGCATCGTACTCATGGGGCATCTAAATTACACCTCATATATTTCTTCAATTCCAATGTATTGCCTCCACACTTCCGGCTTCTTACAAACAAAAGACAGATATATTGTCTTAGATTTTACCATTGTAATATGGCATGCACCCATACTATACTGAATTTGATTCTCTGGTCTACAACATTTGCTTCCATAGAATACTCCCATATTTTTTTCTTTACCGCCTGATGTACTTGACTTCATATGTTTTCAGTTTATCCAGGATAATGAAGCAAAGTGCAAGGTCTCGGCAACCTTGCTTGGCCACCACGCTCCCTCGACATGCTACCCTGCTGACGACCACCTATGGTTCCTTTCCATCGTGCTAACCACCACTCCTTTGCTCATGACGACATGCTACATCTCTGATCTTCCTAGAGTGCTCTCACCGAAGTGCTCCCTTGCCGATTTGGTCAATGGCGGCACTCAGGGTGCAGCATGGTGACTATGATCTAGTGGCTTCGTCTCTGATGCCTCGAACTGACTGGCTCCTTGCCTTAGTGTGAATGTTGTGATTCTTGTAACATAGGCAATGCTTCACGGATATGTATATTAAGTTTTCTAGTGACCCTGTATGTGCTTCCATTGTTTTTGGTACCATACATGTGCTTCGGTATCATATGTCTCATGCTTCCAACTTATGTACAATAAGCTTCCAAATGTCTACATATGTGCTCCTTCCTTTACACATCAGATACTGATTTTGTACTACTTTTTTTTCCTGCTTCCACATCTATCTGACTGTGCTTCCAATGGCTCACTGCCACATAAATTCTCACTATTACATGTGACATGCTTCTCACATAAATAAAATACGTTTCCAATGATACTTGCATGCTTCGCTCTTTACACTGTCATAGCAATGTTTTGGTACTACATTTTCTTGCTTCAACTACCATAAAATTATGTTTCAAAGTACATCCACACGTGCTTCTTCATAGCACAAGACGAATTATGATACTACTTGAAAAAAAATATGACTTAAAGAATTATGAAGCATGGCTTGTACTGTGGGAAGCATGTTTATCACATCATGCAATCAGGTATCAAATGGAAGGAAGCATTGTTTGTTTACAGAAACACACATGATTATAGAAACTACATATATGGAAGCAACGTGAATAAAGGAATTTTTTTTTGGAAACTGCCAAGGTAGTTATCATACGTGATTATAGGGACCTCATGTTATGGAAACTACGTGTATATAGGAAATTGTTTTAGAAACTGTCAAGGAAAGGGGGCGCTGTTGAAGGGATGCATCCAACGTCCAGCAGTGTTTCATCCAATGGCTATCCACTGGTCTGACGAAAAGCTAGGCATCAGTAGTCTGATCCCTAGTGGTTCTCTTTAATTATTGGTGCTTGGTTAAGCAGGCACGGCAGTACATTCCTTCTTAAGGCTTGTCGTAGTTGAGAGTATCATATGATACTAGTATATAATACTACATCCGCAGTGCATAGTATCTATGACTTCATTTATTGGTATGCATGACACATAGTAACACACAATTTAATATGATACGGTATCATGATATGATACTCAACCCTCTCGTTCTTCATTTAATTCTATGTCACCCCATCAAAATTGCCTAGTTGACATGCATGATACTACTCCCTCTATCCATCTATATAGGGCCTAATGCATTTTTTAAGGCTAAGTTTGACCACAAATTAGAGCAATAATATATAACATGCAAGTTACACGAAGCATACCGTCAAATTCGTACGTGAAAAGAGCTTCCAATGATAAAATTTTCACATTATACATCTCATATACTATTAATCTTATCAATAGCCAACGGCAATCTCGAAAAACACATTAGGCCCTATATACATGGATGGAGGGAGTACGTATGATACTCCCATTAGAGCAGCCTAAGGGATGTCTGGAATCGATGTGGCCATTAGTATTTAGCTCAAACTTGAACTAAATACTGATGGGCATAAAAAAATTACACTCATTCCGAACAAGTCTGAATAGTGAAAATTTAACTTATTTTACTAAACATCGTTCTAAGTAAACATACTTTAAAATTTCAATCATATATAATACTCCCTCCGCCCCACTAAATCAGTGACACTTAATATGGAACAGAGGGAGTAGTATTTTTCTCATGCAAAAATGGTATGCAATTGAATCAACACGTGGATGGGCTCCTGGCCTAGTGACAAGAGCGCCGTGGTGAGCACTTGGTAAAGTTGCGTTACCTGATCTCTGAGTGTGGGCACTCTATGATGGACAACATATTGTGCGTCAACGATGCCGAATTGCTCTTCAGGGTCCTGCCAATTCAAAACAGAAAACAAAAATAGTTTTTTTAGTGGAAAAACAAAAAATAGTTAACTATGTCAGGTACGTGCAATTTTTCCAAGCGATTATCTGTATAACTTGAGCGTTCTTGAATGAATTTATAAACTCGTTGTATATATATAAATATAATATAAGCTATACACTATGCTCCCTAGTTTTTTAGACGTCACAACCAATTGAGGTCTCTAATTGAAATTAGGTCACCCGATTTTGACCCAGTCAACAATTTCTCATAGCTCTCTCATTCAATTATATTTTACTATACATAATGCTCCTTAATTTTTCAGGCCTCACAAATAATTGAGGTTTTCAATTTAGAATTGTGCCACCCAATTTTAACCGTGTCAACAATTTCTAAGTGAGCTCTCTCTTTTAATTACTTTAACTCACTATGTTCCCTAATTTTGAAACTCTTTCATTCGATTGAGGTATTTAATTTTGGATTTGATTTACAATTTTGATCCGGCCAATGATTTTTTAAATCAATCATCAACAACCTGTCTAGAAAAATATGTCAACCCCGCGCACCCTCCCACCACCTAGAAAAAAGAAGCACCAACATATATGATACTATAGCACCAATATAGTACACACAGTCATCGACGTAGAAATTTTCCATATAAATATGGATTGATTAGTGGATAACACAAAATCACACCGTGAAAGGCCCACCAAATAATCATAATATAAATAAACATAAAACATACTCCATCATCTCCCACACCTTCCAAAATAATTATTTCTCAGTTCCAAAATATAAGGGGTATTAATTTTTTTTGGAAAGTCGAACATTTCTTTAACTTTGAGCAAGTTCAGAGCCAAAAATAGCGACATCCACAATATTAAACAAAAAATATATGGAAATTCATTTCATGATGAATCTAATGACACCAATTTAATATTACGGATTTTGATACTCTACAAATTTCATCAAATATAAAGAGGGTTGACTTTTCAAAAAAGTAATACACCTTATATTTTGAAACAAACTGACTAATTTTTTTAAGAATCGCAACAACACCAACGTCGCAGCAAAGCGTGCCCAAACCTTCTAGTCTATGGTTAAGTCATTACGTACATCGACACATCTCCATAAGTTTCAGTCGAGACCCCATCCATGAATCAGATCATTCTGCAAATAAATAAAAATAAAATCAGTTCTTCATTTTAGTTTGAGACAAAATTAAAGGTGGCCCAAAGGATAATCCAGAATTATGTAACACCCTGGTTTTTGGCCCTTTCTTTTTCTTTTTGATTTATTTGGTTTTTGGTTCTGATTTTCTTTTTGGAGTGGATCTGTGGACTTGAAACCTAGGAGATCACCATCATTTCTTCTCTGAAGTGGCTCATCATTCTCAAATCTTTCCCAAGATCATGTCACTTCATTTCTAGACCAACCCCAAAATTCTTTTTCTTGGAATATTCCTTTTTCTATTAAAAGAATAACCCTATTTGCCCTAGGTTGTGAAACAACCTATATTTCTGTCACTTCCAAAATTCCAAAATAATTCTCATAAATTGTTTGGATCATATATGCCCCAAATATGTCCAAACAATCCTTGTCCAGTTCAAAAATAATTCCTCAATATTCATTCTTCATTTCTGTCCAGAGTGGTCTTCTGTGAAGGAAGTGCCACCTATATTTTCTTGATTGCCCCCAAACTTTTTGGGCATGCTTTTGCATCCAAATAATTGCTCCATGAAAAGATTCAGCTCCATTTGCCTAGTGAACCTTCCTCAGAATTTTTTTAAAGTTTCTGTCAAATGGAAACCTTGTTGAAGGAAGTACCAGTTAGGAGTATCCAAATGAGTTGAAATTTTGTAAACTCCTTCATGTGCTCATATCATGACCCTCTACCAATTTTAAGCCCCATCCAATCAACTATGTGAGCACGTCTTCAAATCTTTGCTTTTGTCAATATTTTTAGGTTGTGAAGCAAGTATATTTTATATTGCTTCATTATGGCTGAATATTTACCAGAGAATTATCCTAGCCATAAAACCTCTCTCCACCAAATTTTGGATCATTTAATCAAGCCAATATTTCTCTAGAATTTTCTCAAGTTTCTGGACAGAGAAGAATACTGTGAAGCAAGTACCATTTTGGCAAGTACAATTGGTATGAAACTTTTACAGCATCTTCATATGTCCAAAACATTATGCCTTGCCAAATTTCATCACAATACAATGATCTATGTGAGTGCCCCATCCTGATCTAGTTTCTGGACCAAAATTGCAGTTGCAAAGCAACTATATTAATTTGTGGTCCATTTACCTCCAAACTTCATAGGATCATAGTCCTTCTAGTCCTAAACCTGCCAGACATCCACTTTGGCTCCAAGCACTTCCCTGTTGATCACAGTGACATGGTTTAATCTGATACAACAAACTTCCAGTGAAGCGTCCCATCTCTCCTTGGCTCCTTTTGCTGATCTATCTCTTCCCACGGTATCCAGGATGGAGAGAAAACACGCTAGACATCCTGTGACAGCCTCTAGTGTCCCATCTTTGCCATGCCAGGTGGTGACCGCGTGTATTTTTGCCTGTGCACGCGCTCTGGTAGCGCTGGTCGTGTTCTGGGTGACGGAACGCGTCGGCCTCTCTGTTTTCGGCGATGTCCGCGTGTCCCTCGGAGGTGACCTCTTCTTCCCTCCCGTCCACGTCTAGCCCCTGTTCACCACCGGCAGCGTCCTCGCCGACACTAGACGTCGTGCTTCCACGGACGAACAGTGCGCCGACAGCCTCTGTTGCGCCTCGGCCTCTTCCTCCTCATGCCCGTGGCGTCGCTCTCTGCTCCAGTACCTCCCCTCTGCCCTCTCCCGTCCCCTCACTTGCTCCCGTGACGCTCCCAGCCATCGTCGGAGCCGGTCACGAGCTCGCGGTGGCATCCGGTCACGGGCACCTCGCCCTGGCTATATAAGCCATGCCTAAGCCCCTCCGACCCATCCATCAGCTTCACCGCACTTCACTAGTCCCGCCAAGCCACTCCGGCGAGCTCGAGGAGTTCCTGAGCCCTCCCATGGCCTCCTCGGCCATCTCTGATTCCGGCGGCCCCGAGCCCCTTCCTCCGTTCCACCACCACCAGAGATCTCCACCACCACCCCGGAGCCACCCCAGCACCTCTCCTCCTCCTCCGGTGGTCCATCGCCTCGAGCCCATCTTCGTCCGTCGCCGCCGTCCACCGCGATGGCTGCTCCGCTCGACTCCGAGCTCCCCGGCGGCTGTGTCACCCAGGGACGGGACCGTCTCGTCCTCCTGAACACGCTGGTAGGCCGGGCATCGCCAATGGTGGTCCGTGTCGCTGGCAATTGCCGTCGGGAGCCGTCCCTCTCCTCTGCCTGGTGCGCGCGTGAAGAAGACGAAGACGACGACCCCCACCTCTGCCTGCAGGGCCTCCCCTGTCGGCCTCTACACATTGACCAGGTGGCCCCGCCGACGTGGATTAGTGAAGGCGCATTCCGCAAACTGCGTCTTCGCTTACTGAAAGCGTATTCTCGTGAGTGTTCTGTTAAAAATACGTTTTCACTATATCAAAGACGCATTTCTGAAAAGGTGCTTTCTCTTTTTCCAGCCGCCGGTCGAACCCTCTATATTGTGAACGTTCAATGGTTAAGAGCAGAAAAGCATAGATTCTGTTAGTTTTTCTGCCTAACGAACAAACGGCCACAACTTTTTTGCTCACAACTCCGATTCAGGTGATTCCAAAGCCCACGTTTTCGTCTCATCGAGCCCGTTCCGTTGGTATCATTTGCATGATGTTATCACATTCTGAAAATGACCATTATGCCCTTACCCTTATTCAGCCCACTCCAAGAGAGAAAGTTTTCCGACGATTGTTTCCGCGAGCTTCTCGCACTTCTTCCCGGTGGTTCCATCCCTCCCAGGCAAGCCACACCCTCTATTTGCATGATTGCAATGCAATGCCATGGTTAATTAATTAATCTTGCTTAAAACTTTGCATTAGCTACAGATGATTTGTTCATGGCATTTCTTGGGGGTAATACTTGATCTTGCTATTGCTATGATTGTGTTTGGATTCCTAGGGCTAATGTTTTGCAGATTGAGGAGGTCCTACTGCCATTAAATTACTAGTGGCTATTATTATTATTTTCACCATGAAAGTATGTGATGTTATGCTTTGGAGTATTATGTTGGATTTGATGCTATCATGTGGATCTTAGGTTAATAACTTGATCTTGCTATTGGATTAGTAGCATCATGATTCTTGGATTCATCCTGATCTTAGTAAATATGCTATCCTCGGAGTATTGTGATATGACTATATTATGCTTTGGAACATTTGTTGGATATTGCTATGACTTGGATCACAGGTTGATATATGATATCGAAGTATCAGATATCGCAGATTTACCTTGGGGACAAATTCCTTCATTTCGTTTGTCAGGTGCCACCGAACCGGGCTTTTCCAGTGCAACCACATTTGCCTTTATGGGAAGGCCCAAATGCAGTCTATTGTCATGCCTCTCGCCGGTACCTCCAACGAGGGAAGGTTATGTGCGTGGGCTACCCTGATCAGGTAGGCGACCATAAGCCTTGTGTGCCCGTAGTTGGATAGGGCCCCTTTTCCCCGTTTGGGACAGTTTTTGTTTTGCCACGACGATGGCCGTTGGATGTCCAGAGTGGCATCAGGGCCACCCATGACTGAGCCCAAAAGGGGAGTTGGTCGGAGTAGCCGGGAGAGTGTCATGCAGTAGATCGGTTTTGTCAGAACGCCGTTGGTCCACCCGAATGGGAGTTTGAGGCCATGGGTTCTGTGGTGTGGGTACAGTGTGCTAACCTCTGCAGAGTGTATTTAATCTATCGATAGCCACGTCCTCGGTCATGGGCATAGTTCGTACTAGGTCACACCGTTCGATCAACACTCACATGACGGAATGACTTATAGATGATTTATATGTTGATATGTGAGCAATAACAGTTTGGCAGGATGCCGATGATGATGTTGGGATGATATTGAGGATGATCGTTCAGTATGTGATGTGGTCACGCGGTGATCACGTGGAGGTATTGATCACAAGGGAATCAAGGTGCTTTATTGCTTGGCCGGATAGCCAAGAGTGAGATGGTTCTTGAGATGGTGGTTCAGCAGTAATTCTAGTAGTATCATATCATGCTTAATAATTATTTCCGCATCATAGTAGTTGTTAATAACTTAACATGTTAATGCTATGTTATTGTCTTGCCTTGATGCTTTTGGTTGTTGTGAGCTTGCAAGTACATTCAATGTACTGACCTGGCGTATCATGCCAGATTGCAGGTGATGACGTGATTGATTGCTTGTCGAGGTTACCGAGCGTGTGAGCTAGATCGTGTCCCAGCAAGAGTCCCTGCGGAGTGGAGTTCACCATCTCGTTGTTGTTCTGCTGTTAGAAGTTGTTCCGCTGCTAGAAGTTATTCCGCTGATAGTATAGAGCTACCTTAGCAGGCATAGTGTCGCCGTGCTGATGTGATCTTTTGTAACATCAGACCCTTGTACCTTTATCCTTTGTAATAAGAGCTAATTTGTTCTATGTCAAGCAGTGCCGTATTTCAGAAGAATTGATCTCTGGGCTCGAATGCGGGGTGTTCCGGTTCCTCTGAGCCGGGATGCCATAAATTAATTATGACCGACTGACAAAATCAACATGCTAGCTTAAGTACCTGGATCATATGCCACACGCATCCAAGCATCCCTGGAGCAGACCGGCGCCATCACCTCCACGAATCTGCCCATGCATACATGTTTCTTCATCTTAGTAACTTACACATGACACAAGGTGAAGAACTTGTGGATCAGTTACCCGCAGCAGGACCGCTGGTGCACGTCAGGGCACCGCTTCCCCCTGCATCCGTCCTGTGTCATTCAAGCATGCCAGATTAATTAATCATCATCATAATCAGCAACTGCTTGCTTACTTGTGCATCTCGCCGGAGTTTCTCTTGACGGAGACGTCATACGCCTTGTGCCCCTTGGTGGCGTCCAGCCCCGGCTGCAAGATCTCCAGCCCGTGCTTCTTCACGATGTCAATGTACCTGCAACCGCCCACAGTCTCTGAATGATCAAATTTCAGAAAGCAACTACACGAATGGATATGGATGATCCTACGCTTCGGCGGTGAAGTTCTCGACGCCGAGGTCCTCGTCCCACAGGAACACATAGTTGTACGGCGCCACGATGCTCGGGCGAAGGAACATCTTGGCGAACCACGTTCGTCAATCATCATTCACACACCCCAGGTCAGAAAGTCTGAATATTGCTAGGCTACTGACTGAAGAAAGAAAATGTTGGAGACAGATGGACAGACAGTCACGGTGCTCTCACCATTTGGTCTGCTTCCTGGCGCTGACGTGGACGGCCTCCTTGGACCACTGGAAATTGTCGTCCCACACCGTCGTGTGGCCGTCGTAGTGGAACAGCGCCACGTCGAAGTTGTCCGAGAACTGCGTTATGTGTAGTTGAGTGTCATCTGACCATTATTATGTAAAAGTAGTCAAGTACATTGTCCGAGCACTAGTAGAAAAAATGCCCATTTGTCCCGGTTCATAAGGCCCATTTGTCCTGGTTCGGGAAACGGGACTAAAGGGTCGGGACTAAAGCCCAACACCTTTAGTCCCGGTTCTTATACGAACCGGGACAGATGGGGCTCCACATGGCCGCTGCGGCGAGCCCAGAGAGGAGGGCCTTTAGTCCCGGTTGGTAACACCAACCGGGACCAAAGATCATCCACGTGTCAGCAGCTCAGGAGCTGGGGTTTTTAATTTTTTTTTTGAAAGGGGGGAGGGGGTTGGGGGTTTTGGGGGTTTTGTAGGGTTAATTTAGGGGTTTCATATATTGTGTCAGCTAGCTAATAGCTAGAGAGAAGTGTCCTCTCTTATCTCCGTGCTTGGTCGACGCTACGTACTATACGTATAGAGAGGACTCGACACGCTAGCTAGTAAGCAAATGAAGGAAACCATTAAGTACACAAGATCGTCATGAACATATACAGAGAGAAGTGATCGACCTCCTCCTTCTCCGAGAGATTGGTCGAACAACAAGTTTTCGTATATCTATCCGACGCTACTAGCTACATATATACAATATAAGATCTCTTACAATCCCTAACATTTGATGTCAAGTTCCACATGGTATTCTCCGGCTGGATTGATGACGTGGTCAAGAAAGAATCCCGCCAATTCCTCTTGAATTGCTTTTATGCGATCTTGTGGTAGGAGTTCATCCCGCATCTGCCAAATCTAATTTGAAGAAGGGGGTCACTACATATATATGAATGAAACTCAACACAAATGATGGTAATAAAATAAAATTATGAATATTATTGCTTACGCACTTCATATTGTTTTTCAGAGTAGCCCCGCTTAGAGGTCGTCGCGTTGTAGATGTACTCGCAAACGTAGTATCCACAAAAATTATTCCCGCCTTCCTGCCACAACCACTTTACGAGAAATAAAGGTCAATCAAACTGATAATCAAGCATTATAAATGGTATTGATGAAACTAGCTAGAATCAATGGGAGATGCGCGGAACTAGCTAGTAGTACTTACTTTCGGGTGTGTAAATCGCAGCTCCCCCGGCAGTCCCGGAGCTTCTGTGGTGAACACTTTCCAAACCCTGCGAGACAAAGAAAATAATTACTTGATATCAGGAAATGACCAAAGTTGCCGATATTGTGCGATAATGATCGATTGAACTTACTTCTGGAGCATTTCAGTCATGGCCACTTACTCCTTGGGATATTTTCGTCTTGAGTCTAAGACGGTTACTAGTCCCTGCTCAAGCTTAATCTCTAGGAGAATAAAGTGGAAGCTGCGCACGCATGCATAACTCATCAATTACATTACTATAACCTCGAGTAATAAGGGAAACCGAATATGCAGAAGACAGTAACACTCACTTGAAGTTGTAAGGAAAGAGTATTTTATCTTTGTTTTGATTTTTAAGCAATGATTGTAGCAAGTTGGCCTCGGTTTCTTTCGCATTATATGTAACCGCCCATTCATCTATGAGATTTGTGTTAATGAACCCAATATCATAGATTTATGCATTTCTGCATTCGACGATCTTCAATCTGCATAATATAGTGAGGATAATTATATATACATGCAATGAAAGAGCTGAGCTATATATAGAGACTTAATTACAGAAGTATAGTACTTACAGACAGTAGCAAGTGATGATTATTTTATCGAGGTCCTTTTGATTGAAAAACTGGAAGAACTCCTCAAATGGAACAGACAGCAGATCAATTCCAACGAGGTCGTGCTCCTCTTTAACTCTCAGCGTCAAAATATCCTTCCCAGACTTGCAGGTGTCCATGTACCACTTATGAAATCTTCGCATCATCGTTGTTAGAGGAGGGTCATCAGGTTTGACGAGAGGCTTCCCGTACCGATATTTGTGTTCGTCCACCTCCATTGTATCAAAATGTGCATCGTCGGGTAGGTAATCACCAGGATTGGTACCGGGCAGCATCCCCGGCAGATTTGCGACGATATCGCTAGACACCTTGAGCGGGGGGCACGATTGGTTTGCCTGTTCGCCGAGCTGGGGAATTTTGTTCCCACTTCTTCGTTCTTGTAACCTTTTGTCACTTGAAGTAGTTCCCGACCAGCGCGCTCCTTCCACTGCCTTTTTCAGAGCGCGGACATGGTTGTCATCCGGCGGAGGCGGTGGTGGTCGCTTCGGGTTCTTCAAAGTGCGCTTCAATTTCACCGGATCCATCTTCTCCTCCGGAGGTGGATTTTTCTTTGCAAAAAAGTCCTTCACTTGGGCTTGACAGATCTCCGCATTTTCCTCCTCGGTCATCTCGTATGGTAACTTCTCTAGAGGCTTGAGAGATGGACCGAATATGTATTGCCTCCCGCCTCTGGCTGTACTACTAGACGCCGGAGCAGCCGGAGCGGCTGCGGCTGTCTTCCTTCGTTGCTTACGAGGCGGAGAAGGAGGCGGAGTGCTACGACGCGCCGGAGCAGCCGGAGCGGCGGCGGATGTCTTTCGCTGTTGTTGACGAGGTGGAGAAAGAGGTGGGCTGCTCGGACGCGCCGGCGCAGGCGGAGAAGGAGGCAGAGTGCCGCCACGCGCCGGAGCAGCTGGAGAAGGAGGCGGAGTGCCGCCACGCGCCGGAGCAGCCGGAGAAGGAGGCGGAGTGCCCTGATCACTCGCCAGAGGAGGAGGCGGAGGAGGAGGCGGAGTGCCCTGACTCGCCAGAGGAGGAGGCGGAGGCGTCCAGTTCGGAAGGTTGATGAGCTCCTTCCGCCATAGACATGGAGTCTTCAGAGCAAGACCCAGCTGATTCTCCCCTTCACCGGTAGGGTGGTCAAGCTCGAGCTCCTCAAATCCCTCCGTTATTTCATCGACCATCACAACAGCATAGCCTTCTGGAATCGGAAGGCAGTGAAAAGTTGCGCCGGGTTGAGGAGGTGCAACAGAGCCGACAGCCGCCTTGACTTTGAGGTGCTGCCATTGCGCCATAAGGTGGCAATCTTGAGCCTCCGTGATAGCATCCACGGGGTAGCTGGGAGCCGTGAAGTGAGGCTGCTGAAGGAACTCGGTGGAAGCCACGCTGCTTCTCCGCTGAGATGGCGGGGTAGCTTCTGGGGTAGCTTCGGCAGGTCGCTGCCTCTAAACTAGTGCTTGTTCCTCTAGCGCTCGTACCCTTGCATTCAGCTTCTGCAGTTCGGTCTGCTTCACTTCCCTCCTCCTCTCCTGGGTTTTGTAACCACCTGCGCTTGGAAACCCTTCCTTCCACGCAACGGAGCCTGCCGTGCCTCGTGTTTGTCCTGGGTGCTCAGGATTCCCGAGGGCCTGTATGAGCTCGTCATTCTCTCTGTCGGGAACGAACGTCCCTTGCTGCGCTGCGGCGATATACTTCTGAAGCTTCTTGATGGGTATTTCAAGTTGCTCCTTTGTCCAACGGCACTTCCCTATTTCAGGGTCCAAGGTTCCCCCAACCCCGAAGAACCAAGTCCTTGAACGGTCTGGCCAGTTCAATGTCTCTGGTTCGACCCCTTTATCAAGCAGGTCCTTCTCAGCCTTGTCCCACAACGGCCGGGCTTTGAGGTAGACACCTGACCCCGTGCAATGGTGATACTCCTTCTTTGCAGCATTTTTCTTGTTTGTCGCTGACATCTTCTTACTCTTCTCCGATGTCTTGTGGGCCACAAATGCGGGCCAGTGATCTCTTATCTTCTCAAATCGGCCGGTGAATTCTGGAGTCTTCCCTTTGTCGACAAACGTTGATTTCAACTCATTCTTCCACCTCCTGAATAGATCTGCCATCTTCTTAAGAGCATGAGCCTTGACCAATGGCTCTATAACTGGCTTATCCAGATCCTCCTCTGGCGGTAGGGTGAAATTTGCCTTCAGCGCGGTCCAAAGATCATCTTTCTGTCTATCGTTGACACAAGACACTTGAGGGTCTTCGCTCTTAGGCTTATTCCATTGGTGGATGCTGATCGGGATCATGTCCCTAACAAGAACCCCGCACTGAGCAGAAAATGCTTCCTTGGTCCGGCTGGGTTCAATCGGTTGGCCATCGCCCTTGATTGCTGTGATCATGAACCTTTCATCCTGGCGCAACCTTTTCTTCGGGCCTCGTCTCGTTACTAAAGTTTGGCTCGATCCGGAGGCTAGAAAAGAAGAAAGAAGATAGTTAATATGTGTACATACCAAAACAATTAATGCATGAATTAGCTAGTCAGCACAGGCTTAATTAATATATATACCTCGCCGGACTTTGCAACAGCTCCTTCCTCCGTTCGCTCACCGGAGCAGTCATCACGGTCTCCTTCCACCGGCATTCCGTCACCGGAGCCATCATAATCATGTCCTTCCACCTCCATTGTTCGATCACTGGAGCCTGCTTCACCCTCTCCTTCCAGACCATCGGTGTCGTTGAGAAACGACAAGACATCACCTCCGCCGAGGATTATGTCCCCCAACAACTGTTCTGCTTCGATGTCTCGGTGCTCCATAGTTTCTGCAAATATTACAACATGGAAATTAATATACAAACATGACAGATGGATATATTAGTGCAAATGTAGACCTAGCTAGCTCGACGCTTCTATGGTTTGGGGTGGCCTCGACAACGCTTCGAGGGTTTGGGGTGGCCTAGGCAACGCTTCTAGGGTTTGGGGTGGCCTCGACAACGCTTCTAGGGTTTGGGTCGGACCGCCTCTCTCATGAATGTCCGACGTCCGGACCGACAAGGGATTTAACAAAATGACGCCATTCTGGATGTGCAGAAAATGGTCCATATTTTTCCTGATCTCATCTACCCTTCTATATGTCACGTTGTCTAGTGTCAAAGAATTCAAGAAAACCATGACTTCATCATTAGCCAAAAATGACAGGCGTATAATGGTACGAAGCTCTTCAAAGTTGTTTTGAAACAGAGTTCCCGATAGAATAATTCGCTTTTTGGTACAAAGTTCAGCAAGAGCCTTCCAAATATCGCTATTTGGAAGGCCTTTGCTGAAATTCGTACCAAAAAGCGAATTATTCTATCCGGAACTCCGTTCCAAAACAACTTTGAAGAGCTTCGTAGCATCATACGCCTGTTACTTCCGGCTAATGATGAAGCCATGGATTTCTTCAATACTTTGACAAACAACGTGACATATAGAAGAATATATATATAGATGAGATCAGAAAAAAATTGGATCAACTTGTGCACATCCATAATGGGGGCATTCTTGATAAATCTGGACCCTCGAGCCCTGGACGACCCTCGACCCTCGACCCCTCGGCGACCCTCGACCCTCTACCCTAGTTCACGACCCTCGACCGCTCAGCGATCCACGACCCTCTACCCTAGTTCCCGACCCTCGACCCCTCGGTGTTCCTTGACCCTCGACCCCTCGGCGTTCCTCGACCCTCTACCCTAGTTCCCGACCCTCGACCCCTCGGCGTTCCTCGACCCTTGACCCCTCGGCTTTCCTCGACCCTCTACCCTAGTTCCCGACCCTCGACCGCTCGGTGATCCTCGACACCCTCGTTCCCGATAAAAATTAAGAAGAGGAAGAAGAAGAGAAACAAAAGAGGAAGAAGAAGAAAAAAAGGAGAAGAAGAATTAATCTATTTTTCTTCTTCTCCTCTTTTTTTTCTTCTTCTTCCTCTTCTTATTTTTTTCCCTTCTTTTTCTTCTTCTCCTTCTTCCTTCTTCCTCTTCTTCTTTTTTCCTTATTTTCCTTCTTCCTCGACGATCCTAACCCTAAGCATACAACTAACGACAACGACTTTGCTTGCATACATATAAACAATATGATCGATCATCTATGAACAATAAAAACATCATATGATATTGAACAAAAAAATCACATGACTATAACAAAAAAATTCATATGATCAGATATATGCAGAAAAAACATCATATATGACCTGAACAAAAAATCATCATATATGCATACATATATATCCATACATCAACAACATCAACATATATGCAAAAAAAAACATCATATATATATGGAGAAAAAAAAACATATATGTGGGGGCCACGGTGGCCACGTCCACGGCGGCGGTGGCGGCGGGGGGGGGGGGGGTGCAGGGCAGGCGCGGTGGGCTCACTGGGGTGGCGTTGGCGACGGCGAGGTCGGGGCCGGGCTGAGGCAGAGGCGGCGCGCACGGGGGGCAGGGCCCGGCGCGGGGACGCGACGGCGAGGTCGGGGAGGCTGCCGCGACGGCGAGGTCGCGAGGGAGTTGGCGACGGCGACACGACGAGGCTTGGGCGGCGGACGGCGTCGCGTGGGCTCGGGGGCGGGGCACGGCACGGCGACGGCGACGGCGTCGGGCAGCCTGGCGGCGTCGAGGAGGTCGGGGCCGTCGGAGGGGAACTGCGATGAAACTGAAAATTTTCACAAGTCTTGCTTATATACACGAAGCATTGTGTCCCGGTTCGTGGCACCAACCGGGACCAATGCCCCCCTTTAGTCCCGGTTGGTGCCACCAACCGGGACCAAAGGTCTCTTTTCAGCACCAAATGGCGGGAAACAGAGACCTTTGGTCCCGTTGGTGGCACCAACCGGGATTAAGGGGGCATTGGTACCGGTTGGTGCCACCAACCGGGACCAAAGCCCACCTTTGTCCCAGTTTGGTGGCACCAACCGGAACCAAAGGCCTTGTGTTTGCCCGCGGCCAAAAGTTTAGTCCCACCTCGCTAGTTGAAAGGGCGCGGAGTGGTTTATAAACCCCACGCCGCTGCCCTCTCGAGCTCCTCTCAAATGCAGGCTTACGGGCCTAACCTAACTCTCCTCTCATGTGGGCCTACTGGGCCTTCTGCGGGCCTGAATCCTGGCCCGTGGTTGGGTTTCTAGTCGTATTCAGGCCGTGGTGGCCTAGTAGGTGGCATTTTTTTTCTATTTTTTCCAGTTTTTCTGTTTTATTTTTTGCTTTATTTATTTATTTTTATTTTTAATTCTTTTTGCTTTTAGGTAATAAATATTATAAACTTTCAGTTAGTGCCATTAGTTTTCCAATTTGAATAGTTTAAGTTTGAATTCTTTGAAATATGGTGAATCACTAGTTTGTGATTAACTTTACTATAAAAAGATTTTTGAGTGATTCTTTTTACTACTATTTAATATTACTGTGTTTTATCATTATATTCAAAAACAGTTTTTGTTATTTTAGTTTCTAACAAAAAAAAAATCTTTTTTCTTTTTGTTTTTTTGAGTGATTCACACAAAAAAAAATTCTATTTTTTTCCAGTTTTTCTGTTTTGTTTTTTGCTTTATTTATTTTCTTTTGTTTTTTGCTTTATTTTTTAATTCTTTTGCTTTTAGTAATAAATATTATAAACTTTCTGTAGTGCCATTAGTTTCCAATTCGAATAGTTTAAATTTGAATTCTTTAAAATTTGTGTGAATCACTAGTTTGTGATTAACTTTACTATAAAAATAGATTTTTGAGTGATTCTTTTTACGGCTATTTAATATTACTGTGTTTTATCATTATATTCAAAAACAGTTTTTGTTATTTTAGTTTCTAACAAAAAAATCTTTATGATAATTCTTTTTGCTATTAAAGTTTCTAACAAAAAAGTTCTTTTTGAAAATTATTTTTGCTTTTAATGTTTTGAACAGAAAATACTTGGCTAATTTTAGTTGCATAAATTTAGTTGATTCCTTTTGCTATTAGAGTTTCATTAAGTTTTCTAGTTCATTCTTTTTTCTATATAGTTTCATTAAAGTTTTCTAGTTCATTCTTTTAGTTTATTATTTTTGCTATTAGAGTTTCATAAAAGTTGAGAGGGTTACGGCAAAAACTGGATGCTCTTCGTGTACAAATGGATAATCTCTTTCGAAGTATCAGGGTTTCGGACGAAAACTCATCTGTTCAAAGGGATTTCATTTTTTTGAACTTATTTGAACTCCACACTTTTTCTGTGCTCAAAATGAACC
Organism: Thinopyrum elongatum; assembly: GCA_011799875.1. Lineage (NCBI taxonomy): Eukaryota > Viridiplantae > Streptophyta > Magnoliopsida > Poales > Poaceae > Thinopyrum > Thinopyrum elongatum. Next base: position 156,632,268 of record CM022303.1, on the reverse strand, counting down.
ATTCAAAGCAACATCTTCAATTTTCAACCCTTTCTGAATTCATTTGTTATTTTTCATGCATTTACTGATTTTTTTTAGCTAAATGACCCTGAAATGAAAGCACTTCAAATGAACTCTGAAGAGGTTGAAAATTGGCATGATATCATCATTTCACCCCTCATAGCATGTGCTAAAAAGTTGAGAGGGTTACGGCAAAAACTGGATGCACTTCATGTACAAAATGGACAATCTCTTTCGAAGTATCAGGGTTTCGGACAAAAACTCTCTGTTACAAAGGGATTTCATTTTTTTGAACTTATTTGAACTCCAGACTTTTTGTGTGCTCAAAATGAACCATTCAAAGCCACATCATCAATTTTCAAACCCTTTATGACTTCATCTGTCTTCACTTTTTCTTCGCTGTGTGTCCTTTGCTTATTGCGCCGTAACCATGGATATTCTTCATCGCTTATAGGGTGCTTGGGTCAGCCTTGACTTTGAAGGGAGGAATTTCATGAAACTTTTCATAATCTTCAGACATGTCTGTCTTGCCTGAAATGCTTGCCCACGATGTTTCTTTTTTCTGAAAGAACTATGTGCCTTTGGCTCATCGTATGATGTATTCGCTTCCTTATCTTTTCTTTTTCTCGGTTTGGTAGAAATGTCCTTCACGTAGAAAACCTGCGCCACATCATTGGCTAGACGAATGGTTCGTCTATGTACCCAAGATGTTCAGATCCACTGTTGTCATTCCATAATGTGGGTCAACCTGTACCCGCCTCCTGACAGATGTGACCCATTTGCACTTAAACAAAGGACCTTAAATCATTCCGTAGTCAAGTTCCCATATGTCCACATGTAACCATAATAGTGTGCCTTTCCCCTCTGGTTGCTGCATCAAAGCGGACACCGCTGTTTGGTTGGTGCTCTTTTGATGTTGGGCGATCGTGTAAAATGTATTCCCATTTATCTCGTATCCTTTGTAGTCAATACAGTCGAAGATGGTCCCATGGACAACGATTACAGCTCATCAGAAACAGTGTTGTCACCTCTGAGACGTGTTTCCAACCAACTGCCGAAAGTCCTGAAGAAGAGAAAACAAAAGAGGAAGAAGAAGAAAAAAAAGGAGAAGAAGAATTAATCTATTTTTTCTTCTTCTCCTCTTTTTTTTTCTTCTTCTTCCTCTTCTTATTTTTTTCTCCTTCTTTTTCTTCTTCTTCCTTCTTCCTTCTTCCTCTTTTCTTCTTTTTCCTTATTTTCCTTCTTCCTCGACGATCCTAACCCTAAGCAGTACAACTAACGACAACGACTTTGCTTGCATACATATGAACAAATATGATCGATCATCTATGAACAATAAAAACATCATATGATATATGAACAAAAAAAATCACATGATCTATGAACAAAAAAATTCATATGATCAGATATATATGCATAAAAAAACTCATTATGACGCTGAACAAAAAATCATCATATATGCATACATATATATCCATACATCACATTACACAACATATATGCAAAAAAAAACATCATATATATATGGAGAAAAAAAAACATATATGTGGGGGCCACGTTGGCCACGTCCACGGCGGCGGTGGCGGCGGGGGGGGGGGGGTGCAGGGCAGCGCGCGGTGGCTCACGGGGGTGGCGTTGGCGACGGCGAGTCGGGGCCGGGCTGAGGCAGAGGCGGCGCGCACGGGGCAGGGCAGGGGCCGGCGCGGGGACGCGACGGCGGGTCGGGGAGGCTGCCGGCGACGGCGAGGTCGCGGAGGGAGTTGGCACGGCGACAGCGACGAGGCGTGGCGGCGGACGGCGTCGGCGTGGGCTCGGGGGCGGGGCACGGGCACGGGCGACGGCGACGGCGTCGGGCAGCCTGGCGGCGTCGAGGAGGTCGGGGCCGTCGGAGGGGAACTGCGATGAAACTGAAAATTTTCACAAGTCTTGCTTATATACACGAAGCATGGTCCCGGTTCGTGGCACCAACCGGGACCAATGCCCCCCTTTAGTCCCGGTTGGTGCCACCAACCGGGACCAAAGGTCTCTTTTCAGCAGCCCAAATGGCGGGAAACAGAGACCTTTGGTCCCGGTTGGTGGCACCAACCGGGATTAAGGGGGCATTGGTACCGGTTGGTGCCACCAACCGGGACCAAAGCCCACCTTTAGTCCCAGTTTGGTGGCACCAACCGGAACCAAAGGCCTTGTGTTGCCCGCGGCCAAAAGTTTAGTCCCACCTCGCTAGTTGAAAGGGGCGCGGAGTGGTTTATAAACCCCACTGCCGCTGCCCTCTCGAGCTCCTCTCAAATGCAGGCTTACGGGCCTAACCTAACTCTCCTCTGCATGTGGGCCTACTGGGCCTTCTGCGGGCCTGAATCCTGGCCCGTGGTTGGGTTTCTAGTCGTATTCAGGCCGTGGTGGCCTAGTAGGTGGCATTTTTTTTCTATTTTTTTCCAGTTTTTCTGTTTTATTTTTTGCTTTATTTATTTATTTTTATTTTTTAATTCTTTTTGCTTTTAGGTAATAAATATTATAAACTTTCAGTTAGTGCCATTAGTTTTCCAATTTGAATAGTTTAAGTTTGAATTCTTTGAAATATGTGTGAATCACTAGTTTGTGATTAACTTTACTATAAAAATAGATTTTTGAGTGATTCTTTTTACTACTATTTAATATTACTGTGTTTTATCATTATATTCAAAAACAGTTTTTGTTATTTTAGTTTCTAACAAAAAAAAAATCTTTTTTCTTTTTGTTATTTTTGAGTGATTCACCACAAAAAAAAATTATATTTTTTCCAGTTTTTCTGTTTGTTTTTGTTTATTTATTTTCTTTGTTTTTTGCTTTATTTTTAATTCTTTTTTTAGGTAATAAATATTATAAACTTTCTGTTAGTGCCATTAGTTTTCCAATTCGAATAGTTTAAATTTGAATTCTTTAAAATTTGTGTGAATCACTAGTTTGTGATTAACTTTACTATAAAATAGATTTTTTAGTGATTCTTTTACTGCTATTTAATATTACTGTGTTTTATCATTATATTCAAAAACAGTTTTTGTTATTTTAGTTTCTAACAAAAAAATCTTTATGATAATTCTTTTTGCTATTAAAGTTTCTAACAAAAAAAGTTCTTTTTGAAAATTATTTTTGCTTTTAATGTTTTGAACAGAAAATACTTTGCTAATTTTAGTTGCATAAATTTTAGTTGATTCCTTTTGCTATTAGAGTTTCATTAAAGTTTTCTAGTTCATTCTTTTTTCTATTAGAGTTTCATTAAAGTTTTCTAGTTCATTCTTTTAGTTTATTATTTTTGCTATTAGAGTTTCATAAAAGTTGAGAGGGTTACGGCAAAAACTGGATGCTCTTCGTGTACAAAATGGATAATCTCTTTCGAAGTATCAGGGTTTCGGACGAAAACTCATCTGTTACAAAGGGATTTCATTTTTTTGAACTTATTTGAACTCCACACTTTTTCTGTGCTCAAAATGAACCATTCAAAGCAACATCTTCAATTTTCAACCCTTTCTGAATTCATTTGTTATTTTTCATGCATTTACTGATTTTTTTTAGCTAAATGACCCTGAAATTGAAAAGCACTTCAAATGAACTCTGAAGAGGTTGAAAATTGGCATGATATCATCATTTCACCCTCATAGCATGTGCTAAAAAGTTGAGAGGGTTACGGCAAAAACTGGATGCACTTCATGTACAAAATGGACAATCTCTTTCGAAGTATCAGGGTTTCGGACAAAAACTCATCTGTTACAAAGGGATTTCATTTTTTTGAACTTATTTGAACTCCAGACTTTTTGTGTGCTCAAAATGAACCATTCAAAGCCACATCATCAATTTTCAACCCTTTATGACTTCATCTGTCTTCACTTTTTCTTCGCTTGTGTCCTTTGCTTATTGCGCCGTAACCATGGATATTCTTCATCGCTTATAGGGTGCTTGGGTCAGCCTTGACTTTGAAGGGAGGAATTTCATGAAACTTTTCATAATCTTCAGACATGTCTGTCTTGCCCTGAAATGCTTGCCCACGATGTTTCTTTTTTCTGAAAGAACTATGTGGCGCTTTGGCTCATCGTATGATGTATTCGCTTCCTTATCTTTTCTTTTTCTCGGTTTGGTAGAAATGTCCTTCACGTAGAAAACCTGCGCCACATCATTGGCTAGGACGAATGGTTCGTCTATGTACCCAAGATTGTTCAGATCCACTGTTGTCATTCCATAATGTGGGTCTACCTGTACCCCGCCTCCTGACAGATTGACCCATTTGCACTTAAACAAAGGGACCTTAAAATCATATCCGTAGTCAAGTTCCCATATGTCCACTATGTAACCATAATATGTGTCCTTTCCCCTCTTGGTTGCTGCATCAAAGCGGACACCGCTGTTTTGGTTGGTGCTCTTTTGATGTTGGGCGATCGTGTAAAATGTATTCCCATTTATCTCGTATCCTTTGTAAGTCAATACAGTCGAAGATGGTCCCATGGACAACGAGTACAGCTCATCAGAAACAGTGTTGTCACCTCTGAGACGTGTTTCCAACCAACTGCCGAAAGTCCTGATGTGTTCACATGTAATCCAGTCGTCACACTACTCCGGGTGTTTGGAGCGCAGAATGTTCTTGTGTTCATCGACATACGGGGTCACCAAGGTAGAGTTCTGTAGAACTGTGTAGTGTGCTTGAGACCAAGAATGCCCGTCCCTGCATATTATTGAGTCCCCTCCTAGCGTGCCTTTTCCAGTCAGTCTCCCCTCATACCGCGATTGAGGGAGACCAATCTTCTTAAGGTCAGGAATGAAGTCAACACAAAACCCAATGACATCCTCTGTTTGATGGCCCATGGAGATGCTTCCTTCTGGCCTAGCGCGGTTACGGACATATTTCTTTAGGACTCCCATGAACCTCTCAAAGGGGAACATATTGTGTAGAAATACGGGGCCCAGAACAACAAATTCGTCGACTAGATGAACTAGGACGTGCGTCTTGATATTGAAGAAGGATGGTGGGAACACCAGCTCGAAACTGACAAGACATTGCGCCACATCACTCCTTAGCCTTGGTATGATTTCTGGATCGATCACCTTCTGAGAGATTGCATTGAGGAATGCACATAGCTTCACAATGGCTAATCGAACGTTTTCCGGTAGAAGCCCCCTCAATGCAACCGGAAGCAGTCGCGTCATAATCACGTGGCAGTCACGAGACTTTAGGTTCTGGAACTTTTTCACTGCCATATTTATTATTCCCTTTATATTCGACGAGAAGCCAGACGGGACCTTCATACTGAGCAGGCATTCAAAGAAGATTTCCTTCTCTTTTTTGGTAAGAGCATAGCTGGCAGGACCTTCATACTGCTTTGGAGGCATGCCGTCTTTTTCGTGCCAATGTTGCAGGTCCTCCCGTGCCTCCGGTGTATCTTTTGTCTTTCCATACACGCCCAAGAAGCCTAGCAGGTTCACGCAAAGGTTCTTTGTCACGTGCATCACGTCGATTGAAGAGCGGACCTCTAGGTCTTTCCAGTAGGGTAGGTCCCAAAATATAGTTTTCTTCTTCCACATGGGAGCGCGTCCCTCAGCGTCATTCGGAACAGATAGTCCGCCGGGACCCTTTCCAAAGATTACATGTAAATCATTGACCATAGCAAGTACGTGATCACCGGTATGCATGGCGGGCTTCTTCCGGTGATCTGCCTCGCCTTTGAAATGCTTGCCTTTCTTTCGACATTGATGGTTGGTCGGAAGAAATCGACGATGCCCCAGGTACACATTCTTCCTGCATTTGTCCAGGTATATACTTTCGGTGTCAGCTAAACAGTGCGTGCATGCGTGGTATCCCTTGTTTGTCTGTCCTGAAAGGTTACTGAGAGCAGGCCAATCATTGATGGTTACAAACAGCAACGCATGCAGGTCAAATTCCTCTTGTCTGTGCTCATCCCACACACGTACACCGTTTCCATTCCACAGCTGTAAAAGTTCTTCAACTAATGGCCTTAGGTACACATCAATGTCGTTGCCGGGTTGCTTAGGGCCTTGGATGAGTACTGGCATCATAATGAACTTCCGCTTCATGCACAGCCAAGGAGGAAGGTTATAGATACATAGAGTCACGGGCCAGGTGCTGTGATTGCTGCTCTGCTCCCCGAAAGGATTAATGCCATCCGCGCTTAAACCAAACCATACGTTCCTTGGGTCACCTGCAAACTCAGCCCGGTACTTTCTCTCGATTTTTCTCCACTGCGACCCGTCAGCGGGTGCTCTCAACTTCCCGTCTTTCTTACGGTCCTCTCTGTGCCATCGCATCAACTTGGCATGCTCTTTGTTTCTGAACAGACGTTTCAACCGTGGTATTATAGGAGCATACCATATCACCTTGGCAGGAACCCTCTTCCTGGGGGGCTCGCCGTCAACATCACCAGGGTCATCTCGTCTGATCTTATACCGCAATGCACCGCATACCGGGCATGCGTTCAAATCCTCGTACGCACCGCGGTACAGGATGCAGTCATTAGGGCATGCATGTATCTTCTGCACCTCCAATCCTAGAGGGCATACGACCTTCTTTGCTGCGTACGTACTGTCGGGCAATTCGTTATCCTTTGGAAGCTTCTTCTTCAATATTTTCAGTAGCTTCTCAAATCCTTTGTCAGGCACAGCATTCTCTGCCTTCCACTGCAGCAATTCCAGTATGGTACCGAGCTTTGTGTTGCCATCTTTGCAATTTGGGGTACAACCCCTTTTGGTGATCCTCTAACATGCGATCGAATTTCAGCTTCTCCTTTTCACTTTCGCACTGTCTCCTTGCATCAACAATGACCCGGCGGAGATCATCATCGGGCACATCGTCTGGTTCCTCTTGATCTTCAGCTTCCCCCGTTGCAGCATCACCGTATTCAGGGGGCACATAGTTGTCATCGTCCTTTTCTTCTTCGCTGTCTTCCATCATAACCCCTATTTCTCCGTGCCTGGTCCAAACATTATAGTGTGGCATGAAACCCTTCTCAAGAAGGTGGGTGTGAAGGATTTTCCGGTCAGAGTAAGACTTCGTATTCCCACATATAGGGCATGGACAACACATAAAACCATTCTGCTTGTTTGCCTCAGCCACTTCGAGAAAATTATGCACGCCCTTCATGTACTCGGAGGTGTGTCTGTCACCGTACATCCATTGCCGGTTCATCTGCGTGCATTATATATAATTAAGTGTGTAAAAAACCATTACAAAACATCATGAATAGATAAGTGACCAAATTAATAGAAGTTCATCATCACATTAAAACCAAAGTACATACATAGTTCTCATTGAACAACATATAGCTCTCCAGAGCATCTAATTAAACCATACATTGAAACTGTGTAAAACATTTCAATGCAATTACAAATGCGATCATAATCGCAACCAAGGTAACAATTGATCCAACGGCATAATGATACCAAGCCTCGGTATGAATGACATATTTTCTATACTTTCTAATCTTGAAGCGCATTGCATCCATCTTGATCTTGTGATCATCGACGACATCCGCAACATGCAACTCCAATATCATCTTCTCCTCCTCAATTTTTTTCAATTTTTCCTTCAAGTAATTGTTTTCTTCTTCAACTAAATTTAACCTCTCGACAATAGGGTCGGTTGGAATTTCCGGTTCACATACCTCCTAGATAAAAAAATCTATGTCACGTTGGTCGGCATAATTGTCATAAACAATAAATGAACCAAATATTTATAAAATATAATATATACCACATCCGAATCATAGACAGGACGAGAGCCGACGGGGGTGGATACCAAAACCATCGCACTATATAATAACAAACAATAATAAAAGTAAGAAAATTAGACAAGTATCTATCTAAATCATACAAGTAAGAATTTTTTTCCTTTTAGAAAGAAGATAAGAACAAGAGGCTCACCACGGTTATGCCGGCGACGAGATCGGCGCGGGCGATCGACGGCGGTGAAGACGGGGACGGGACATGACGGACCGCTAAACCTAGACAAATCTTGAGGAAAATGGAGCTTGAAGGTCGAGTTTGGAGAGGAGAAAGCTTAAGTAGTGTTGCTCGGGCATTTCATCGAACACCTCATGTGCATAGGAGGTGAGCTAGAGCACCACAAACCCCTCCCCTCGCCGGCCAGAAAAAAACAGAGCAGTGGAGTGCTCTGCTCGCGGGCGAGGGGTATATATAGGCACAACATTGGTCCCGGTTTGTGGTTGGAACCGGGACTAAAGGCCACCCTTTGGTCCCCCTTTGGTCCCGGTTCCAGCCACGAACCGGGACCAATGGATGTGGGCCAGGAGCGAGGCCCATTGGTCCCGGTTCGTGTTTGGAACCGGAACCAAAGGGTCCAGACGAACCGGGACCAATGCCCCACGATCCCCGGCCGGCCCCCTGGGCGCACGAACCGGGATGTATGCCCCCATGTGTCCCGGTTCCTGACTGAACCGGGACTAATGGGCTGGGCTGGCCTGGACCAAAGCCCTGTTTTCTACTAGTGAGACCCTCTCTCCCACGTACCAGTAGTCGATGGAAGTGTTGGCTTGGTCCTGGAAGAAAAGTTGTTGACAACTTCACCATGATTTGATGCAATGAGAAGAGGCAAGTCCTGCTCTTCCATTTCTTTAACACGGTTGCATTAGTTTTGCACATATTTTAGCATCAATGCATTTCTAAAGAACACCTCTAATGAAATTACCTTACAAACATGCACAAATCTCCTTTGATGGTATTACGTCTATACTTCCGCGTAAAACAGTGCATAAAACACACCCATACACTCGCATGAAACACACACATGTGCACAGAAAAAAGAAATAAAACCCCATAAAAGCCAAGGAAAAGAG